>CM020188.1:13631285-13641773 GCA_009805545.1 Oryza longistaminata | reverse complement strand
GCAGCACCGGCTTGCTCGCAGAGACCGGCGCCCAGCCCGATGGCAGGTGGACGCGCGGCCCTTTCGGCCGCGCCGAGGCCGTGGCGCGCGAGATCCGCCGGCGGCCGGCCTTCCGCGCGCGCACGAACGCGCCCGGCGGCCCCGACCCCCTGGCACGGGAGGCCCGCACATGCGCCCCCCCCGGAGGCGCCAGTCCCGGCTCGGACGGAGGCCCAGGCCGCCTTGGCCCTTTGCGGTGTCGCGGTTTTTTTCCCTAGCCAAAAAAAAGAAGGAGAACGGTGAGGAGGAGGCGACCTAGGTGTGAGAGGGAGCTGCCGGATGGGAAAGTAAGGCTGTGCGGTCTGCATCTGACTCTGCAACGCGCCACAGTGGCGTGGCACAGGTTCTAGGTGTTGGTTTAAATAACTTTGTTATGCTTTAAATATTTCTGCTTAAAATAGACGCCAGGAGTTTGGTCACGGGGGTATCCACATGTTGGCAGAGCTTGTGTGATGGTGGGCATCGGTGTGAGCATCGTGTGGATATCCGACAAGTGGTCGCAGGCGGGCGCGGGTGAAAACCTAGTCGCCTCGGCCGGACCGACAACGATCCCCCTCCTGAGGCTTGTCGTGCTGTCTCACCCCTCAAGGGTGGTTGCCGGGCGAAGACCCAGTCTTGGCTCCTTTGAGCATTCGACGGATGGCGGCGGCGTTTTCTGTCGCTCTCTCTCTTGAAGACGTCGTTTTGGCATCCCCTAGGGTGCGACTCTCGTCTGTGTCCCTTTGTTGGTCTAGTGGCGGGCGGTCACCCGCTTAGCGCGGCCGTTCCGGTGCTGCCTCTCTCCTGGGTTGGGTGGGTTGGCGATGTCGATGTGTGGTGGCGGTTTTTTTTTTCCTTTTTCCTAGTTACGGACCCTCCAGGTTGTAATCTGTAATTTCTTCCTGCTCTATCAATAGAACTTCGCACCGTCTCGTGCGAGTCGTTCAAAAAAAACTATGAATGTACATGTGAAAAAGTGTAAATTACTAACAAATAACAGTGCACACGCAGATTTCTTGTTGGCAGTTGTACAATGCCTCTTTTATTTTCCCTTCAAATTGTGCAAACTTTTTATTCTTGAAAAAGAGAAATTGGTCCAAAGTGACTTAGTGACTTATCAAGTTTGCACACAGTATATATTGAAGATTTAAACGATCTCTGAAAAAATATCTGTTAGGATGAACCTCTGAACTTTTTTTTTTTTGACTAAGAACCTTTGAACTATCTTTGTAGCAATTTTATATGGTGCTCGCCTAGTTCCCATTAATGGGGGATGAAATTGCCCCTAATAGTCTAATTTACTAGAGTTCGACTATCATAAGATATGTTTGGTAGTCAAACTAAATGCGGATTTTTTTATGAATTTTCACTGATGGCAACCTACAAAGGCACAATAGCATAGGACTAAAAGCCACAGAAGAAGGTGAAGCAAATACTCCTATATGGAAATGTGATGCTACAAGAATAACATGGTTTCTTTCAATTCAAGGGACAACCACTATTCTGTCTCATATCTATTGTACCAAGGAAGCATGATTTTTGCAGTAGTGCAATTACTTGGTGGCATTCATGCTGACAGAATACCTACTATCTTAGGGGATACTCCCTCCGTCTCACAATATAAGGATTTTCAAGTTTTTGTTTGCAACGTTTGACCACTCGTCTTATTCAAATTTTTTTTGCAAATATAAAATACGAAAAGTTGTGCATAAAGTATTGTAGATATAAAGTAAATCACAATAAAATAATTAATAATTTCAAAAAAATTTTGAATAAGACGAGTGGTCAACACGTTATAAAAAGCAAAAACTCAAATCCCTTATATTATATGAGTAGACGGAGGGAGTATTTCTTTAGCCCCTTGACAATTCACCGTGCTAAGACCAATTTGCTAGAGTTATGGTCTAGGGTTTTGATCTCCAGAACTCACGCTTAGTACATATCAATCTATTCTAGCCCCTCACAAGTAAAGTATCAAGGAGTTCTACACAACACCAGCTTGTTTGGGCTTTAAAGTTCAAGATTGGGAAACCATGGGCATGGCATGTTGAACACAAGAGACCAGAATCGTGGAATTGACTAATTTATTGAACTCAAAGTAACATGTCATCTGGAAATTTACCAGCAAACATAATACCATTTCAGTTTTAATCGCACCAATTTCCCGAACCTATCACATGATGATATAACCACAACAAAAAATCCTTAGTAAGAGGAGAGCAAGCAAGGGCACGAAACCTCTCTTGTCGATCACTGCAGCTTCATCTCCATGATGCTCTTCAGCTCTTGGCCTTTGGGCGTACAGAGAGTACACCGCATGCCGCTTTGCCACATCCAGCTGCTTCTTCCCGTTCGCGACGCCGTCGCCAAGGGCACGGTTCTCGCGAAGGCGTCCGCTGCACGGCAGCGCGTGTACTCGTGTATGTTGTAGTTGGATAATACGCCTTGCCATGCGGAGGAGGGTCAGAACCTCTGATCTCTGTCGGTGTTGCCACCGCCGCCGCTACCATGGATGCGCTTCCTCGCGGATGCTATTTTGGCGCTAGAGAACTAGAGAAGAGCTCTCCTGATCCGAAGATGCTTGGGCTATGGGCTAGGCGCGCGGAGACGCGCTAAAACAATGCTTTTTTGATAATTTAACACATCCCCCTCATGGAGAATCCTATTATGAATTGGACCCTTAGAGTGTCTAATGTCATGTGCATGTCCATTGTCAAAGTGTCAGTGCCAAATCAAATCAAGAGAGTCATTAATCATTCAGCTTATCTCCCGTTGTGATTGACCTTTTATCCGTAGTACTAGGTCAGTTCAAACGATAATACTACTCTTATTTACACATAAGAAAATGGGGCAATTGGTTTTATTTGACCCCTTTTGAACTGTAATTACCGATTTGATCTCTTTTGAAGTTTGCTTATTTGACCCCTCTTTTCGAGTACGAAGCTCTGGTCTGACCCTATCCGTTTGGGTGAGGTACAGTGTTAATTTTAGGATAAATAGTCTATTTGCCCTTGCTTATTTGACCCTGTTATCTTTGCTTGTTTGACTATTTGTTATACTGTGCATATATTCAAAGACGTTGAAATATTTGTTAATATTTTGCTCAAGTGACAGATTGACATTAATTTGACAAATTTAAATCATTTTATCAAATTTGACAGAATTTTGAGGGAGCATCGATGTTGGCTACCTCCGAGCGCTGGCCCTCCCACCGTCGCCGCACCGTCATGTCGATGCTTACTATCTGACAGTTCAAATCCCCTTGCCCAATCCATCTCTGATGTGAACAAATCATGTCGAAGAATCTAGGGAACATGAGAAAAATTCCCGAATCAGCAGTCGCCATGGCCACGCCGGAGCCATCGTCCTGGCTGAGCCTTCCTGAGGGTGCAGAGTGCGAGGTGAACGAGTACATACTGGATTCAGAGAGCGGCGACTCCTGCACCTTCATCAGCATGAGAGTTGTCAAGGCGTCCGGGAGCGTGCGGTTCGAGGTCCAGTGCTGAGGCGAGTGGCTCCTCGTCGGGATCCTGGAGACGCGCGACGCCGGCGACTCAGGAGGCAAGAGCGGCGGCGACTTGCTGATGAAGTACCAGTTCACGGCGCAGCAAGGAGACGAAGCCACGGGTGGCGAGGTGTATGTCGCCGCCGCTCCCTCCCCCGCGCACTGGCGCCGCCGCACTTCCTCCCCGCGGAACCACCGCGTCGCAGATCCCTCCCGCGCCCCGCGCGCCGCCCACTCCTTCTCTCCGCAAGCCGACGCCCCCTGCCGTCGCTCCCTTCCTCCACGAGCCCGCGCCGCCGTCGCCACTCACCGAGAGAGATGGGATACGAGAGAGAGACGGTACCTGAGTGGATAAGGTTAGATGTAGGGCACCGTATCAAGTGCAAACCAGGGTTGCTGTGCAACCTTGGAAACTCCAATCAAGACCACACGGATGCTCATCGATGGCTAGGGACAGAGGTGGGTTACTTTTGCACTTAACCGCCCACACTCATCCGATGCTAACCTCATTTTTTACAAATCCCCCCTCGTCCTTCGTGTGGCCGCTGCCTCTCCCCCGCGCCGTCGCCGCTCCTGCGCGCTCTGGCCGCAAACGACGTCCCGCCCAGCGGCTCGACACCTTCGCCGCCCACCAAGCTACGCCTCCCGCCGTCGCCGCTGCGCGCCGCGCGCGCGCGGCCGCGTCCCCGCCGCAGCCGGCTCGACGCGTCACCAACCCGCCGAGCTGCGCCTCCCGCGTCGCCGCTCGTCGCCGCGGCGCGCCCGCCGCCCGTGCGCCTCCATGACTCCATCCAGCCATGCGCCGCCGGCCCCGCTCCACGGCTCAGCGGCAGCAGCAGGTTCGGACCGACACCTCTGTTTTGTTCTTGGAGGCTCGGACCAGCAGCGAGACCCTGTGCTCTTCCAACGTGCGAGCAGCTGGACGGATGTGCAGTTTCTGATCCACGCCATGCAGGGGCAGCGCTGGAACGTAGCAACACTCCAGGCAACCAGGCACTACACATTCACTGGCCTGCCAATCAAGATTTGTAAACTAGTGTTTCCAATTTAGTTACATAGAATAGTAGCAAGATATCCAACTGAGATTGACACTGATGTACGGATTTTGTAATCTGAAACTTGAAAGATTGTGACTGCAAATATGCAATGGAACTGCAAATATGCAATGGAATTGTGTTCTGTCATTTGATAATGAGATTGAGTAAGTGGAACAATAAATTTCAGGATGACAGATGAACTGTCATACTACTTGTGTTGTTTTTTTCTCAAATGTGCTAGAGACAACAGCTTGATACGGTTGTTTAGTTTATAGTATTGTCATATTGATGGACAACTTGTCTCAGATAAGAAGCCTTGTTGCAGTTCATATTTTGGCAGCATCTGCCGGACTCCATGGCGGCAGCGGCGTGGCCGAACTCTATGGCGGCAGCGGCGCGTTCTGACACCGTGACCTCAGAACGGGTGGGTTTGCGACACCCTCACTACATGGCGGCGGCGACGTGGCGAAGGGGCACCGGCGAGTCGCGGGCGGCAGCGGCGAATCGCGACAGTGCACCGTAGAAACGAAACGACGCGGGGCGGGCGAGCGGACGGACGCTGGGATTAGGGGGATTTGCAAAAAAACATATTAGCAGAGCTAAGGGCGGGCGGTTAAGTGCAAAATTAGCCTATCTCTATCCCTAGCCATCGGATGAGCATCCTGTGGTCTTGATTCATAGTTTCCAAGGTTGCACAACAAACCCTGGTTTTCACCTGATTGGTGCCTAGATGTAGATAGGGTCGAGGATATTTTGGTCATTATGAAAAATAATTATAATTCTTCTTTTTTAAAAAAATGAAACTTCAACGGTGCACAGGAAACAGGGTCAGGAGGATTCGTTTTTGAAAAGTAGGGTCAAATAAGTAAACTAAAAAAGTATGGTCAAATCGGCAATTAGGCTTCGAAACAGGGTCAAATAAACAATTGTCCCTAAGAAAATAATGAAACCATGAATTGGAAGATTATTTACTTTGCTCCATATAAAGTTAAATGATGGATAACACAGATAAAGATAATTAAAAGTTGTATAAACACATATCAACATAGATATTATAATCTGCCAAACACATTTTTTTTTGCTTATCAGCTGCAACAAAAATTTAAAGTTTGAAACTTAAATTTAGAATTGAAACTTAAACCGAATTACCTCCCTAAACTCAAAAACCAGAAATCGTTCAGCTTGAACTTTCATACCAGACAAATTACCCCATGGACCCAATCTAGAGCGGTTTTGTCCTATGTAGCGTACACGTGGCAATCTAATCTGCATTTTCAATTTTTAAAACTAGCGGGCCCAACTGTCACTCTCTCTCATCTCCTCTTCCTCTCTCTTGCGCGCGACAACAGGCGGGCGATGGGCCGCGGCGTGGAACGCAGAGGGGGCGGCACGTGCGGGACACGGAGGCGGCGCGCGCGCGGCACGGAGGCTTGCTCCCGCGTCGCCGCCGATGCCGCCCCTCCCCACAGCGTCGTCGGTCGCCCGCTCCGCCTCCACCTCAGCCTCAGCTGCCACCGCCCGGAAGCTCCGCCTCCGCGCCCGATCTGCCTCAGCCTCAGCTGCCCGCGCGCCCACCGCACGGGGAGCTCTGCCTCAGCTGCCGACCGCGCCCGCTCCGCCTCAGCCGCCCACCAATGGTCGTCCGCTACCTGGCCCCAGCATGAGAGAGATGGAATGGGTTGAGAAGAGGTATGACATGTGGGCCAGGGATTTTTTTTTGGCTGATTGGATTGTAACGTTGGCGTCATGTGTGCAAGGTCAAGTCAAAACCACTCAAAACAATGTTCAGGGGCTTATTTGTCCGGTTTCAATAGTTGAGGGTGTAGAATGTTTGGTTTTCGAGTTCAAGGGTGTAATTCGGTTGACCACGATAGTTCAAGGGGTAAATCGTACTTTTTTTTTCCTTTTTAAATTGCTGAGAACACATATACAAAGTTTTATTTTTTTACACCTTATCAGCCATAAAGCAAACGACTTAACTGTGGATCATGATGGAACATGCTTTATATAATTGATTATTTTATGCACTCGATAATACATGATCTTTAATTCGATCAACGATTTGGATAAGTAACATACATGATGGAGTTCAAAAAAAGTCAATACACATCGAATGAATGTGCTAGTATTTAAACTTTTTTACATCTTTATCTAAATCTTATAAGCAACCATACTGCGATATTTTGGCCCTGTTTAGATCCTCTGGCAAATTTTACACCCATCACATTGAACGTTTGGACACATACATGAAGTATTAAATATAGACAAAAAAATAATTAATACACAGATTGCGTGTAAATTACGAGATAAATCTTTAAGCCTAATTACGCCATGATTTGACAATGTGGTGCTACAATAAACATTTTTACTAGTGACGGGTTAATTAGGCTTAATAAATTCGTATCGCAGTTTACAGGCGGATTCAAATGTGTTTCCGTATATCCGATGTGACACGCCAAAACTTTACACGCATGTATCTAAACACAGCCTTTATCCCGTCGATAGCGATGCGTATGTGGTGACTTCGTCAATCTTCAGGATTTGCCGACCCAGTCTTCAAAGATGCTCATAGGGGTAGGATTTGCGTGCGTGTGTTCATAGGAGTGAGGGTGCGTGTGTTGTGAGTGTCTTGTGTTTAACTGCGTAATTCTTTAAAAAATGAAACTTTTAAAAGTTTTATGTCAGCGGTTTATTTCGAAATTCATAAAGAAAATGTACTCAAAATGTTTTGAGATGAATTATGGGGCAATGGGGCTTCTGAAGAAAATCTTTATTTATTAGGGGGGTTACACTAGCAAAAGTGCAGAACTCCACCGTCTTTTCGGCGCAAAAAACTTCTACCTTCTTCCCAACTCCCTCTACCTTGTTTTCCGCGCGCACGTTTCCCAAACTGCTAAATGGTGTATTTTTTGCAAAAAAAAGTTTATATACAAAAGTTATTTTAAAAAAATCATATTAATCCATTTTTTTTAAAAATATTAAAATATTAAATTAATCATGAGAAAAATGTGTCGCTCTGTTTTCCGTGCGGAGGGGAGGGGTTGACCCCTCCCCCCAATGAACACAACCTAAGTGTTTTACATAAAATGAGGTGGGTTAACGTATGATTAATTGAGTTTTAATTATTCCAATACAGTTCCGTTGACCCCACTCTCCTCTCTCTGGTTTTTTCTTAAGTTATGCTGACGTGGTGATCTAATCAAGCAAAAAATAAATAATTGGACTCACATATGAGCTGCTAACCTGCCATCTATCTCCCACCCTATCTCTCTTTCCCTTCATTTTTTCTTCATGAGATGAGCTTGACGCTAGCGAAGAGTCGTTGAACCATGGTCCCCACTACCAAGAGTGCTCAGCACTAACGTGAAGGGTTGAGACCACTATTCACGGTGGTGCATTGGACATGGTCCAATGGCTTAAAATGTAATATGAAAATGTAATATTATAAAAGTTAGTCAATATAGCAAAACAACGATTAACCTTTCCGATTGCTTTGGTCATTGATTATCCAAGACATGCCAAATGACGACACAGAGACAGACACACGATATTTCTTAACAAAGTTCAGTCGAAACCTACACATTCGGAGCTTTGATTATAAGTGTTTCTCCCCACCCAACATAGCACCTAGCCACTACGAGTACTTAGTATCGCTGCCATCTTCTCTCAGCGTGTCTACATTATATTGTAGTCGTCATGGTTGCATTACTCTAACTTCACTTCCTATCACTTATTATAACTTTGAATTTACTTGTTATGTATAACTGCCTTGTACTCTCAAAACCGGACGGAAAGAAAGCACTATTTCACTGAACTAGATACCCTTAACGGCAACAAGCAACAGCATGTGCACACACGAAACGACCTGCCCGTGCGATGGAAAAAGATAAACAAAAGAAAACAAGCAAAGAAAATTAAGGATCGTACGGATGCAGTTGACACCTGCCCGGACGACCGGACGCCTACGCCACAGGGCAGCAACTTGTGCTTTGCGGGTTGTCTTGGTTCGAAGCCCTACCAAAATTTTTATAGTGCTAAATCTTAGACAAGTTTTGTCACTATCAAAATTTTGGTAAGGTTTTTTTTTTTTTTTTTTGCGGGGAAGGGTTGTTTTGTTTCTAACTCTATTGAATTGGTAAGATTTGGCCTTAATCCAAATAGCTAACCAATACTATTTAAAACTATCAAATAATTGGTAGGGTAAGAATTGGACTCAATCCAAACATGCCCTGCATTGCATCGCAAATTCGCATCCATCCAACAGTGTCAGCCAATCGCCAGCAGCCGCACCGCCACGCGGCTTGGAGAAAAAATGCCGTGTCTCGCCGCTGTTCCGCCGGTGTCGGTGGCGCTTTTGGCCACTGCACCCCTCGCTGTAGGGCGATCTCGTCTGTATCCCTTTGTTGGTCTAGCGGTGACCGATCACGTTTAGCGGCGGCCGGTCCGGTGCTAGCCTCCTCCTGGTCGTGTGTGTTGGTGCTGTCGGTGTGTGAGGGTGGTACATTTTTTTCCTTTTTTCTGATTATGACCTTCCAGGGTTGTAATCTCGTAATTTTTTCCTGCTCTATCAATAGAACTTCGCAGATGATGATAATCAGGTCAAAGCTTAGCCAAGAACGAGATGATTGGCTCTGCTGCCGGCACCGCCATGGACAAGAGAAACGGAGCTGCTCCCTCCGTCCCTAAAAAATCAACTTCTAAGGATAAACCTGGACAAACATATGTCCAGATTCATCCCTAAAAGTTGTCTTTTTTTGAGACAGAGGGTGTAAGTCGAAGTAGACCCCGGTCGCCGTACCCGAAAAATCAGGCTCTGTTTTGAAAGATGGTCTTTTTCATAATAATTAGCAACACACACCTGCAAAGTGCGTGTGATCTGGGCGTGCACCCGTTTCGGAGGTGTGGATTTGGTTGCGAGATGGCGACCGGACAACCGAGGGAGTGTGGTTGTGGTCCAGTGAAATGAAAAACTGACAAAGTGACATGGATGGTAATGGTATGCGGCTCAAGTGGCAGAATTGCTAAGGGAAGCTTCTGGCCCAAGGTCCAAAATGCTGGGCTATAGTTTTAGGTGTTCTATGGCCCGTTTTCTAACAAAAAGAACACTGATGTTCAGGACACATTTAATGGAATATGTCCACTCTGACTCCCTTAAATATAGCTCCAATCTGATTCATATAGTTGAACTGCAAAACCGGATATCTGACTCATCATGAAAGAAAAAGAAAAGAACAAAGAATGAGAGAAGAAGAAAATGTGACACTGATATGTGGGTCCCACATGCTTAGTTGGACTATTTTTTCTAATTAAGAAATCGATTTTAATCCGATTTTTGTTAGTACTATTTTTAAACTGCTAGACGGTTTTTTTCGTGTGAAATCTTTCTTTATATACGTTACTTTATAAATCCAGTTTTCAAGTTTAAAACAATCGTGCGCTAATAGCTTTTGTTTTTTACGTGTTCCGACTTTATCTTCATCTTGAGTGAACTTAAGCGGGGCTCAATCACGAGACGAATCCCTAGCCCTAATCACTATCATATATAGTAGTACTCCACTTAAGTACATACTCCTCTCTTGGATTTACATTTTATTCCAAAATAGTTGTCATATTGGAGTACTATTTGTCTCATCAATCACTTTCAATTCAAATCTCTCTCTTTTCTATTGTCAACCATACTCATATATCCAACCATACAACCATACAGTATTTAATAAATGATACTATACTTTTTATTCCCTCAAATTTTAATCTATGCCAATTAACCTAGAACGATAAGTAATATAGGAGGGAGGGAGCACTAGAGAATTTTGAAGGCATAAAAGCTCTCACAGCTCCCCTGGATTCTTGGTAGAATCTGCCACCCCTGGAACTCTACCGAACAGCACCATAGCTTTGACATTGATGGTTGATGCAGCTCGACTGAAT
>CM020188.1:13595793-13631260 GCA_009805545.1 Oryza longistaminata | reverse complement strand
CCTCGCAGCCGGGGGGCACGCCGCCGCTCCAACTCCGCGCCACGCCTGCCGCCGCCGCCGTCAGGTGCTCCCCGTGTAGCGCTTACGTGCGGTGGGGACGCCGCCGCTCGCGATCGTCGACGCTCGTCGTCTCACGCTAGGGGCGGCGCGGCGGCAAACCGCCGCGCAGGTCGATCGTCGGCGAGGATCCCTTCGACGGTGGATCGAGGAGCTCCGGTGAAGCTCATGGCCACCTACGCGACGCGCCGACCGTCTCCGCGTGCCCCAGCTAGCCCCCCACCCCCGCCGCCGCGCCGCCGCCGACGACGACGACGACGGCGAAGCCCGAGAGCCTACCAGCGGAGGCGGACTCCGAGCCCGAGCTGAAGGCGCCGCCTCCGCCTCCACTTCTCCCCGTGCGCAGCCGAAGCGGACGGTGCAGCGAGGCCGTGGAACCTCGACAGCGGACGCGGCGGCGCCCAGCCGCCTCCATGTCGTGGGCGGCGGCGGTTGCCGGTGCCGTCGTCGTCGGCGCCGGACGCGCGGCGCCGTTCTCGGTGGCGCTCACCCGCCGAGGAGATCGAGGAGGACATTACGCGCTGACCGGCTCACGGCCGCGGCGGCGGCCGAGGAAGCGCCGCCGCGTCGTACAGCGCAGCTCGATGTAAGGCGAATTCCCCACACTACCCCTCCCCCTCCCCTTCCCAAACCACCATTAAATAATCACCCAATTAGCCCTCCTTCTTATTTTACCCGATACAATACAGCTTTAAGCGTATGCTTAGACTTACATATCTTATTAAACCTAAATTGTTGTGTGCAAGAATGGCACTCCTGCAATCCAAACTCAAACTCACAGTGGTTTGCTACTCTTTCATGTGCAGTCGCTGTTCCCTGGGTTGTGGCTGACGGAGGTCACCGCCGACGCGTACGAGTGCCGACGAGTAGCCGCCGCTTGCTCCGGCACGACGGCGGCGGCGGCGGCGCCGCCGCCAAGATCCTCCAAACTTTGAAGACCCCCCTACCTCACCTCACCACCACATCGCGGCTCAAGATCGAGCCGCGCCCGGATTTATAACTGCTAGGACCTATCTGTCGCGTCGAGCCGGTAGGTGCTCGTGCTTTTGTCATGTCTCAACTTCAGTTTCTTTTTTTTTTTTTTTTTTGATCTTCTTTTCACTTCAGCATATGTTGTTTTCTTTTTTTTTTCTTTAGTTTTTTTTGTACAGTGGTGTGCTTGTTGTAATCCATCTGCTAATCATCCTAGTACCTGTACTTCTTCTCATCGATCTGTGTCGCTCTCGTTATCGATCAGCTTTCTTCTTCAGCTCTGGCTGTGCCTGACTGCTTACGTGGCTGGGTTTTGCGGGGTTCTGTCCGGGGTCCATGCTTTTTCTTGGGGCCTACCCAATGGATAAAAATATCCGGGGAGAGAGAGAGAGGGGATTACGTGACGTATTTAGGCTCTTTTTTTCAGAAAAGAAAAAAACGAGAGAATTAGGGCTGATGGGCCGGGCATTTTTTGGATCTTTGGACCCCTCACTCTCCTCCACTGGGGTCGACACGGCACAACACACAGTAGCAGCGAGTAGTAGTAGTATCATGCAAATATCAAAGGCGAGCAACGCTATCATTGCAGACTGTAGCATTTCAAGTGGAGCGAATTAGCTTTGCGTTATGTACATTATTGAGTTAGCATAGGCCGCTCGAAAAGAAAGGATTAGGGAAAGCCTTTAGCATCGCTCTTTCTGATGCAATCATCGAGCATTGGTGCCTACTTCCAGCACTGCTACTAGCGATGCTATATTTGTCTTTGGGTTGACATCCTAGGTCAGGACGCCTCCATGTTTTGCGCTTTAACTTATCCAGCCACAAAAAAAATGTATTAAATTTTAAAAACTTAATTTTAAACTTACTTTAAATCTGTTATCATTATTTGTTGATTTTCAACGTTATTCCCTCAGTTTCATAGCTATAATACGCTTTGACATCTTTCTTAATCAAACCATTTTAGTTATGATTAAGTTTATAAAAAAATTAATAACATCTATAATACAAATTAGTTTCACTAAATCTGAATATTAAATATATTTTGATAATATGTTTTATGGGTTCAAAATGTTAGTGGTATTGTCTTTTTTACTTAGGAGAAAATCAAAACTCTTATAATATAATACAGATTGGTACTATAGCCAATTAAGCAGAATTAAGTACGTAGATATAAATGTTTACATATAATTAATTGTTAGTTGCGCTGACAGGCCGAACGATCAGACCGGCCTTTCGCTCACTGTCACATCGTACAAAAACGCACATTGTACATGCATGTATGTATACTCGAGTCCGTACACATATAGTTATATACATGGTCGATCGATCGATCGATCGAGTTTAAACGCAACATTATGCCCCATTACAAGGGAATCAGGATGTGTACTTTGTGGCACGATGTTGTCGGGCCCACGTGTCAGGGTTAAGCGGTACGTGAAGAGATTACGTGCAGGGCCTGGCCGGGGAAGGGGGGAGATGGGCCCGCTTGTAAGTGGCAGTTTGCCTCGGCCTGCACGACCAACGCAGGCTTTTGAGGCTGCGTCCAGGCCCACCCGGAAATAATAGGAGCGTCATGCGATTCAAACTGCAGAGAGCGCCCTAATGTGTAAATGTGGGTCTGACGGCTCGAGGTCGCTTAGCAACGTTCATCGCAGATCGAACGGCGCATATATGCCGGTTGTTTCTTTTGCATTGCTTTCACTTTTTTTTTTTTTGCTTCTTGGTCAAATTGGTCCCTATTCATTTTTTTCCAATGTGTTAAATTGATGAATGATTTGGAATATTTGTGTGGGATGAATAAAACTAAATATTACAAAGTTGAAAATTAGATTTAAAACATTTTCATAAAATTCATGTTATATAAAAAATTTATTATAAAAAACATCGTTAAGAGCCTAAGAGCGTGCGTATTCATCCATCATTCCATATTGGCCATTCCTTCAAAAAGAATAGACAGTTTGTATACTCTCTCTTGGGCAAGCAGCAACGAAGTTGTCAAAAAACCCTGCTCGTGTGCTTAATTGTGATTAAGCAAAATTCGAACACTTTCCTCCCTCCCTCTTTACTGGTTTTCGCCGATGAATTTTCCGTACGAATTTTTCCGTGATCTCTCTCTGATCACTCTTTGTGATGAATTGTGAATTTGTAAATGGATTATAAAGTTTGTGAATGAATTGTTTGAATGGATTATGAGGTTTGTGATGGAAGTTGTGATTGGTGAGATGGATTACTGGGTGGTAGGGGATTTTGGAGGATCTACTGATTTTTTTTCGTGCCAAAAATATTTTGTGTGGCAGGTGGCTTGAGCATATTCATCTGTTAATATTGATTTTGGAATGTTGCTTTTTAGATACCTGTCAGTAAAAACTATATTTTTGGCAAGTGGTAATCCTTGCTTGTGAAAATACTCTATTTTCACTTACCTTGGCCACCAGTGAAAAACGATTTAGCCGCTAGTGGAGTAGTAGCTTTTTATAAGCCACCTGAAGCACCACTTGGACGGCCATCCTTAACACATCTCCTTTTCTCCAATAAATATAAATCTATCCGGTCTAACAAATTACGCATCTGGCAAATCCTAAACAAATTGTCAAGCACAGCGATTACTCCTCCGTCCCAAAAAAAAGACAACCGCGGGTTTGCGTGTCACGTTTGACTGTCCGTCTTATATAAATTTTTTTTATAATAGTATTTTCATTGTGTTAGAATGATAAAACATGATGAATGCTTTATGCGTGACTTATCTTTTTAATTTTTTCATAATTTTTTTAAAATAAAACGGACGATCAAACATTGGACACGGAAACCAGGGTTTGTTTTTTTTGGGACGGAGGAGTACTGCGGTACATGGAATTCGCTGTTTGTACCGTACTGCGTTGCCGTATGATGCGCACCGAAAGCACGTTTTACACTTTGGGCTGCCGATGCGGAGGCCTTTTGCGGCTGCCTGTGACGTACGTCGTGATACGTACGACGTACGTGCCACGCTGGGCCCAAAGAAAGAAACGAGACGCGGACGCCATCGCATCGCATCGCTTTCAAACGTCGAGCGCACCAATCTCGTAACCAAGATCGATAATTTGGGATTTTTCCCCTTGCCTGCACTGCACTGGTAATCAAGCGCTTAGCGGCTTGGCTTTGGCTATGTTCGCGCCTGTCGTGGCATCAGCGTCACACGCGTTGCGGCTGCCCCGAGCTGTGAGAACTGAGAAGGAAACGAAACGGAGCTCAGCTCAACGTGGAGTCCTCCGATCCCCAACACGCGAGTCCGTGGATTAGGCCCCGTTAGTTCCCTAAAGTTTTTTCCAAAAACATCACATCGAATCTTGGATGATGGGCATGCAGGCATTAAATATAGATTAAGGTCCCCATCATTTGGCTTATTTCCTAATAAGCCAAAAACGGCTTATTAGGAATAAAAATGAATTTGTGGGTAAAACTTTTATAAATATGTTCTTTATAACTTAAAAGTCAATGTTGAAAAAGAAACTACGTTGAAAATATCTCAAAATTAATCTCAAAATTAGCTTGAAAAATTCAAAATTTGGCTTTTTCTTTGGCTTATTAGGCCATCCGATGGGAGCCTAAAAGAAAAACTAATTACCAGTTAAGGGAGAAATCGTGAGACGAATCTTTTGAGCCTATTAGTCCATGATTATGACCATAAGTGCACAGAACCCAATGTGTTAATGACGGATTAAATTAGGCTTCAAAAGGATTCGGGCTGTTTTGGTTTGGAGCAATTTTTGCCCTAGCTAAAATCTTTGGTAATACCAAAACATTGGCAAATTTTTGGCACCTACACAATTGGTAGTATTCAATTTGAACATGGTGGGTAAATTTGGTAGCAAACCAAACGATTTCTACTTTACTTATTATTTGTAAGTTGCCAAATTTTGGTAGGGTAGTAAAGTGTATCAATCAAATAGCCTTCGTCTCGTGGTTTCCATGTGAGTTATGAAATTAGTTTTTTCATTCGGTGTCCGAAACATCCTTCCGCATCGATACAACATCCGATGTGACAGCCTAAAACTTTCATTTAGTGCGCGCTCGATCTGCCCGTAATCATCACAGACACCTCGTAAAGAATATTAGCCATAAATGTGAGCTAGCACCCGTGTCATATCGTCTACCACCAAAAGAATATTAGCCATAATGTGAGCCCCCGTGTAAAGTATAGGACTTGAACTTGGGTGGGTTGATTCCACCACAAGTATTCTAATCATTTGAGCTACGCTCACATCGCAAATAGCTACACTTACATAATCAAAGGAAAAGAAGAGAACCATTTCAGCGGGGTACATTCACATTTCGTAGCTTCCTTTCGTGGGAAGTAAAACGCAATAGAAAAACACAACATAGGGCCTGTTTAGTTGGTGAAATGAAAATTTCTTGTGTCACATCGGACGTTTGACCGGATGTCGGAAGGGGTTTTCGAACACGAATGAAAAAAAAACTAATTTCGTAACTCGCCTGGAAACCGCGAGACGAATCTTTTGAGCCTAATTAAGCTGTCATTAGCACATGTAGGTTACTGTAGCACTTATAGCTAATTATGGACTAATTAGGCTCAAAAGACTTGTAGACTGTGCAATTAGTTTCTCTTTTTATCTACATTTAATACTTTATATATGTGTTTAAAGATTCGATGTGATATTTTTGTGAAAAGTTTTTGGGAACTAAACATGGCCATAGCTCGATTTCATCCTCCAACTCATTGGCTGACCCTATAAAATATCTTGGGGAAGGTTCAAGAAGAAGGCCGTTGGATCATAGCGTCGTCAGCAAGCCACCTCCACCTCCACCTCCACCTTTATCTTTTAATTTTCCGCTGCATTTATGTAAGACTTTTACGATGTTTGTAAGACGTGGATCTGTATGTCAACTTTGTCGTTTGTGTACCCCGGCCGGTCCTGGATGGGGGTTTTAATGCACATTCTGCTTGGAATTCTCTTCGGGAATTTCTGGGCGTGACACCTCCTCGGCTTCGGCGTCGGCCTTCCCCTCGATATCATCGTCGCCTACCTCGTCTACCTCCGCTTCTTCGCCCCTCGCCGTCGTCTCCAGATCAGTCCATCGATCACCTCCTTTATTCTCGATCCTTCCTGTGCTGTACTTAATCCTAACCAACTAATCAAATCCTCCATTTTTTTTAACGAATCAACGAGGCCCCCAATTTCATTGGATAGAGGAGACGAAAACTGTAAGAAAGGATAATGTACGAAAAAAAAACAAAAACCAACTATAGGCAGTTACGTTGTCAACCAGGTGGCGAGATTTTTCGCGCCTGCCAACCCCATGTTTTTGCTTCCTCCTTTATCTTGGCTAGCAGAGTTGGCGCCGGCAACTCTTTATGCTGGAAAGTCCTCCAGTTCCTTTCGTTCCATATCTCCCAGTTAACAAGCAAGGTTAACGTGCGTAGTGCCTTCTTAGGTGCTTCCAGTATGCTTACGGTGGCCTCCCACCACTCATGTACCGTCAAAGATATTTGCCAGCTAGAAGGTCTTAGATGGTCATTGCCTGTCCACTGCACGATTTCATTCTGGATTCTTCTTGTGTATCTACATTCCGCTAGCAGGTGGAGAGCTGTCTCTTGAGTCTGGCGACATAAAGGGCATGTGGATCCGTTGGGCCAGCCTCTGGTTGCTAGTCTGTCTAATGTCCACACTCTGTTTTGGAGTTTCAGCCAGGCAAAGGTCTTGCACTTGCGCGGTGCCCAAGGCCTCCATATCAATGTGTCGAAATTCGACGATGTTGTTGTACCTAGGAGCTGCGCCTTATAGGCTGAGGTGGCCGTGTATTCGCCGTGGTTGTTGAGCTTCCAGGTGATCTGGTCTTCATGTTCCGTGAAGTGTACATTCCGAACGGCGCTCCAAACGGTGATGAGCTGGTCAATCAGATCCATTGTCCATCCTTCGTTTGTTGGTAGAGCAAGGTCGTGCAGCCATTGATCTGCTAAAGCGACATGTTTGAGGGTCCTGCTCTTTTTCCTAGAGGCCGCATGGACTAGTGGTGTGACATCCTTCAATATTCTCCCTCGAAGCCAAGCCAACTCCTAGAACTTCACTTTCGCTCCATCTCCAATTTGTATTGTTGTTGCCGCTGCAAACAGTAGCTTGTCAGTTTCATTACAAGGTGTTTCTAACCCCACCAAAGCCTTTTCCGGCGACTTCCATTCGTGCAAGAGCCATCGTAATCAAAAGGCCCTTGCGAACCTTTCAAGACTCAGGATACCAAGACCTCCCGAGGCAGTAGGGAGGCAAGTCCGAAATCCTCCATTTTAATCGCGCTGCAATATGAGTTGAACGCATTCATAGTTGGCAATTCATTATCTGTGTACTGTCACTTTGGTGATTTGTGTGCGGCCGTGCGCGGTGTCTTCGTGCTCTACGACAGCGCCCACATCACCGTCTCGCTCCGCCGCCACAGTGTCGACGTCGGCAAGCAAGCACCATGCCACGCGCTCGATCTGCCCGTAATCATCACAGACACCTCGTAAAGAATATTAGCCATAAATGTGAGCTAGCACCCGTGTCATATCGTCTACCACCGAAAGAATATTAGCCATAATGTGAGCATCCGTGTAAAGTATAGGACTTGAACTTGGGTGGGTTGATTCCACTACAAGTATTCTAATCAGTTGAGCTACGCTCACATCGCAAATAGCTACACTTACATAATCAAAGGAAAAGAAGAGAACCATTTCAGCGGGGTACATTCACATTTCGTAGCTTCCTTTCGTGGAAAAGTTGTACACCTCTGATCAGAGTAAAACTATTCGAATAGCCGTACCCGCGGTTATGGGCGGTCAACCAGATTCACTGTGATTAGTCTCACCCTAGTCTAGTCTAATAGAATTGATTAGTTCAGGTGGATGGTTGGGTCTGTTGCAACGTGGTGTAGCGTTGGACAGTGGATGGTTAATATTGAGTAATTATTACAACTGTTTTACTACTTTCAACTACCGTCTTTAAATGCTCGCTTTATGCAAATGAACCGCTCTAGCTATTCTTTGATTATACCCTACATCATACCCTCTATTCCGGTATGACTTGCTGAGTACGGTGGTTGTACTCAGTCTTGCTCTATTTTCCCCAAAACCCCCAGAGTTTGAGTACGTGTCAGATGGTGGGTTCTCCGAGGAGTAGGCTTCGTCCGTGCCGTCGAGGATGCCTGTGGAGTGGTGTTCCCGCTGCAGTCCAAGTCAAGGCTTAGCTCCAGTTATCTTTTAATTTTCCGCTGCATTTATGTAAGACTTTTATGATGTTTGTAAGACGTGGATCTGTATGTCAACTTTGTCGTTTGTGTACCCCGGCCGGTCCTGGATGGGGGTTTTAATGCACATTCTGCTTGGAATTCTCTTCGGGAATTTCTGGGCGTGACACCTCCTCGGCTTCGGCGTCGGCCTTCCCCTCGATATCATCGTCGCCTACCTCGTCTACCTCCGCTTCTTCGCCCCTCGCCGTCGTCTCCAGATCAGTCCATCGATCACCTCCTTTATTCTCGATCCTTCCTGTGCTGTACTTAATCCTAACCAACTAATCAAATCCTCCATTTTTTTTAACGAATCAACGAGGCCCCCAATTTCATTGGATAGAGGAGACGAAAACTGTAAGAAAGGATAATGTACGAAAAAAAAACAAAAACCAACTATAGGCAGTTACGTTGTCAACCAGGTGGCGAGATTTTTCGCGCCTGCCAACCCCATGTTTTTGCTTCCTCCTTTATCTTGGCTAGCAGAGTTGGCGCCGGCAACTCTTTATGCTGGAAAGTCCTCCAGTTCCTTTCGTTCCATATCTCCCAGTTAACAAGCAAGGTTAACGTGCGTAGTGCCTTCTTAGGTGCTTCCAGTATGCTTACGGTGGCCTCCCACCACTCATGTACCGTCAAAGATATTTGCCAGCTAGAAGGTCTTAGATGGTCATTGCCTGTCCACTGCACGATTTCATTCCAGATTCTTATTGTGTATCTACATTCCGCTAGCAGGTGGAGAGCTGTCTCTTGAGTCTGGCGACATAAAGGGCATGTGGATCCGTTGGGCCAGCCTCTGGTTGCTAGTCTGTCTAATGTCCACACTCTGTTTTGGAGTTTCAGCCAGGCAAAGGTCTTGCACTTGCGCGGTGCCCAAGGCCTCCATATCAATGTGTCGAAATTCGACGATGTTGTTGTACCTAGGAGCTGCGCCTTATAGGCTGAGGTGGCCGTGTATTCGCCGTGGTTGTTGAGCTTCCAGGTGATCTGGTCTTCATGTTCCGTGAAGTGTACATTAGAGAGAGAGAGAGAGAGAGAGAGAGAGAGAGAGAGAGAGAGAGAGAGAGAGAGAGAGAGAGAGAGAGAGAGAGAGAGAGAGAGAGAGAGAGAGAGAGAGAGAGAGAGAGAGAGAGAGAGAGAGAGAGAGAGAGAGAGAGAGAGAGAGAGAGAGAGAGAGAGAGAGAGAGAGAGAGAGAGAGAGAGAGAGAGAGAGAGAGAGAGAGAGAGAGAGAGAGAGAGAGAGAGAGAGAGAGAGAGAGAGAGAGAGAGAGAGAGAGAGAGAGAGAGAGAGAGAGAGAGAGAGAGAGAGAGAGAGAGAGAGAGAGAGAGAGAGAGAGAGAGAGAGAGAGAGAGAGATACCTTCGCCTTTAGAGGTTGAAGCGACCATGACGATGGTGTGGCGGTGGCTTGGCGACGGGCTTGTGGACGATGGCGACGATGTGGACGATGGCAGTGGCGACGGCCAGCGACGGACTTCCCCTCACTTCAGTGCCTATCCCGGATCGGTGGGTTTGCTAGGGTTTTGTGTGGGAGCGCATGTGCACGGCAAACGTTGGTATGCGTGCCCGGCGACTCCCCCTTTTTGTATTATGCTACGTGAGAGGGGCCCACAGCTATGAACGGCTGGCGCCCCCGGTCAGGGCGCGTAGGTGGAGTAGGGATCGGTTTCTCGATCCCCTGGAGATCGCAATTAACAAAAGGTTCCATTCTTGTTGATCTTTTTTTTTTCTTTTTTTTCCTGTTTGGCAAAATATTTTCATTTCACGCTCAGTGCTCAACAGATACCCTGAAATTATAGCTTTTTAGAAAGAGAACTTTTAATTGTGTTGCAAAAGTTTAGGAAAAAAATAGATGTTTTCGTTGCATGTATGGCATGCATGCCTGTAGCATTAATTCAAAAATCACTAGTTCTATTATATTGCAATTGTAAAAATCAAACAAAGTTTCCAATAGAAATATATAGCTTCATATCGTACTAGTAGAAAACTTTATTTCTTCGTAATATGATTGAAGAAATATAACTTTGGTAGTACAAGGAAAATGCATTGGAGTATGAAAGATAAATAAGACTTTAACACCAATCTTGAAAATTTCTAATAGAACTTTGGAAGCATGATTCTCAAAATGTCTAAAATCACTTTCTGCGGGGTCTGGATGATGTTCTCCTTCCACAACGTAGAACTTGTTCAAATCAAAATCATGAACAGCTTTTTCATTCAGATCAAAATCATGAACCACTTTTCTTCTCCACTTCTCCTTTCCCAACGTAATTAAGGATTCCGATCAATCTCTACCTTGGCGACAACTTGACCTTGAAGTACCCCATGCATCTCAATCTCTTCCTTCACCGCTCTGTTACCTTGATCCATGGTGTATGGTTGTATGCTATAGGGTAGTACTTCCTAGCAGTGCATTCTTTCCTTTACATATAAGCACTGAAAGAATAAAATGGAGGGAAAACTTCCCGCTCTATTGAACATGCACAGAAGCAAGAGGGAAAAAATGGCTGCAAATTCTCGTTATGGGTAATCACTGAGAGGACTGTCATTTTTCTAGTGTCGAAGTCCGACAGTACACTGATCATAATTGGTCATTTCGTCATTATAATAAAATGTAGTATTTAGGATGGCTTCCCATCAGAAGTCCTGACATGGCTGTTGGATTTGGATATACAATCAATGACAGTCCTATAATCAACTATGAGAGGGCTGTTGTATATCTACATTTCTTTTGCCATGAGCATTGTTGCAAATCAATTTAGCTGTTGGGCAAAACTGCCGCTGGTGTAGTGCTTGTGACAAAATGGACATTCAATTAATGGATGAACACTAGTCACTACTTTGTGGATAAAATGAATCTATGTGTATGGGGATCTCATTTTTCAATGAATGTTGGTCCTAGCACAAGTTGAGATGGATTCAAACATTCCCTCTCTTGAGGGTGAATTATCTTGTCTCATGATAATTTACTCTTTTGATCCTCGGATCTAATTGCTTCACAAGTGGCTTTAGTTTGATCGCTCAGTTGCTTACAAATCATGTGTTAAGTGATTGCCAAAGTGTTTGACTAGCCATCAAGTTTATCCTTGTCAAAATTCCTCAAATCATCTTTTGTGTGCCATCCTTGTTGTTTCTGACAAAGGGATGTCAGATTGTATGATAAAAAGTCAGACAATCCGACTCACATCAGATAGTCCGATGTAAAATCAGATTTTCCGACGTGGGGCCTAGGGCAAGGGGACTTAACCTCCCCGGGGTAACTTTTATTTACCCTCCTCTCATTTGCCTTCCTCGCGTTCTCTCTCCTCCACACCTCTTCTCAAAACCCTAGTTCTAGGCCAGCAAAAATCTTGATTTCTGAAACTTTGTTTGTGAATCCGTTGACTCTAGGGTGTTTCCACATTGTCAACTCATGTCCTAACCACTGTTTCCCACAGTGGTTTTCTTGCTTTTTGAGGTATTTCTTCGTTTTCCCGATCTCTTTACTCGAGCATCCCCTTGCGATTCCCTTTAGTGAAACATCTTGTCTTAGTGCATAGAACTAGTGCCTAGAAGATCTCTTGAATCCATTGGATGTTTTTGTGTGAATCGAGATTTTTTGATCTAGGGCAAAAGGGAACAGATTGTCCGATTTCATGTCGGACTGTCTGATTTATCGGATAGTCCGACACAAAATGAGACTATCTGACCTCCTTTGCCCCAGATTAGAGGATCTCGTATTGGCACTAAATTGTCTCCATTCATTTTTCATTTTAATCAATATCCTCTATTCTAAATCAGTGCATCCTCATGATTAGGGGTAAATTCAAAGGCCAAGTGTATTCTTGCAAAGATTCAATGGGGAAAGAAAAGACCCGAGTTGTCAAACCCCATATTGGCATAAAGAAAGTCCCTCTCTCTCGTGGAGCCACCAGTGCTAGTGCAACTCAAGATGTTGATATGAATGTTCCCCAAGTGACAACTATGGAGAGGGGTGGGCCTCTCCCTCCTCACCGGAGCCGGGTTAGCGGGGAAGGTTCGAGCACCCCCGCTAGCAAAGTTCGTAGAGGCAATCTTCCCCTGATCACTGAACAACCTGAAGACCGTGAAGAGTTAGCCCGGGAATTTGAGGAGGGAATTCAAGTGGAAGAAGACATAGCTACCCAAGAGGCCCAAGAAGAAGAGGGACCCTTCCTCATAACCACTCCAAAGAAAGACCCACAACATGCAAGGCAGGTGATCCGATGGAACCGCAAGTGGACGGAGGTCGCTGAAGAAAGGAAGAAAGATCCTTATGTGTATGAACAACTTTCCTTTGACCCTCGCTTTTGAAACCAGTTCCAACAAGACTACTATGAGACAGTGCTTCAAGACAAGAAGGGTGCCATTCTTATGCAATGGATTGATTGGAAGTATATGGAGGGTTTGAAGGATCTAGTTGTGGATGAGGTCATTGAGGCTTGCAACAAGCAACACCTGAAGGAATTGATGGCATTGCAGCATCCATGGTGCAAGGAAATCATCGCACAATTCTATGCCACGGTTTACTTCGAGCCCAACATTGAGAAGACAATTCATTGGATGACTAATGGAGTTAGGTATTCGGTTACCTATGCCAAGTTTGCCGCCATCTTGGGCTTCCCGGCACGATCGAGAACAAATCGATGCAAGCTTCACAATGATAATGCTTTGGACACAAATACTCTTCACTTCATGTATCAAGATGTGGACTATGAGTTGGGGACAATCAAGTGTCTTCTCCCCTTCTACGCCTATCTCAACAAGATTTTGCGCAAGACGTTCTCTCCTAAGGAAGGTGACGCCGGAAATGTGCTTGCTTATACTCGGAACATCATGTACAAGATGGGTGAAAGGCCGAAACACTTTGATGTGTTTGATATCATCTTTGAAGAAATTCGTATCATTTCCATGATGCCGAAGAGAGGATTGGGCTATGGGCCATACATCATGAAGATGATTGAGATTGTCGCCAATAAGAAGTTTTACAAGGAAGTGTCTCACACAGGGTACCAAATTCGTCCCATCAAAGCTGTGTCTGTGCAATCAAGGCGTTCCACAAGGGCTTCCAAATGCGCCGGCACCTCCTCTAGTGTAACCAAGTCAGACTCCAACTCTTCTTTGCGCTACTTCAAGGCAATATTCAACATGTGCAAGTCTATCTCTATCCGCCAAATCAAGGAGCGCAAGGAAAGGAAGAAAAACACTAGAATGGTCAAGCTACTCCTTCGCAACTCCAACTATTCTTTCCGCTACTTCAAGGAAATCTTCAACATGTGCAAGTCTATCTTTGTCTGCCAAATCAAGGAGCGTAAGGAAAGGAAGAAAAACACTAGAATGATCAAGCTACTCCTTCGCAACTCCAACTTGCCATGCTCTCCGGATGGTTCTGAGTTGAATGAGAGTGAAGAAGAGGTGATTGAGGACCCGTTTGCTGCTAAGGCGAGCTCTTCTCGTGTTGATAGTGGCAAAGCTCCCGTGGTAGAAGAGGATGATGAGTCCAGCTCAGAGGATGATGATGAGGATGACGAGTGATATTGATCTCTCTCTTTCCTTCCTTTTTGGTATCTTGATGTCAAAGGGGGAGAAAATCCTATCTCTATTTTCAAATTTCCTATCCCTGGTGGCTAGTTGAACTTGTGGGCAAAAGTTGATCCTTTAGTGCTTTTGTGTGGCTCTTAGCCTTTTATTTCTCATGCTTAAGACTTTATCTAAGTTGATGCATCGTTATGTCATGTTGAACCTTATATGCTTGGATGATGTAATATGCACTTATCCTCCTTTATCTTTGCTTAATGTTGTGATATATCCTGTCATATATGCATGCGTTTGTTGGTTAAATTGTGATATATTGAAATGTTGCCAAGATTGAGGGGAGCTCCCTATGCATATCAAGCATACACTTAGGGGGAGTTCAACCAAAATCGAGCTTTCATTGTCGTTTCTAATTGTGTTGTTATCAATCACCAAAAATGGGGAGATTGAAAGTGCATCTAGGACCCCTATTTTGTTTTGGTGTTAATGACAACACAAATAGAAATATACTAATGACTTTTGTTGAGATGGATGGCAAGGATCAAAAGGATTTGAAGTTTGAATAAGAGCTTAGCGACATTATGATTGTGGTAATCCCCTGTAAATCTTTTTTTTTTTTGTCTGTGTGTTTAGGGTGCCATACTATTAAGAGGGACACCACATGCTTATAATTGGTTTAACACTAGTGCTCGAAATCATTTTGTTTAAGTGATCTTGTTGCTGTTAAGTCAGACTATATGATCCCATGTAAGACTATCCGATCCATCAGACTATCCGATATTTCACCGAATGTCATTCTCTGTCTCTAGACAGTGGGTTGTACTAAAAACATCGGAGTGTCTAATGTGACTTCGGACTATCTGAAATTTCTTGGAACTTCACTCTCTATCTTGAATTTAAATATTCTCCCAAGTGAATGTTTTTTTAAGTACAAATCAGAGTATCCGATTTTGGAACAGATAGTCCAATGACTCAGAGACTCTGAAATTCCTTGGAACTTGAGTCTCTGTTTGAGGATGAAATCTTGCTCTCAAAAATATCAGATTGTTTGATATGAATTCAGACTATCTGATGGATTAGAATATCCAAAATTTCAAAGAACTTTGTTCTTTGGCTCTCGCTTGCTTGGGAGCTAAAAACATCGGACTATTCGATGTCATTTCGTATTGTCCAATGTGGGATGAAAAGATTCCCCTTCAAGGGCCACATTTGGAATCTATAAATACCCCCACCTAAGCCTTTTCTAGGGTTACCCAACTCATTCAATTCTCATTCACTTTGGGTCGAGCTTGGTGCTAAGGTGCTCTAGATCTTTGAGCTCTTTCTATCTCTCTCAAATCCTTACTTGTTCTTGGTGTGTTAGATCTTGGTGGTTGATGATTTGGTGTTTGGGAGCCTAGTGTGTGTTTCACTCGATCTTGAGCACTAAGGTTTGTCTAATGGTTGTGTGGTGTTTGTTACTCTTGTAGTTTGAGGACTCATAGACAGATAGGCATCGCTCTTGAGCCACCGATCTACTTGTGGTGAGCCAAGGGAAATTTGTGAAAGCCAGATCTCGGCCCCGCAAGGAAAGAGATACCTCCAGTGGAAGTTGGAGTGGATTTGTACAACCTTAAGAGGAAAGGGTTAGAAAGACCTGGTTCGTTGTGATCTCCTCAACGGAGAGCGAGTAGAATCCCCTTAGGGATTCGAACTCCGGGAAATACATAGGCAAAAAATCTTGGTGATATTCCTTCTCCCTCTTCATTTATTTGTTGCTATATTGTGCCGTTGTAGTTTAGTCGTTGTTTGTGCACATATCCTAGTTTGTGTAGTGGATCTAGAGCTTGCCTTGTTGTTGTGCTTCTCTGCAGATCAGATAGTCTGATCCTATTTTCGGACAATCTGATTTATATCGGATTGTTCGACAAGGTATCAGACAATCCAACATGTTTTAGTTTATTAGCTTCCACATTTCGTTTTAAATTGTCTATTCACCCTCCTGTAGGCATAAATGGCCCTTACATACAGAAACTAGGTCATGCAAGACCAATTGTTATCTCTCTTTCTAAATTTAGTATGGTGCCACATTTTTTTTTATATACACATGTACACTCACCCCTACAAATACATATAAGCAAAATAAATTCATTACATGCGTCCCATTTGTCACATACCACTAAAAATAACAAATAATAATTAACCATAAATACGAGTTTATGGCTAAATAGAGTCTATGTCTTGTAAGGTTTCACCCTAAAGAATCTAATAAGCTGAACTATACTCAGTTTACAGTGTCACATTATTTTTCATCCTTTAACATACTACTTAATGTTACGAACATCATCCTATCTTACAACCTATTTAGTGATAAAACATATGCTACATGGAACATGGTAGAGCTTATCACACTGTGGCGAATTAATTAATTTATGGTGGTCAGTCTTAAAATTTGTACTTCAACTAAATAATATGCTGCGTCTTGCCACAACATATGTAGGTGAAAGGTGTAGAACTCAATATATGAAATAACTGTAATGAATAGAGTCGCAGAAATACTTGAATTAGACATAGTCATGACCACAAAGTGCTATAATACCTTGAAATATTATTTAGAAAAAAATAGTCATGACCACAAAGTGATAATACCTTGAAATATTATTTATAAACTTGCTAATCCGGCATTGGGAGTGTGATTGGATCTGCCCTTTATGTCATCTATTTTGGCAATGTGAGTTCACCAAAGAAACCTAGGGCTTAGTAGCTACTGCCTGAGGATTTCACCATAGCCAAGACTATTCAAGTATTGCCGAATGGATGACAAGCATAGCTTCAGAAGGGAGTAAATTGGAAGCCAGGAGAAAAATTGGAAGTCTAATAAAGACATGGTGGCACATCTGGCTTCAAAGAAACGCGAAGAATTTCAGAGGAGAGGAACCGAGCACAGAGAAAACGTCTCGCCTAATTCTACAAGACATACAGGAACAGGAGTGCGAGTTCGCTTTTCAGCCACCTTAATCCTACCGCTCTTTTCCCCTTGCTATACTCCTCTGCTAGATGCTCCTATGACTTATATGCAATTGCCCTACTGTAATAACGCTTTTCTATCCCTTCTAATATATTCGGCAATGCTCTTGCCGCTTTCATTTCAAAAAAAAAAAAATATTGGTAGGTAAGTACTCCCTCCGTTCAGGAATATAGGGGATTATTCTCAATTCAGCACAAATTAAGGAAAAGGAATAATTGCATCTAAGAGCAAGTATAATAGTGAGCTATAAGTCTACTATAAGCTTAGGTGTTGGAGAGAGGTAGTGAAAAATTAAGGATGTTGGCTATCATGTAAGAGCTAGCTTATCACAAGCTTCAAAACAAAAGCATTAAATGTATAAGTGAGAGATAGAGAGATGAGAAGAAAATTGTAGCCAATCTTATAACTAATTTATTATATATGTTGGCTTTAAGATGGACCAATAGTAGGAAGTGTGCTCTATTATTATCCTTGCTCTAAGAACATCTAGAAGTACACCTCTTTAGTAGTAGAGGATTGAAGGCGAACAAAAGAAAAAGAAATAAAGACAAAAGAAAAAAATTTGTATATAGTGTTGCACCATTCGCTGGTCAAAGACCTCCTGCTCCACATATATAGTTCAAATATGCTAAATTCTTTCTACTTACATACTTCCAGCTTTGCTTGTAGATCATTGTGGCAAAGGTGGTGGCGTAAATCAGGCGCTTTTGAGAAGAAGAAAACGAAACGGAAGTGTTATCCATCAAGTGAAACATAAATATTTTTTATGAAAGTTCATCCAAGAGAGAGCAGGGGTTCAGTTATCAACATCAGTCAGCAACGTAATATAATGGACCTCCATTCAGTTATGAACGATCAGGGGTTCATAATATATTACAACCTCTGTTCCGAAATATAAATATTTCTTAAAATGTACGCGTAAAAATGCTTCTATTTTGGAACAGAGCGGGAGATTAATTAATTAATTAATAGTTGGTCTTAAAAATTTGGTGTACTTATACTAGATTCTTTGTTTAAAATTGTACAACAAAGAAAATACCACTAGCATATTCTTCTCTTCACTTCACCTGCTCCCCTCACCACACACTCCATTCCCAATACTCCAATGTAACATAACCTGACATACGATGAGATTCTCATCCTATTAGTGCTAATCCATAATAATCTAAAGTTTCATTCATAATTTTACACTAGACGACACTACCTGTATGTAATTTATTTAATTTGTTGAAGCAGGCAAGGAAAACAAACTGCAAACCGCCAGCATTATTCGAATCCTATCTGTTTTTTATGTGCGGCCAACAATGGATAATGGGTTAAAAAAATGTACTATCAGGCATCAAACAACAGGCGGTACTTGGAATTGTCATGACATACGAATGGCTCTCAAATTCCGTGGGCAGTTTCAACTCAGGCTCAAATTCACCCAGGGGAGCGATTAAGAATCGACTATGTCTGCTGATAGTTACTCGAGATCAGGGGGATCCCACTGCAAGAAGATAATTTTAGGGGGGAAAAAGCAGGGTAGAGCATAATTTTTTTCCCCTTTTGCAATTAACTGAAGAAAAATTGTACAACCAGCAAAGTAATAGACCTTTGGAGCCAAGTCCTTGCCCACGAGCAGTGTTCTAACTCCCTGCACAGGACAAGAAAAGCGGCATTTTAACAGAAAATGTAGATAACTTTGTGTACTAAAACCTATAAATTTTCAGGTCACAAACAGATTCTAATTACTTAGAACTTTGTACCATAGTTAGTTGGTCACTAATGTATAATATTCAATAAACTTGTGAGAACACAAAGACAGATGCAACATACCTCACGAAATTCATGAGAAAATTGCACTAAGATTGCATATTGATGGACATGTCGTACTCAAGCGGCATTACCTTCTCCAACAGCCGCCATACACAAACTCTCAGCCAACGGCAACGGCATTGTTAGTTTTTCAATTTTTTTTACTTACCTTTCATGCAAGTGGTGAGGCCTCTTTCAATAGTTTCAGGGCCAAGGTACACCAATCTTCATTCATTTAACTCTCGATATCCATGCTGAAATACAGCTGGGTTTTTAAAAATAATATTTTTTTAGGTAAACTAATAGAGCTTGATACAATTTTCGCTTTTTGACACTATGTTTTGAGCCTCAGAGTAATGTCCTGATTTAGAATATTGCTGTGACGACAATTATGCCTGAGAACCAAAAATAAATAGTTGGAGATTTTTCTCGATAATAAATATCAAGGAAATAGTTGGAGATACACTAAAATATTATTCTATTAGTAGTTTTTTTTTTCACACGCAATCCTAATAGTGTGCTAAAAACAAAAATGAATAAGTTGCACGTTGGGCTACTAAACCATTTTTTTTTTTCACTTTAGACCACCTTTTTTTGCCTTTTGTTTTATTTTGGATTCCTATTCTTATTCTCATATAGCTCTCCTATATCTTTCTTCTCATAGAGCTAGAGCCACTATGGGCATGAGCAAGAGCAACACAGGGTGCAGCCAACCAGTAACCCGAAGCTCCACTTAAGAAAAACTAAATGAAGGCACGGTTCAAGCTACACCTCTTCCAATGTGTTGTAGCTTGAGATGGGCCTAGAGAAATTTGTATGTCGGCCTTTACTTTTTACTTCAATCCATAAATAATATGATATGATACCACGACATGATATGATATATGCATACATCGACCCTACTGCTGCTGGACCTTCATGGCATGATATGCACATATCGACCAGACAAGAATCAAGCCTGAGATAGCAGGAAATATCAACATCACCATCCACATTTTACCCCTGTTGAGCACCCTCCTGCACTTCTCCATCCACTGAGTCCAACTAGTGAACAGCCTCCTGCAGGTTATCCCAGATATGTTGAACTTTGCAAGGTTACACAGGTCACCTGCCAAACAACATGACAAATAGATTAATCAATTAGCTAGGCCTTGATGGTACTAAATTAAACTCTTGACAGATATGCAACTCTCAAGTTTCGCTACTACAACTGTAATAGGTGAGCATGCTTGATGACCAAGTGGAGTACTGTGCATTCAGATAAGCAGTGAAGGACAATGTGTGTCAAGTTTTTAGAGGCAACGGGAGTAACATCAAATTGGAGGTATGCAGCTGACATGGTTTCATGCACTGACGCACCAACTTCCAAAGATGCAAATAAAAAAAAACAAATGAAATATCCTCCAATACATACAGATCAACATGAGGCTCAAAAGCAAGACAAAGTTGTAGAGCCAGATAAATCCTGCCCAGCCCCAGCCTATGCCCTTTGGTAGAGGAGAGTTCGCGACACCATAAACAGCAATGACCGTTGCCACCTGAAAAGAAGTGTGTTTAGTAAACTTTGCATGTATTGAGCTTAAAATTTAAGCTTGGCATGATACTTTACTGTAACCGCAAGCAATTGTCAAATACTTTGTAGACAAAGAGATTATTCGTTCATATCAAGTGGTCCGACCAGTGACCAGGGGCCTTGGCCAAGTCAATTTGTTCACTGTGACTTGTACTATGTTATGTCCACATCACAACGCTGTTAAAGAAACATTATTTGCCTCTGACTATAGTACCAGTGCTACTACTAAAGCCAATTTAGGACTGAGGACATAGGCACAAGAATATTTCAAGCTCATTTTACTTGAGAATTAGCAGGCTGTTGTCTAAATTAATTGTATAATAGAAGCCACATATTGGGGAGGAAATTGAGCAGGGAAACAACTCACCAGTTGAGATAGAACAAAAGAAATTGTAACAAGAGGCCCAGAGCAGTGGCCATCGCATGATTGTGCGAAAAGTCCAATAGCATGGTTAAGGATGCTCATTTGAAGAAACAAGGCAGATTTAATCTCCTCATCATGGCCAACGAGCAGTCTAGCTTTGAATATGTGCTGTCAAATACTGTTAATTAGGTTTGGTACTAGAAAATCACAACAAATAATAAGGGAAACAAGTCCTTACAGATATGAAGTCAGTCCTAGTTGTGATTATGAAAAAAACAACTGTACTCAAGGCAACATAGCTTCCAAAAGCAGCACCAGTTGCGATAATGTTTTTTGCTTTCAAACTATCTGGTGACTGGGATGATTTCGCCCTTTCAAATAACATTGCAGTTGATGTGCCTGGGAATTATAATAAAAGGCAGATAGTAAATCATGAAACAATCAACAAAGTATTATATATTGGAAATTTATGGCTACAACAACATTACGAAGTTACAAACTCACAGTAGTTGCAAGCAGCAATCACCAGCATTGGGAAACAGGGTAGCTCGAGTCTCCACAGAAGTAAAATAAGACGGACAGAAAACTTCAACAAATAAACAAATTTATTAGCATTAGAAGTTTATATTGGTCTTTTTTTTTTCAAACAAAGGGAAATCATATTTCTATATTTCTACTCACAGCATGGACAGTTGATGAAACAGCATAAACCTGCAATTGAAGCACAGATTAGCCACATACAAAACCTGAAAATCATCTGCGAACAGAGGAATTGCGAATGGACGTGTATGACTTACCATGCATCCTTTCATGATCTGACAAATTTCCCTACTGGTTTGAACAGCAGAATAAACAGACAACAAGGCATGCTCAGTCAAAACAATATCAGCTTCACTTTTGGTACTATCAGTGGCATCAGCAACAGCGATTCCAATATCGCTTTCACGGATAGAATCAGCATCCAAAAATTCATATCCAACCATTGCACAACGACGAGCAAAATAAGTTCTCAGATTTGATATAACATGACGGTTATATTCTGCAATAACGAATTGAAAGAGCAACTCAGTAAGCAAACAATTCACAAAAAGTTACAGATTTAGCAATAATCAACATAACTATCAAGGCAAGAAGCAGACCTACAAAGAGATCAGAAATCCCATTGATATTCAAGAAAAGCTCATTTTTGCTGCTTACCAACCCCCGCATAAAGTTGGCATGTAGCACATTTAAGCCCAGTTTTCCAAGTCTTCCACACACGTGCTTTGTAACTGTCATTGGGCTTTCTGAAATAGCAAAACAAACGTGAGAACACTTAGATAAAATGCAGATGAAAAATGACATGAAAATTAAGTTCAACATGGGAGACATCACCTGTAAGTACTATTACACTCAGACCCATATCAGTAAGATTATCGGCAGATTCAGCACTATCGCTTCTGAGATCATCTATGAAATTTAGAAGACTAATGATGTCCAACCGAGAGTTAACAACACGTCCAACAGCAATACATTGGTACCCATCAAGACCGAGCTTATCAATACGTTTGCGTATATGCTCTTTGACTTCTTTGCGACAACTGCAATCACGAAGCATCTGTGCCAAGAAAAGAAGATAATTGAGATGAATACATCTATGTGATTCCTTTGCTTTAACAAGCTCGGCCAAAATCCGTTCAGCCCAGCAACCTTTGCAGTGGGCTTGCGTTTACGCTTTCTCATAGAATGAGCTGGGAGGTGCTATGATTTGGGTCAACATGTCTTATAAGCTAGTATGAGGAAATGTAAACAAGTGATGCATATGGCACTAAAAGATGGGCTGTTTCATTGAATTTGCTGACAGTGGATTGGTTGCTTACCAATGCAGGGTCACCTTTGAGCACAGAACACTTGGAGCCATTTTCATCGATGTAAGTAGTCATGTACATCAATGTCATTGCAACAAACATGCGGGAGCGGTGCTCTATAACATTAATGCCAACTTGTACCTGCATCAATTGGTTTGTTAAGCCCTCTGGAAAAAGAATAAGAAGGAAAACACATAGATACTAATAAGAAGGTACCTGTTCTGGATCATCCATAAGGCCTAGAATGGCTGCATCAATCGGTTCTTTATACAGTTCATTGTGTGCTTTGGAAGCCCGCGCAGCCAAAAGGACAGCATGATCTTTATCAATACCTTCTGTAAGCACTTCAATCTTGTCCTTGTCAAAATAGGGCTTGTTGCATGTCAAAGTGCCAGTCATGTTGAAGAGCATAGCATCCATGCTAGCCAAGTCTTCAAGAACAAAAGTTCCCCGGCTGGCAACCCCCAGTTTGGAAAGTCTCCGAGAGCCTAGTGCCAATGCCAGGTAGAGCACAGCAGGCATCGACATTGGTATTAGACCAATAAGCGGCATAAAGTGGCCACTGTGCAGCGTGCCTATGCTTTGATGGAAAAATAATTTAACAAGAGCCTCACTTGTGATGCCAACAAGTACTAGGCAGAAGCAAAAAGTGCCAGTAGCCATGACACCCTTCCTAAGCTGCCCAGGCCGAGAGAATCGTTTCGGATAAAGCTTCAGAGTGCTCGTGGGGATGCAATTGCCTGTCGCGGTAACAACAGCAGTCCCTTCGCCACAGGAGACAGCCCAGCCATAGTATATAAGGGAACCCATCACATAGCTAACATGCCTTTCATGACGGATGGTTTTGGTGTCAATCTGCGCCATGTTGAGGACACAAGCATTGGCTGGCACGATATCACCACACTTGAGATATATGATATCCCCAGGAACAAGATTGGCTGCATCCTCATGCTTCCATATCCCATCCCTCAGAACCTTGGCCCTTTGCGCAAAAGCTTTAGCTTCCAGCGGTGCCTTAGCACGATTGGCAAGGACCTTAGCAACAAAGCATGCACACAAACTTCCCGCAAGTAACGAAACGATAATGACCAGTTCATAGGTTGTCTGACCAGCCGAGTTAAAGGCAAGGTACACAAGCGCAGCCACCATTGCCACCCATGATGAGGAATTGATGAACATGACACATACCATCTCCCTGGACCAGGGGAAGATAAGATGCTCCCATGACTCCCATCCAAGTTCGTATTTAATATACTCGGTGAAGGAGTGATCCCATCCCCAGAGCAAGAGGATGCACTTGAGTGTTGCAAGAAGCCTGCCATCCGCCTGCAGCACCATGTTGAAGGCCAAGCAAACATCAAACAAAATCAGCTAATGTAAGTGGCATTGAAATTGCAAATCAAGGACATCACAGTTCAACACACAGCTCAGATCAGAAGGCATTTGTTTCATTGCTTGCCAGAATTGCATAATTGATGGACTGAATTTGCCAATTGAACTCAATATATAATTATATATACAGTGAAACATACAACAGATTATACAGAAGTAATGTAATGCTTGCACATAGTTGGCTAGTTAGCGCAATGGAGCGAACAACCTCCCACTCAATCTTGTTCCCTTCCTCTCCTCTCCTCTCCCCTCCCCTTCCACAAAGTCGTTGAAATCAAATAGGGCAAAAGAAACAGGGAGGGGGATCGAGGGAAGCGAACCAGGGGGTGATCGGCGACGAGGTTAGGTCCGTACAACTTGAGGCGGCGCGCCGCCTCCTCTCCCGTCAGCCCGGTCGCCTCGTCGGTGCCGAGACGGGCCACGACGTCCTCCGCCGCCGCCGCCGCCGCCGCCGCAGGCTCCCGTGGCATTGCGGAGAGGGGGTTTAAGAGAGGTTCAAGGCAAGAGAGGGGGAGATAATCTTGTGGATCTACAAGGGAATTGCTAGGGTTTACGCGAAGAATTCGAGGGAGAGGAAAAGGTGTGGGGGTGAAGACAAAGGGGATGCTCACCGGCGCGGGCGCGAGGATGCGGCCGGGAGCAACGCCAGCGCCGGCGCCGCCGCTCGCCGGAGGGAGGACGGGTCGGCTCGGCTCGAGGACACGCGTCGCGTAAGGTAAACTAATTGTATGAATTATTATAGCTATTATAAATTGGAGATCATATCCTATATCCTATGCACACAAGCTTTCCGTACACATTCTGTGTACACCAACTAACAAATATCACAAAAAAATTTAGAAAAAATTAGACATACTTCCAATAGTATTTCACCTAGGTGTGATATCTTATCTTCAAATTTGTTATATTTTAGTCGTACCAAAAAGACAAAATTCTCATACATTTTTACCCTAAAAACTGTCAGATTTTTCTATTTTTTTGTTACAGCCAAAATACAATGAATTTGAATATGTGACTTTCATATATGTGTAATACTATTAGGAGTATGTCCAATTTTTTCTAGAATTTTATGTGACATTTGCTAGTGGTATGCACAGGAAGCTTGTGTGCATAGGATATGTTCCTATTAAATTGACTATAGATAATTTGGAGCTCGCAGTTCTCTTATACACTGGAATCTTTTATTTATTATTATTTTGGGACACATCTTTTCAGAGAAAATGTAACTTAAGATGGGATACTTTATGAATCTTGTGAATTAATGAGACCTACAGCCCATTTTGTTTGGGGGAGTTTTAGGAGGGATTGAAAGTTTAGAGGGATGAGGCTATTAACTATTTTGTTTGGTCGGGAGACATAGAAATTTTGGTTGGATGGGAATTGAGGAATGAACTCCCTCATTTTCAATCCATGGGTAGGGGTTTTTATTGGGAGGGAATTCCTCTTTACTTTGCCTAACAAATCTTAATCATTCGTTTTCATAAATGACCAAATCTCCAACTAAACTCCCTAGCAATTTCCACCACCTCTGCCAAATAAAATACTGGGATTAAAAATTTCAGTCTTAATCTCACCATCAATTCCCACATCTAAACTCCCAATCCCATTTAAAATATAGCGTTTAGCCATTTGAAAAACGTGCGCGCGGAAAACAAGGGAGAGAAATTGGGAACTCTCAGTGCCGAACTCAGCCTAAGGGCGTGTTTGGTTACATGCACGGAGGGTGGCTCGCATGTGTGGGTGCAGGAGGAGGTTGTTTGGTTGCCTGCCGTCGGGTCCTACATCCACGCGTGCGAAACGGCCTCCGCAGACCTGCGAGAAACGCTTGAGTTGAGTTGAGCTTCGCTCCCCGTCCAAGCTAGGCTCAGTGGCGAATTTAGGATGTAAATTGAGAGGGTGCTCGTGTATAAATATGGCAGTGTGACTGAAACAAAATAAAATATGTCAACTAAGTCTTTTTGGATGAAACCCAAACGCATATGATCAAAACACAACACATTGCTTTCACCATTTTAATTTACAGCTATATTAATTTATACACACAAATCTATCAAGAAATTGGTATGGTATACTTATAACATATTTGACCTTGGCAATTTAATTTGGACATTGAGTGCGTGAAGTAGCTTTCCTTGTCATACTACTAGATTTAAGCTAAATGCTAATTAGAGTCATCAGTTGCTAATTAGAGAAAGGGGATCATGGAGCTGGGGCTTGCGCACTAACAAGCCTCATGCAGGCAAGAAATTTGCATATCTACCTTCCTTAAAAGTCGGCTTTACTATAATGCCATCGTTAAAATGGGATTCGATGGAATGTCATTCTTAAGCTATGGGTATTCGTTACAATGTCATTTTCACTATTTCTCTCATTTGTAAATCATTTTTTTATGGAATTAATTTTTTTCTTGGATGTTTTTGCCCCTGACTGCACGGGTTGAACCAAACCACAAGTGAGAGAGAGTCAGAAAGAGAAGGAGCGACGACGCCGGGGCTGCGGACACGGCGGCGCCGCCTCTCCCCGCGGCCGCGTGCAGCCCGTCCCATAGCTAGCGGAGCCCGCCAACCCGGTGCATCCGATGAAGCAGCCGTCGTCACACACGTATTGGTTATAGCTGCAGCAGCACTGCAAGATGAACTCGACGCATCTACGGCCATCATCACCGCTGCCGTTCGATCGGCAAGAACAATACGAGTTGGTGCGCGTGCAACGTACGGCGCGTCGGCTTGGTGCGGGATGTTGCAGCGAGCCGGCCGGCCGGCTGCCTGCCTGCTTGCTAGTTTCTTCCTAGCTCATGGTGGAGCCAGTGTTTGAAATTTCGTTTCAAAATTTCCGAAATTTTGGTAATTTCGCCCCCACCGGCATGCTCAAATTTCGCTCGAAATTTTTGGTTTTTGTAATTTTTGAATTTGGTCAAATTTTATTTAAATTTAGTTAAATTTTCAAATAATTTCGGCCAGTAATTTCGGTCACCCCGGCATAAAATCCAATTTCGAAATTGAAAACGATGGGTGGAGTTCAATCGCCATTGCTGCCTGAATTTGGGAAGTACGGAGGAGCTAGCTTGCCTTCTTGCTGGAGCTCGCACGTGTGTGCTATTGCTGCTGCTAGTGTTGGGAATAGTCCCACATTGCTAATCTAGGGGGAGTTGAACCAACTTAAAAGTGGGGGGAGCCTGGATTCGACTTCACCCACCGCACCGGATTTGCTCCCCATATCATCTACCTCACCCACTTCTCCTCTCTCTATCTTTTCTCCCCAACCACGACATCGACAGCCTTTACAATGGAGCCTCTCGACACCACTGTAGGTCTGAACAACAAGGCTGCACCTCCTCATGGGGTTTCAATAAAATGCCACTCAATACACTGTCTTGTCAATAAAATGCCACTTTGAAGAGTTATAAGACCAATATGCCCCTAGTGGGGCGAGAGAGGAAGGGAGAGGAGAGCACTAAGATGACGGTTGTGCTCCCCGATGACGGGCAGCGGGCACGTGGTTCGACAGCTGGCTCACTGAGAGGCACTGGTGGTGGTGGAGATAACAGGGGAAGGAAGACAGAATGGCTAGCATTGAGCCAACGAGTGCACGCACGTGCGGGGGCGGTGCTGGAGGGCTCGCTAGGAAGCGTCGGCGACGACGACGACGGGGGAGGAGGATGATGCCATGAGCAGCGAGCACATGCGCGCGTGGGAGCGGCGCCGGAGGTAGCAAGCGACAGGAAGCTAGCACGCGCGTGGGTGATGCTGGAGGCGGTGAGCGGTGAGCGCGCGGGCTAGGCGGCGCTAGAGAGCCCCCACATCATTGCCTCCTCCCTTCCTTGGGCGGATTTCTCCTTTTGCTCCTCGTGTACTAGGGATTAGATTAGGTAGCTATAAGAGGTAGCAGCATAAGCAATAAGGAAGCCAAAATAAAATAGTATCTCCCTCTGTCCCGTCGTCCCGTTGCCGCCCGCTCGCTCGATGCTTGTTGCGCCATCCTCTGCTGTCGTCCCCATCGCCACCGCCTCCTAGCGAGCGACCTGCTGGGCAACGCGCTCGCCGCCCATTACTCGGCGCCGGGGAGCACGGCCACCGTCCTAGCGCACCCCTCCCTTTCTCTCTCTCCACAAGGAGCATCTTGGTCTTACAACTCTTTAAAGTGGTATTTTATCTGAAAGACAATGTATTGGGTGGTATTTTATATGGTGCATTCTAGTTGTGTCCATTTTCTCTCGTGCCCACTGTGCCTGCCCGTGCCACTCCCCGATCAACGACGGCGCTAATAGAGTGCAGGTTTTCAATTTCGATTTGGTCCGAAATTTCTCTCATTTTGGTTTTACCTAAATTCCCAAAAGTCCAGCACTTTATGGACCAAAATTTCTTTGAAATTTTAGCATAACTTAACTGAATTTGACTAAATTCGCAAAAAAAAGATAAAAAACGAAATTTCCACTGAGATAATCACTTGCCACGCCCCGGGCAGTTGGGGGGGGCGGGGGATCCAAAATTACCGAGATTTCGGAAATTTACGAAACTTAATTTGAACCGAAATTGCAATCCCAGGAGCGGGCGACCTGAGCGTGGGACTGTGGGAGGTTGGTCGTCGGGCGGCGAGCCGAGGAGGAAGACAGGAAGCACGTCGCTAGCTTATTCCCGCACCACCCTTCGTGCCTCTCCTCTCGTCGACGTACGGCGGTATCCGTATCATCCTCGACGTCGCAGCTCTCCGAACCGAACCCGATTGTAATCGGAGCTGACCTGTAGTACGTACATACAAGTATATAAGTATATTGAGGCAGGGGCTGTGGTGGTCCTCTCCACCCGACCCGACAAGTCCATCACAAATTCACAATCTAGGTTTAATTAAGCTCTCAATTGAGACGAGATCGAGGGGAGGATTGATTAAGCCACGATTCCGGCGGCGGAAGCTCCTCCGTCTCCTTCATCAGGTGCTTAGATGTCGCTCTCCTTTTCTTTGTATAATCTCGATCTGGATTTGTAGAATTTTATAATTTTTGTGCCAACGTAGAGTAGATCCATGGGTTGAGATGATCTTCCGTAGTTGATAGTTGACAAAAGTGGCCCCTTTTCTCGTTTCTGATCCGATTTTGTATTATACTCCCTGTGTATTTTAATACATATAACATCCTTGACCTTTTAACCAACGTTTGATCATTCATCCAATTCAAAAAAAGTTATCTAATTATTATTCATTTTATTGTGACTTGATTTATCATCAAATATTCTTTTAAGTATGACAAATATTTTTATATTTGCACAAATAAATTAAATAAGATAAATAGTCAAACGTTGGTTAAAAAATCAATGGTGTCATACTTAGACTTTTTTTTTATTATTTTTTCTCCATAGGAATTCCGGCGCTGGCGATGGATCCTCCATCATCTGAGGGAAGGAGTGAGACGAGAAGCTTTGACAAAGCTCCGGCCACGGTGATTGATCCCACCAACGACCAAGGTAAGGCGCCTTCAATAACAGAGAAAAAGAAGAAGAAGACGAAGAAGAAGGTCCGCTACACTCAAGAGCAGATTCTATACTGCATTGGGAACCCGGAGGAATTGCCCGAGCGCAGGGACACGCCCAAGCTGACCGAGGCCCTGGGCGCCGAGCTCCTGGCCAAGCTACCGCCGGACCTCGTCGCCCACCTGCGCGCCATGGACGACGCCAAGGAGGAGGGCAAGGCGAGGCGCAAGGCGCTCATCGAGGAGCTGCGCCATGAGCGGGAGGTCATCTACAACATCCGCGATAAGCCGGAGGACGTGCTTAAGCAGTACTACGCCAAAGGCTACGCGGAGTACGAGGTTATCGTCGATGACGATGAGCACGAAGACGGCGGCCAAGGCAGTAGAGCTGCAGCTCCTGCTCAAGTTGCTGCTCCCCTTACCCGGAGGAGATTCCGCAATGGGGTCGCCTATAAAAAGAGCCAGACAGGAGGAGGAAGCATTAGAAAGATAAACTGAATAATAATCTTATAACCATCGTTGGTGTTTGGCGTCGATCTAGCTAGCTTTTTAGTTGTAGGGGAAGTTATGTATTTCCCCTTCATTTTATCACTATAAGCAATAATGTTTGTGTGACTCTATGATCGGCTATAATATTAATTCTTCGATTTCTACTATGGTTTTGATTCTAGTCGTGCTAATTGATCTTGTTCAACATTATTGATCTGTCATCTTGTTCGTCTCTGGGATTAGCATAGACAGAGCCTATGTCTGTTATTTACTTTAGACTGGTGTTGTTTTGGAGCTTATTGCATAAGCTTGTCTCCCGTTGACATGTTTTCTTTCTACCACGTTCTTCAGAGTCCACATAACAAGGATTCCAATGGACGAGGGGAAATTATATTAACGCTGTTTGATTGTGGGGTTTATTAACGCTGTTTGACTGTGGGGTTGAATAATTCTTAGGTTCCTAGCAGGGTTTAAAATTTCGAAATTGGATTTTATGCCCAGGGTCACCGAAATTTCGGAAATTTCGAGCCGAAATTATTTGAAAATTTGACTGAATTTGAATAAAATTTGACCAAATTCACAAAAAATTGCAAAAAACCGAAAATTTTGGATGAGATTTGAGCATGCCGGTGGGGGGGTTTCGAACCGAAATTTCAAACCCTGGTTCCTAGTGTGGTTTGATTTTACTCGTGCTAATTGTACTATGGTTTGATCTTGTTGAGCATATATCTATCTTGTTCAGGATCTCTGGAACTAGCCTTAGAAACACATGTGGTTTAGCACTTTGCATATACATAGCAAGAATGTGCAATGTTGTGTATTTAGGCCTCGTTCCATGTTCATAATCTTTAGCTTGTTAAAAATACACTCATCTTTCATCAAGAAGCTGCTCAATAAAAACTATTCTTCAGAAACAGCCTTTGCTAGTCAGTGGGAAGCACAGGAGGGTGTAGCTTCGAGCACGATGAGCTCAGGCAGCTTGCTGCTTGCCGATTGAATCTGGCAGGAACTCGATCCTAGAGTCTAGAGATTCCTCTGAAGCTGATGACCTCAAGTTCTTGCAGCTCTTCATGTCAGCGAAGCGCTCGACGCCGCGTGCTGGGCTCGATCAATGTGCCTTTCCTTGGGACTCCATCTTTGCTGCTGCCATTCAGGCATTTTATAACTGACAATTGATAATTGATAGCTTTCCTCTATTAAAAGCCTGACAATTGATAACTGCAGCAAAATAGAGACTTAACCAGATGAGATTGGTTGGAAAACCGGCTTTCTGGTTGTTCTATGCTGTGCACCATACCCCAAGGCCTGAGACTGTTGAGCACTGCCCCCAATTTGTCAGAACATTATTCATCAGGTATTCCCAAGCTGATTTTGCACGAACCAATTTTCTTTAGTGGCATTCGATCAAATCCCATTTTAACGATGGTATTCTAGCGAAGCCGGTTTTTAAGGATAGCAGATATGCAAATTTCTCCATGCAGGCAGCATGACGCGCAGGTGTAGACATGGGGATGCGAGGATGCAGTAGAGCGAGAGGGGTTGCGCTCCCGTCACCTCCCTCTCCCTCATTTGCTCGCTCGGTTGCTGCTCAACTCATCGCCATCTTCGTCGCCGCACAACCGCTAGCATCTTCCTCCTCTTCTCGTCATAGCCAACCGTTCACCAATTCAATAGTATATAATAAAGTACTCCCACATGTGCAATGTGCATGTCTTAGATTAGATTATTGTTTTTTCCTTTTTAACCGGTTCATGTTTCCTATTAAAATTACATGGAGAGAATACTGGGGGGATTTTAAACACCATTATTTTTTTAATGTGGTAAATTGTTTATATATTAGCTGGTTAAACTAGATGTAACATGCACAGAGGATTATCTAGATTCATTGTATTAGAAGAGATCACATCTCCTCCTAGGTTACCTTTTTCTTTTGCACAGAGGGAGTATATAGACAATCCTTTAAGTCTTATCTATCAATTCTTGTACTATTTATTCCGCTATTGTACTACTCCCATCCGTCCTAAAATATAAACACTTTTAGCATAGTGTCGAGTAAAATATTTTTAACTTTAACTATTAATAGAAAAAATAAAAAAAGATCAATCATGTAAAATTGATGTTACTAGATTTATCATTAAACAAGCTATCCTAATATGCAACTCTCTTTATTTAAAACATCTTATTTTTATAGATATTGTTGTTCAATGTAGCATCTCAAAGACTATGTCGAAGTCTAAAATATTTATATTTTAGAACAGATAGAACAGAGGAAGTAGTTTGGGTGCCCGCGCCCGAGCCGTGACAAGTACGTACGGCATGGCCTGGTGTTTGAGTCGTTCCACGGATGGAGATCCCGTACTATTCCAGGTATGTTTGGGTTTTGGCCTGGCCTACCGTGCCAACTTACACGCTTAGGCTCCGCGGAGTGAATTGGTACTATTCTGTCAAAAAAAAAAAGTCAACCTTAGCTATAAACCTGAACACACATGTGTCTAGGTTCGTCGGTAGGATTGAGTTTTTATGAGACGGAGAGGTACGTTTTTTTGGCAGGACAATATCATGCAGAATGCGGATCATTTCATTTGTTTGGTCCATGAATTACGAAGTACTTTTCAACAATCTAAATATGAAAAGAATAAATTCCCCTTGGCTCCCTCAAATATAAAACATGGGTTCAATTTGATTTGTATTCCTTAGCCACAACATCAAATATCTTAACCCTGAACTATTAAAGCTGATACAATTTGACTCCCACATGTTGGCGTGGCCTTCGCTCACATGGATAGCCGATGAGTTTAACTGGCTCCATTAGCATATGGGACTCACCTGTTAGCGTCCCTTCCTCTCCCTCCTCAGCGATGGCGGAGTGAAGAAACCGGTGGGGATGGGGGTGGATTCGACTTCACCCACCGCACCGGATTTGCTCCCCATATCATCTACCTCACCCACTTCTCCTCTCTCTATCTTTTCTCCCCAACCACGACATCGACAGCCTTTACAATGGAGCCTCTCGACACCACTGTAGGTCTGAACAACAAGGCTGCACCTCCTCATGGGGTTTCAATAAAGGGGCATTTGCAAATTTGCCACCGGTTTTTTCAATATTGCAAGGATGCCACTCGAATGACAGTTCTAGTGGCATTTTTGCAATTTTCTAGTGGCAATTTTGCAATAACGATTCAAAGTAGTGGTAAATTTGCAATTGCCCCTTCAATAAAATGCCACTCAATACACTGTCTTGTCAATAAAATGCCACTTTGAAGAGTTATAAGACCAATATGCCCCTAGTGGGGCGAGAGAGGAAGGGAGAGGAGAGCACTAAGATGACGGTTGTGCTCCCCGATGACGGGCAGCGGGCACGTGGTTCGACAGCTGGCTCACTGAGAGGCACTGGTGGTGGTGGAGATAACAGGGGAAGGAAGACAGAATGGCTAGCATTGAGCCAACGAGTGCACGCACGTGCGGGGGCGGTGCTGGAGGGCTCGCTAGGAAGCGTCGGCGACGACGACGACGGGGGAGGAGGATGATGCCATGAGCAGCGAGCACATGCGCGCGTGGGAGCGGCGCCGGAGGTAGCAAGCGACAGGAAGCTAGCACGCGCATGGGCGACGCTGGAGGCGGTGAGCGGTGAGCGCACGGGCTAGGCGGCGCTAGAGAGCCCCCACATCATTGCCTCCTCCCCTCCTTGGGCGGATTTCTCCTTTTGCTCCTCGTGTACTAGGGATTAGATTAGGTAGCTATAAGAGGTAGCAGCATAAGCAATAAGGAAGCCAAAATAAAATAGTATCTCCCTCTGTCCCGTCGTCCCGTTGCCGCCCGCTCGCTCGATGCTTGTTGCGCCATCCTCTGCTGTCGTCCCCATCGCCACCGCCTCCTAGCGAGCGACCTGCTGGGCAACGCGCTCGCCGCCCATTACTCGGCGCCGGGGAGCACGGCCACCGTCCTAGCGCACCCCTCCCTTTCTCTCTCTCCACAAGGAGCATCTTGGTCTTACAACTCTTTAAAGTGGTATTTTATCTGAAAGACAATGTATTGGGTGGTATTTTATATGGTGCATTCTAGTTGTGTCCATTTTCTCTCGTGCCCACTGTGCCTGCCCGTGCCACTCCCCGATCAACGACGGCGCTAATAGAGTGCAGGTTTTCAATTTCGATTTGGTCCGAAATTTCTCTCATTTTGGTTTTACCTAAATTCCCAAAAGTCCAGCACTTTATGGACCAAAATTTCTTTGAAATTTTAGCATAACTTAACTGAATTTGACTAAATTCGCAAAAAAAAGATAAAAAACGAAATTTCCACTGAGATAATCACTTGCCACGCCCCGGGGAGTTGGGGGGGGCGGGGGATCCAAAATTACCGAGATTTCGGAAATTTACGAAACTTAATTTGAACCGAAATTGCAATCCCAGGAGCGGGCGACCTGAGCGTGGGACTGTGGGAGGTTGGTCGTGGGGCGGCGAGCCGAGGAGGAAGACAGGAAGCACGTCGCTAGCTTATTCCCGCACCACCCTTCGTGCCTCTCCTCTCGTCGACGTACGGCGGTATCCGTATCATCCTCGACGTCGCAGCTCTCCGAACCGAACCCGATTGTAATCGGAGCTGACCTGTAGTACGTACATACAAGTATATAAGTATATTGAGGCAGGGGCTGTGGTGGTCCTCTCCACCCGACCCGACAAGTCCATCACAAATTCACAATCTAGGTTTAATTAAGCTCTCAATTGAGACGAGATCGAGGGGAGGATTGATTAAGCCACGATTCCGGCGGCGGAAGCTCCTCCGTCTCCTTCATCAGGTGCTTAGATGTCGCTCTCCTTTTCTTTGTATAATCTCGATCTGGATTTGTAGAATTTTATAATTTTTGTGCCAACGTAGAGTAGATCCATGGGTTGAGATGATCTTCCGTAGTTGATAGTTGACAAAAGTGGCCCCTTTTCTCGTTTCTGATCCGATTTTGTATTATACTCCCTGTGTATTTTAATACATATAACATCCTTGACCTTTTAACCAACGTTTGATCATTCATCCAATTCAAAAAAAGTTATCTAATTATTATTCATTTTATTGTGACTTGATTTATCATCAAATATTCTTTAAGTATGACAAATATTTTTATATTTGCACAAAAATTTTAAATAAGATAAATAGTCAAACGTTGGTTAAAAAATCAATGGTGTCATACTTAGACTTTTTTTTTATTATTTTTTCTCCATAGGAATTCCGGCGCTGGCGATGGATCCTCCATCATCTGAGGGAAGGAGTGAGACGAGAAGCTTTGACAAAGCTCCGGCCACGGTGATTGATCCCACCAACGACCAAGGTAAGGCGCCTTCAATAACAGAGAAAAAGAAGAAGAAGAAGAAGGTCCGCTACACTCAAGAGCAGATTCTATACTGCATTGGGAACCCGGAGGAATTGCCCGAGCGCAGGGACACGCCCAAGCTGACCGAGGCCCTGGGCGCCGAGCTCCTGGCCAAGCTACCGCCGGACCTCGTCGCCCACCTGCGCGCCATGGACGACGCCAAGGAGGAGGGCAAGGCGAGGCGCAAGGCGCTCATCGAGGAGCTGCGCCATGAGCGGGAGGTCATCTACAACATCCGCGATAAGCCGGAGGACGTGCTTAAGCAGTACTACGCCAAAGGCTACGCGGAGTACGAGGTTATCGTCGATGACGATGAGCACGAAGACGGCGGCCAAGGCAGTAGAGCTGCAGCTCCTGCTCAAGT
>CM020188.1:13578425-13595285 GCA_009805545.1 Oryza longistaminata | reverse complement strand
GAATACGTTTTTTATTGAGCAAGCTTCTGTTTGCATGAAAGATGAGTGTAATTTTTCACACCAAGCTAAGATTATGACATGCGAAGAGGCCACATTGCAACATTCTTGCTATGTATACTGCAAGTTGCTAAACCACTATCTCAAAGCTTAGTTCGAGAGATTCCTGAACAAGATAGATATATGCTCACAAGTATCAAACCATTAACTTAAGGCACAAGTAGTAGATCAAACATACTAGGAAACTAAGAACTGTTTCACCTACCGTCGTAGAAAGAAACATGTCCATGGGAGACAACTTGAAATTGAGCTTCAAACACAAGTCTAAAGTACAAAGCTAGGCTCTGTCTATGTAAATCCAGAGACCTGACAAGATGACAGATCAATGTTGAACAAGAATCAATTAGGCACGACTAGAATAACAATAATAGAATCGAAGAATTAATATTATAGCGATAATAGAGTCACGAAAACATTATTGCTTATAGTGATAAAATGAAGGGGAACTCATACCTTCCCTACAACTAAAAGTAGCTAGATGACGCCAACACGGAATGGTTATAAGATTATTCTTATTCAGTTTATATTCATAATGCTTCTCCTCTTGTCTGACTCTTTTTATAGGCGACCATTGCGGAATCTACTCCGCGGATAGGGGGAGCAGCGACTTGGCTTTCTCATTTGTTTTTGAGTAGAAACGACAGCAGAAGAACTGCCGGAATTTAATTGAAAGGAGGAAAAAACCAAAAGTATTTACAATCCCATTGAAGGGATAGAAGTTCAGACGAAACTAAAGAACCTCAGGGAGGTTTAAAGGCCGTCTTTCGCAAATCTAAGTCCTGCTTTATCAAATAGGCTACTTCGCTAATATAGCTTTCTCATTTGTGAATTGGGATATGCTGTTCTCAACTTCTCATGCAGTTTGCACTTGGCTGTACAAGCTTTGACCTCTTGTTTGTAGGAAAACCGGCCGTGCGCCCGTGCCTTGACAGCATAAAGAAGAAGAAATCATTGAAGAACATGTGGTTTCTCCAGTGTTTATTGGTAAAGATGAAGACTAAACCATGTCTGCCATGAAAAATGCATATGAAACTAGCACAAGAATCCTGAATCATCAAAGGTACCTCCTCATCTTTCTTCAACCACAGAGTAGAGATTGTGAATGGAATACTCATTTACCTCTACACTCATCAATCTCCTTTGTGTAAATTCATTGGGATGTACTTCAGACCTTGACGCCCTGCAGGATCTTGATAGGCTCCGAAAATTGCAGACATGTGTGCTTTGATCTGCTATGAGCTGACATGCCTCCCACTTTGCAAGTTGGAACATCTTGCTCTTTCAGAAGCATAGCAATTGACAACTGACAACTGCTGCAAACTGCATAGTTTACAAGATTTTGGTTGGTTTTTCTCTGCAAATTAGTAGTACGAGTTAGTCAGACTCGGGCTATCTTGTGCTGCAACTACAGTTCATTTCTGGAGACCAGCAGCCTCTGGCATATGGTATCACCACACGAGAGCATATTCCTGAGCATTGCCTTAATTTGGTCCTAGAACCATCAGCAATTTCGACTCCTAAATGCATGCCACATGACAGTGTTGTTATTACCTTTGAAGTTTTTTTTTTAGCAAAATTATTACCTTCAAGTTTTTTTTTTGTAAAATGCCATTTTATTTATTTATTTATATAAAATGTAATTTTTTCGATGAAAAATGACAATGCATACTATGTCATGTCGATCTTTTATAATACGACGCTGTCAATTAGCAGTGAAGATGTTGGCAAGCGAGCAGGATGGCTACCTGCGATGCCTACCGTTGAGACGTGGAATCCACCGGGCCGGCGGTTGAGACGGCGGCGTGCTGGCAGCTTTCGTTGTCATTGGATTCTACCGTTGCAGCCAAGCATATACTGGCTTGAAACATATAAACATGTGCTAAATAGGTGGTGTTCTTTTCTCCTTAAGATGAAGATGAAGATGAATGTTAAGTATTTTACGTAAAACGAGGTAGTATTAACGCATGATTGATTGAGTTATAATTATTACAAACTTGAAAAATAGATCAGTATGATATTTTAGAGCAACTTTCATATATAAAGTTTTCGCACGAAACACACCGTTTATCAGTTTGAAAAATGTGCCAAAAAATTTTAATCTTCTTCCAACTCTTGTTGGAGAAAAGAACATGACCATACCTCCGTTTCATATTATAAATCATTTTAACTTTTCCAATTTTTATGGTACCATTAAACTTTATAATTACGTCAGTCTTTGTGTTAGTCTAAAAATAGTTGTCGTGACCTTTTCAACCTGTGGAGTTGGAGTTCAACTAATATAACTGCTTATCATGCATAACTGTTTCAGGTATTTGCATCTCCAGAAGTATATATTGGCTTCCATTTTGATGTTGCAGCTGCCTCCTTTTATTGGTCCCATCTGACTGCCATGTGGTTTAGTGTCCAGTTTTCCTTTTTAGTTGAATTTCAAAAAATATTTAATTTCTCCTATTCACCTTTTCTTTGTTAATCCCCTGAATCTTTTTATGCAACCTGTGTATTTCGCCATTGACCCTATGCCGGTGAATATCTTTGACTGCTGAAAAAGTTTAATGAAGTGGATATGATTAGTGGCAGAGCAACCGCCCTGCTTCCCCGGGCTCATATCTATTAAATTTATATATTGATGAGTAATTTGGTAATAAAATTTCTATAACAAATATTAGTTATATATTGAATTTTATCTGGCTTAAAAATTTATGCCACTGGATATAACCCAATTAGGACCTACTATGTACTATCCCATGAGTGGTGTAATGTAAGATCCTTTTAATTTAACTACACATTTTGCATTTCTGGTGGTCTACCTCGGTAGTCCTTTTAATTGATCCATTGGTTACTGCTTATTCCCTTGTGCAATATGGAGATCTTGTGTATCCAGATAGTTGTATTTAGTCCCACATCTGTAATTAATGATGGGGAGCACGACTTAAAAGGTGGGGGCAGTTCTCACCCATCAGACTAGTTTTTTGTGTTGTGTAGACCCAGGACCTAAAGTTGTGGCTCCGGTTGGGCCTATGGTAGGATAGGCCCAATGTGATCTAGGTGGCCCACGGTTGGTGGGCTAAGCTGTGTACGGTAACAAGTAAGTTTGAAACCCGAAACAATTTCCATGGGTCACAAAGTGTGGAGGCCAGATAACAAGTCTTCGGGGTCACATGGGTTGATTTGGGTCACATGGTGTGGAGGCCAGATAACAAGTCTTCGGGGTCACATGGGTTGATTTGGTGGGGGAGATTGTTAGGTTTAGTCCCATATCGGTAATTGATTATGGGAGAGCACGATTGTTAGGTTTAGTCCCCATATCGGTAATTGATTATGGGAGAGCACGACTTAAAAGGTGGGGGCAGACCTCACCCATCAGACTAGTCTTTTAGGTTGTGTAGACCCAGGACCTAAAGTTATGGCTCCAGTTGGGCCTGTGGTAATATATTTCTGAGAATGTATTATGAAGTGCTTTAGTATGTTATGTAAAATCAAAGTATGTTTGATTGATATTTTGTGATGAACAATTGGTATATGAGATTATTGGTTTTGATATTTGGAAATTATTGACGAAGTGGTTTTCGAGATGATTGAATTTTCAAATGATGAACAATTGACAATGTGGACCAATCAGACCGGACAATGGTGGCCGTCAGACATGATTTGGCCCATCCATCTCCTCATGCCAGCGCCGCCACTCGCAGATGCCGTTGGGCGTTGTCTCCTTTGAATGCCACCGCGCCGGAGCGCACCCATGATGCGATGGAGCACTGCCTTCACCAGAGAGCTCATCACCACAGGCGGCATCTAGAAGCCGAGCAGCCACGGCGTGGCATTAGAAAGGGAAAATAAGGAGGAAGAGGAAGAATATGACAAGTGGGTCAAGGGATATCTTTGACCTTTCATGTGCTCTTTATCTCTCCTATTCAACTGAAAATTAATATTTTAATACACATGGTGTCCAGCAGCAAATAACCACGTTTAGAGAGGGTTTTTCCCAAAAGTAGTTTGTGTGGTATCCTACAGCTAAAACCATAAAGTCGCTATGTCCTGTACCAAAATTTGCCTATAGTTATAGGTTCATATTACATATTGTCCCATACGACAGTACGTGATCAATGAAATTAAAAAAGCAACTCAAGTACATTTACGGTACGATCAATTCAAAGGATGAAATGGCTATTAATTCATTAGAATCGGATGAGAAGTTTGAAGGCATTTCCACTTCACTATTGTTGGTGCTTTTTTTTGCCAACACAAGATCACCTAACGATTTGCGGTGTAATCAACAGAGTCGCTAGAATCGATAGATAAAAATGGCTAGCGGAACCGATTTCAAGATTAATTCACTTTCGCGGAATCACACGACTAATTTACAAGCAAATTAGCAAAGAGGATAAATATCGTACTTACGTGACGACGAACGACTAGTTTCCGAGCAAACAAGCAAAGGATAATCTTCTCACTTTCGTGGAGAAGCACGACCGTTTTTCAGCGCAAAACGGCAAAAATTAACTAAATTCTAGGGTTACCAGAACTCAGCCATGAAAATAAAATAGAAAATAACAGGAAAGTAAAGAACAGGAAAATAGTAGATTGATAATTTGTTCGGGGGTCTCCTGCCGACGTCGGGACTTCGGCTTTATAAGCACCGCATGCCTCATCAAACAGATATCCTTTTTCTGCGCCATGGGCCCATCATTCCTTCCTGTATATCAAGCAATCAGGCGATTACCTTCCATAATCTTCGCCAGGTACCGGTCCATCTGATTCACTGCTGTTGCTTCATCCACATCATGTACATGCATGCCATCGTTGATGTCCTCCATCTGCATTCTCTGGCGCCAGTCCTCCTGAACAGGAGCCTATTCAGCTGCATATACATGATCCATATACATGTCTCCACAACAGCAGGATCAATGGCTGCATATCCACCTATCAATTTCACATGTGATCCTTCTTAATACACCATTATTTCCTCGACACACCAATTTAACTGACCTTTTGAGCAAACCACTCAACACTATTCTAAATAATTTGGCTTGCACAAATTAACTAACTAAAAGCCAAATTATGATACAAACAACTGTATATCGAATTAAACAACTGTGTTATTCTAAATTGCAGGCAGTTATTCTTATTTAATCAAGAGCAAAGTGTATTGGCGGTTCCTTAACTTGTTCATTTGTGTCATCTAGATTGCCAATCTCTCAGGTCTCTGAACTTGTTGAAGTATGTTAATCATTCCGGTTCTAAATTGCCATGACCACTTACGTGGCATGTCACGTGGACATTAAAGTGACACGCCACATAAACATTCCAGTCCCATTTTTTTTTCTTCCCCTCTACGTTTCCTTCTCTTTTTTTTTCTTTTTCTCACACCAACAGAAAGAAGAAAGAAGAGAAGAAATAATAGGGGACGAACAAAAGAAAATGAGTCAATGTCCATGTGACATGCCACGCGAGCTCCACGTATGATCTCGGAGTTGTGGCCGTTTGGAACCGCAATGACATATTTTGACAAATTCGAGGACAAAAATACAGTTTAAGTGTTTGGGGAGCTGTATAACACGGCTGAACAAGTTTAAGGACGGACTGTGCACTTTACTCTTTAATCAATATATGGGGAGCCGTCCTTTTTATTTATTCAAAAACATACATGGAGCCGTACTCATAAGCATGGACGGAGAATTATTCAACAACGACAATTGAGATGAAACAAACTAATCAAAAGGAAATATCAATTGGATGATGAAATTCGAAATTGACGGGCTCCCAAACAGCATTTTCATGCTCGACCTTCGATCATCAGCAGCAATGAACGCATCTTTATTAATTTTACACGACCGGACCGGGAACGTGATAACCTGAAAAATAATAATAACGTACGCATTACAACTAATCAACAGAAATTTCCAGAAAGAAAAGATCTGTATATATAGGAAATAAATACTATGGGCTGTTTTGGTTAATATGATGCCTGCCCTACCAAATAGTTGGCAACTTAAATAGCATTTGTAGACACTTAGTTCAATGCCAATATTTACCAAAGTCAATAACACCCAAATAACCCAACTCTACCAAAATATTCCTACAGGAGATGTAATCTAATTAAGAAATGACATTGACAAGCATCCAAATCCAAGAAATACCATCGACAAGTGTGAGTTTTAAGAAATGCCATCGTACAAACGATTTTGTCCCAAAAATACTATCGCCGTTAGGGTTCCGTCTATATTCCGCGCCGTTAAATACATTGTTCATCCTATAGCACTTAATGGCATGGAATGGATGGAACCCTAACGGCAATGATATTTTTGGGACAAAGTCGTTTGTATTATGGTGTTTCTTGGAACTCACACTTGTCGATGATATTTATTGGTTTTGAACGCTTGTCAATAGCATTTTCTGGATTATCTCTTAATATAGTGCTAAAACTTGCTCAAGATTTGACACTACAAATATTTTGGTGCGGCACCAAACCAAGCGAGCCTTGTATGATTCCATATATATAATAGGAGGCAAAATAAATAAATAAATAAAAACTATTCATGTCATCTTTGTATCTTTTATATTTGCAGTTTTGCCAAACGCCACCACCAACTAACATGTGGAACCATTGGGTTATATAAATTGTTTACATAATTATAATTTTGAGACAAATCTCTTGATAAAAATTCAATAATTTTACGAAATGAGAGTATATTATAGATATTAATTCTAACACTAAAAATATTGAAGATGGCATTACATGAATTAATCAACTAGCCACACTATGGCTAGAAACTTGTAGTTTTTCTTTTATGTCTTAACACATCCGTTGTAATATAATGCACAAACCTTTAGTGGTATAAAATTTTCTTTTAGAGGCCTAAAAGATAAGTGTTCAACATTGAGCATTCAATGACAACACCCGTGAGTACTTAAACTTGACATTTTTTTCTCTCTCAAAACCTAGGAAAAATACGTTTCTCTTATCTTTGTTATGCCATTTTACAAATTACAAATGTGGCTTTCGAACCAAAAATAAATCCAACTAATTAAGCACGGAACATGTATACAGTATATGTTTTTGGGGCATAGTTGTTGATTAATTTTCACCGCTACGAAAACTATTTTTCAGTTGGCACCATCTGGATCTAAACTTCTATGGTGGATACACTATCGCCTATAGAAATCGATTTTTACATACGATTAACCTAGTTAAGTGACCTTATCTGAATATCATCATCAGTGCGTTTCTACATATGGCTCTTTTGTAGTCCACCTGTAAAAATAAATATAGGGTGTTGCATGCCAATGTTTTTTTTTTCAAGTGTCTCCTGACCTATATACACATGCAACAACTGATATATATGAACATATCCTATATATGCACACAAGTTTCGCATGCACATCAACTAGCAAATGTCATGAATTTTTTTAAAAAAAAAATTGAACATTTGCTCGTAAAGTACTCCCTCCGTTTCAAAATGTTTGACACCGTTGACTTTTTAGTATGTGTTTGACCATTCGTCTTATTCAAAAAGCGGACCTCCTAACAGCATCAACTTCAAATGGATTTGGCCACTGATCTAGAAGGGCTTATGGGGCCTATGAGTACTAGATGGAAAGGTAATGGATTTTATTTTCAGATGGTTCTAGTTCCACAAAAAAATTCATTCTAAGCAGTCAGCAATCACAAGTCACGTACATCTTTTAGTTCAAGTCTGATTTGAACCTTGATCCTTGTAATTGTGCCGTGTACTAAGCCCAAGGGGGTGAGCACGCTAGAGCTAACCCTAGGACGTTGCTACCCATATTTATTCAGCAGTCATCATCGTTTAGAGCCAAGTTTTGTTTAGATTATTTCTGTCATCGTAGTTTCGCCGCTAGCTATATCATTTTGTGGAACCCCTAACTTTGAGTTCTTAATCATTCATCTACAATTGTGTTATAATCCTTCTTGTTTTTGTTTGTGTTCTTCGATGGGCATGGAGGGGTTAGCCTTCTCGGCGAGGTCAATCGGATTTCGGCACGGTTGAAAACTAGAGAAAACGTGTTGCTGTGATTGCAAGGTTTGGATCGTGTTGATCGAAAACCAGACCATGTGTCTCAGGTATCCGCGAAATCAATAGTTATCTTTAGCTGACGGACGATCGTGCACCCCATTGCCATCATACTGTGGCTAGAAAAAGCGACTATCACTAGCTGAACCAAAACATAAAGAAAATATGGCACGTAGAAGTTGTGAAAATAATCCAAACATTAGCCACATTTATTTAGTTAGTCATCTACTTCCTCCATCCCGTAATATGCTCTTTAAGTTTATCCTACAATATACTCCCTCCGTTTCAAAATGTTTGACACCGTTGACTTTTTAGTACGTGTTTGACCATTCGTCTTATTAAAAAAATTAAGTAATTATTTATTCTTTTCATATCATTTGATTCATTATTAAATATACTTTCATGTACACACATAGTTTTACATATTTCACAAATTTTTTTAATAAGACGAACGGTCAAACATGTGCTAAAAAGTCAACGGTGTCAAACATTTTGAAACGGAGGGAGTATATTGTAGGATAAACTTAAAGAGCATATTACGGGATGGAGGAAGTAGATGACTAACTAAATAAATGTGGCTAATGTTTGGATTATTTTCACAACTTCTACGTGCCATATTTTCTTTATGTTTTGGTTCAGCTAGTGATAGTCGCTTTTTCTAGCCACAGTATGATGGCAATGGGGTGCACGATCGTCCGTCAGCTAAAGATAACTATTGATTTCGCGGATACCTGAGACACATGGTCTGGTTTTCGATCAACACGATCCAAACCTTGCAATCACAGCAACACGTTTTCTCTAGTTTTCAACCGTGCCGAAATCCGATTGACCTCGCCGAGAAGGCTAACCCCTCCATGCCCATCGAAGAACACAAACAAAAACAAGAAGGATTATAACACAATTGTAGATGAATGATTAAGAACTCAAAGTTAGGGGTTCCACAAAATGATATAGCTAGCGGCGAAACTACGATGACAGAAATAATCTAAACAAAACTTGGCTCTAAACGATGATGACTGCTGAATAAATATGGGTAGCAACGTCCTAGGGTTAGCTCTAGCGTGCTCACCCCCTTGGGCTTAGTACACGGCACAATTACAAGGATCAAGGTTCAAATCAGACTTGAACTAAAAGATGTACGTGACTTGTGATTGCTGACTGCTTAGAATGATTTTTTTTGTGGAATAGAACCATCTGAAAATAAAATCCATTACCAACTAGTACTTATAGGCCCCATAAGCCCTTCTAGATCAGCAGCCAGATCCATTTAAAGTTGATGCTGTTAGGAGGTCTGCATACAAATTCAAAACATGCAAAGCTTCATCTTTTGCCTTCTAGTTGCAGACTTAGGGAAGGACTTCACATGGTCCCAAATAAACTTTATTGATCATCGATCCATGCAATCCTTGTGCTCGATCTATTTCCCTTCACCCAAACAAGTATATTTGCAAACGAGAACACACAAAACTCATAGTGTATAGTAATGTTTGTTGAAATATATAATACGTAAATCTTACATGGAAAACATGGATATTTGGTTGATGAATACATAAGGTAGCCATGGTCATATCCGAGCTAGTGATGTTCTTATCATTGTCCCTTTCTTGATTGGAAATCATCCTCAGTTTCACCTTGTCATTAAGACTAATGAGCATATATTTATCTATCAATATAGGGTGAGGTAGACTTCTTGATGGACATGGCGATTCAAATAGCAAATAATTTCTTCTCTAAACAGTCGAGTGAATAAATATCATCAAATTGAATATAGTCACAAGTATTTAAAAAATATAGTGGTCTAAGTTCTTCATTAAATTGAATTTATTCAAGATAGTGCTTGTTAACAAGCTTAACCCAGTACAAACCAAATTTGGCTATTAATTCGTTAATATTAACACAAGTCGAGTCTTAACGATCCCCCATGCGCAATTCAGGGACCGCATACAAAAATATATTTTCCCAGGCTAGTCTCTTAAGAGGTCCATGTGCGAAAATACCCCCCCCCCCTCTCTCTCTCTCTTCCCACTCTTTTTTTCTCCCCTCCTCTCTATCTCCCACAACGTCCCTCCCGTCCACCCCACTCCTTCACTCTCCCCATTCCTCACACTCACTCCTCTCCCCACTCCTAACACTCACTCTCCAACTCCACCACTCATCTCCTGTCTCCTTGCACTCCCTCTCCTCCCGATGGCGAGCGAGGGCGACTGCTGAGGGTGAGCGCAGTAGGCTCCGATGGCAGGCTCAAGAGAGAGCAGAGGCGGCGGACTCAAGCAAGAGGGATCCCACCGCCGGCGGCAATGGGAAGGGCAGATCCAGCGCCCTCACCCCCTCCCGCATGGATCCGACCGCCGTTCAGCCCCCCTCTCCCGTGTGCGAATCCGCTGGTGGCGGCGACAAGAGGGTTGGATCTGGCGCCCCGTCCCACTCCCGCACGAATGCCACTGCCTCTCCACCCCCATCGACCATGGATCCTCCGGCGGCGGTGATGGGAGGGGCAAATCTGGCGCCTCCTCCCTCTCCCATGTGGATCATGCCCCTTTTCGGTACCCATGCCTGCAGATCAGCCTGCGGTGGCAAGGGGAGGGGTGGTCCTCCCCTTCCCTCGCGGATCCCGACGCCTCTCCGCCCCGCCCTTCGCGAGGATCCAACGGCGGCTTCAAGCGACAACGACGGCAACGTCGGCGGCAACGATGGTGGCTTCTAGATTCTAGGGTTTGGGTTTCAGGGATAGGTTTTCGTTTCCTGTGTTTTGTTTTTTGCAATTTTTCCTTTTCGTTGTCGAATGGCTTAAGCCCACGTCCACATGCGGAAATCAAATTTTCGTATCGGGTTGCTCTACCCGCATGCAAAAATATGATTTTTGCCGACACTTGGGTGCCGGCAGTTGCCACCTCCGCCTACGAAAATATGATCTAGCCATATGGAAGAAACCCTTTTTCTCTAGTAGTGCATACAAATTATTAGCTGGCCATTAGTCAATCTCTATCGTACCATTGAAATGGTCAGACAAATTGTAACCCTATACACCTCTTCTATGTGCGTGTGCCTCGGCCACCGCACCTCCTCATGTCCAAAAACAAAACTTAACCAAATCAGAGGGTGCACCACTTACAGCCGGACAACCAGCATCGACCGTACAGTGAGGTGATGAATCTGGTCAGTTAATCAAGGAACAAACCGGATCTTGAACTCAACACAAATTTCTCGTCAAAATTAACCAAGCGCTAGCTGTGTTCGATCGATCTGCGTGTAGCATGCATGTATTTGTGTTTGCGAATTGCAATTGTGCGCGTGGAATTAGCGGAAACCGGGTGCTACGTATACGTAATCCATGCATCAGCTGGATGCAATATGCAGAGTCGGTGCGCACATGCGCAATATGCAGAGAGCTAATTGGCTCTATATTATACATTAATTAACTATTATGCTGATATATAATATGACAGGCCGTACTATAGGTACGTTGTGGTGCAAATGGGGAGCTGATCAAGCTTGCATTCCCATGGCTAGCTAGCTGCCGGCCAGTGGCCGAACTTGACTAAAGAGGAGAGGGCAGGCCACCTCAATTTAAATTTCAGTTTTCAATCACTACTATGATAAACGATTTTTACTGACATTGACTTTTTATTTTTCTAGGCGGACCAAAAAAGTACGTACCCTATTATAATAGTTTGCGAAAATAGCTAAAGAGCCTCTAGATTTAACCCCGCCTAAAAATACCTTTTTTTTTCTTCACTTGCCCCTTCAATGTGAGATGTTGGCAATTTCTGAGAATAGTTTGGCACCCAAATTTGGAATTCTTCCAGATGATCACTCGTGCAAGGGCTCGTTTTGCTAGAAAGGGTTTTTTTGAAGTCATCTTTATTGCACTATGGTATATTTGGAAACAAAGAAATGGTCAGATCTTCCAAAATGTTCAGCATTCCTTCCAGTCATGGAGAGCCCTTTTTAAAAACGAAATTTTTCTACATATGTGTAGAATGAAGGATCCTCTTAAACAGCTTGTTTTTATTGGTTACAAACTCTGTAATTATGTTTTCCTGTTTTTGTAAATATTCAATCAATAAATGAAAAACACTACTAGGCAAAGCCTTGATAGTACTTTCAGTCAAAAAATATCTTTTTTCGCATATGGACTAGGAAAATTTTGATTTTCGCAGGCAGGTCCGCCTGCCAAAATCATACCCGCAGAAAAAATATCTAAGTCCCATCCTTATCCTCTCCACCACTCATCTCTCTCTCTCTCTCACTCACTCACTCACACATCTAGCCGATGCGCGTTGCGGGCTCTGAGGAGGTCCATTGCAGCCGCGACGACGACAACTGACGCAACGAGGATGGCACCAACGCTTGAGTCCCGCCGCAAGCTGCGATGACAACGACGACGCCGCCTGATCCGCCACCGGTTCGCCCTGGGCGCCTACGCCGGCCGTCTCGGGAGGGGAGAGGAGACAGTGGCGATGAGGAGGTGAGGTGAAGGCTCGGCTCCTCCTTTTCCGCGACGGCGGCGCTCAGCAAGGAGGAGGGGAGGCCGCGTCGACCGCGACGAGGAGGTGAGGCGGTGGCTCGGCTCCCTCTCCCGCCCAGCGATGAGGAGGGCTAGGACGGCTTGGCAATGAGGGGGGGAGGTGGCGGCGGCGCTCCAATCCTCGCTCCCTTCCTCCCAGATCCGTCCGCCAACGGCGGAGGTGGGGTGTAGGAGGAGCTGACGGCGGTGGCCACCGCAGACAGCACCGGCCCCTCCCCTCCCAAATCTGGACGGAAGAGGGGAGCTGGCCGGCGGCGGCGGCACAGGCGACGCTCCCCTCAGGCAGCGGCGGCGGACGGAGGAGGGGGGAGAGGCCGCTTCTGGTGGCGGTGGGTAGAGGTGGTGGCGGCTTTTTTTTTGTTCACTGAAAATATTTTCGCAGATGTGAGAGGTGTAAATTCAGCGGATAAATGCAGAGCTGTCAGGCAAGCTGTTGATGAAAGTAGTTGCTCAGTTTTTTGTTTACAGGAAACCAAGAAGGAAAGTTTTGATACTGCTTATGTTAAGAAGTTAGCTCCGAAACGCTTTGATTCTTTCTCTTTCTCTCCTTCCGTTGGAGCTTCTGGAGGTATCTTGGTCTGTTGGGTTGGGGCAATCTTTGCTGCTAATGTTATTTGTATCACCCGATCTGCTGTGATTGTAAAGTTTTTTTCAAAGCACTCTGCTGAGTCATGGACTCTTGTTTCAGTCTATGGCCCGTGTGTTGATCCTGATAGATCCCTCTTTGCCCAGTGGTTGTTTGATTTGCAAATTCCTGACAATGAAAATTGGATCCTCTTGGGTGACTTTAACTTTTACAGATCTGTTGAGAACAGAAATAGGGCAGGTGGGGATATGAATGACATGATGATTTTCAATAATATAATCAGTAATCTTGGTCTCCTTGAGTTGCCTTTGAAAGGTAGGTCTTACACGTGGAGTAATATGCAGAATTCACCTCTCTTGGAGCAACTTGACTGGTTCTTTACGACTGTTTCTTGGACTGCTTCCTATCCAAGCACCTTGGTAAAGCCTTTGGCTAGATCTATTTCTGATCATGTCCCATGTGTGGTCCAAATAGAAACTTCAATCCCAAAGTCTAATCTATTTAGGTTTGAGAATTTCTGGACAGAGCATGAGGGTTTCTTTCAGTTGGTTTCTTCAATCTGGTCTAATCATGGGACTGATTTGGATGCTGCTAAGAATATAACATCAAAATTTAAATCTCTTACAAAAGGTCTCAAAAAATGGAGTAAAGGCTTGTCCAAGTTGTCCTCACTCATAGCAAACTGTAATCTGGTCATTGCCTTTATTGATAAACTTGAGGAGATAAGAGATTTGACCTTGGCTGAATGGAATCTCAGATTCATTGTTAAAAGGAAAGTTTTGCAGTACCTGAGATATAAGCAAATATACTGGCAGAAAAGATGCACTATAAGGTGGGCAACTTTTGGTGGTGAGAATACTAAATTTTTTCATGCAACGGCTACTGAGAGGTACAGAAAGAACTTAATAACTCACTTGCAGACAGATGATGGAAGAGTTTTAACCCAGCACAATGAAAAGGTGAAGATCATTTTTCAAACTTTTCAGCAGAGAATGGGAGTGTCTTTGCTACCTGTTATGCACTTTGACCTGCAGAGTTTGGTTTCTCACAATGATAGTCTTGCCCACTTGTCTGAAAACTTCTCCATCTCTGAAATTGATGAGGTTGTTAAAAGAATGCCTACTGATAGAGCACCCGGTCCAGATGGTTTTAATGGATGCTTTATTAAAAGCTGTTGGCCTATTATTAGGCAAGATTTTTACACCCTTTGTGCTCAGTTTTGTGAAGGTAACTTGGATTTGGAAAGTTTAAATAGATCTTTCATTACTCTTGTTCCCAAGAAATCAACACCTGAGATGGTTAATGACTACAGACCGATTTCTCTCCAAAGTGTGGCTCTCAAGCTTTTAACAAAGGTTCTTGCTGATAGGCTTCAGTCTGTAATTACAGAACTCATCCATCAAAACCAATATGGTTTCATCAAAGCCAGGACAATACAGGATTGTCTCTCTTGGTCTTTTGAGTACTTACACCAGTGCCAACAATCAAAAAGGGAGATAGTGCTGTTGAAGTTGGACTTTGAGAAAGCTTTTGATACTATAGAGCACTCTAATATTTTGGACATCATGAGACAAAAAGGTTTTGATTCAAAGTGGTTGAATTGGATTGATTTGATCTTTTCTTCAGCATCTTCTTCAGTTCTTCTAAATGGGGTTCCTGGAAGGAATTTTTATTGCAAAAGGGGTGTAAGGCAAGGGGATCCATTATCACCTCTTTTATTTGTGCTAGGTGCTGATTTACTGCAGTCTGTTGTCAACAAAGCTTATTCTCAGGGTGTTTTGTCTATTCCAATCCCAACTCCTGATAATGACTTTCCAGTTGTACAGTATGCAGACGATACTCTCCTTTTCTTGACAGCTTCCTCAAAAGAGCTTTTCTGTTTGAAGGCTATTCTCAACACTTATGCAGATTCCACCGGGTTTGAAGATTAACTACAGTAAGTCATGCATGATTCCTCTGAATGTGGACATAGAAAAGGTGCAGCATTTGTCCAAGATGTTTGGTTGCTCAGTGGGCACTTTACCTTTCACCTATTTAGGTATGCCTTTGGGAACAACAAGGCCAAAGATAATTGATTTTGCTCCCCTAGTTGATAGGGTTGAGAGAAGATTGTCTGCTACTTCTGCTCTTCTGTCTTATGGGGATAGATTAACTATGGTCAATTCAGTTTTATCTTCCCTCCCAACTTACTATATGTGCTCTCTTTCCCTTCCAAAGTCAATAATTGAAAACATTGATAGAGCTAGAAGAAATTGTTTATGGAGAGGAACTGATATTAATTCTAGCAGAAAATCTTTGGTTCTTTGGGAAAGGGTTTGTCAACCTAAAAGTAGAGGAGGTCTGGGAGTCATTGACCTGAGGCTGCATAATAATGCTCTTTTAATGAAAAATCTGCACAAGTAGTAGAGGAGGTCTGGGAGTCATTGACCTGAGGCTGCATAATAATGCTCTTTTAATGAAAAATCTGCACAAGTAGTAGAGGAGGTCTGGGAGTCATTGACCTGAGGCTGCATAATAATGCTCTTTTAATGAAAAATCTGCACAAGTAGTAGAGGAGGTCTGGGAGTCATTGATCTGAGGCTGCATAATAATGCTCTTTTAATGAAAAATCTGCACAAATTTTATAATAGGCTCCCAATACCTTGGGTTAGCTTGATCTGGTCCACTTATTATATTAACAAAGTTCCTCATGCTGATCGCCCTAGAGGGTCTTTTTGGTGGAAAGATGTTCTACAATTTGCAGACATTTTCAGGGGATTGTCCACCTGTACGGTTGGGGATGGAAAGACTTGTCTGTTTTGGGATGATTTCTGGAATAATAAAGTCAGGTCAGTAATGTACCCAAGGATTCACTCTTATGCTGTTTCTTTGAAGGATTCAGTGAGTTTAACCTCTTCCAAGAGTATTTCGCAGCGTTTTAATCTCCCTCTGTCTGAGCAAGCCTTCCATGAGTATGATACAATGTCTGCAGCTGATCCTTTAGATCAATTATCTGATGAGAATGATGTCTGGTCTTATGTTTGGGGAAATGGTTTGTTCTCTTCCAAGAAAATATATGACATTAATTTCATGCATATACAGGCGCCTAGTTATCTAGCTTGGATCTGGAAGAGTAAGTGCGCTATGAAGGTTAAAGTTTTTGGATGGCTCCTGTTAATTGATCGACTCAATACTTATGACATGCTTGACAGAAGGCATTGCCCTCCCAATAATTCAGATCTAACTTGTGTCCTTTGCTCAACCTGTGCAAGAGAAACCACCTTTCATCTTTTTTTTCAATGTCCTTTTAGTGCTGATTGCTGGGCACAGTTTGGAATTGTCTGGGATATTTCTCTTGCCTTCACAGATATGCTGCATCAGGCAATGAATTCTTATAGGTCTACGCACTTTGTGGAGAAAATTCTTTATGCAGCCTGGAATATTTGGAAACAGAGGAACTCCCTGATTTTCCAGAATTTAGCACCCTCAATTTCTTCTTGGAAAGCTCTCTTTAAGAGTGATCTTTCCCTTTTAGTTTTTAGATTAAATGTTTCTGAGAGACAGTCCCTTTTGAATTGGTTAAATCTTTTGTAATTTATATTCTTTAAAAAAGCTATTTTACTGTGGGGGCTTCCCCTACAGTGCTTTCCCTCAAAAAAAATATGTGGGGGTTTTTT
>CM020188.1:13545717-13568383 GCA_009805545.1 Oryza longistaminata | reverse complement strand
GATTCACCGCGAGAAGCCATCGCCGCCGGTGGATCGAGCCGCGGGAAGCCGCCGCCACCGCCGGATCGGCCCGCGGGAAACCGCCGGCGCCATCGGTGCCGCCGGATCTACTCGCAGGAATTAGAGACTTTGGAAACCGCCGGCGCCATGATTAGCGACTGATTACTGTAGTATCACTGTAGCAAACCATGGATTAATATACCTCGTTAGATTCATCTCGCAAAATAGCCTAGGGGTTATGGAATGGGTTTTGTCAGTAATCTACATTTAATACTCCTAAATAGTAAGATTCCGGAAGGCTATTTAATAGCCCTCCGGATCCAAACAAGACTTGGTATCTCGTCCGTTCCGCCTACGATGGCTCCGCAGTGCCCCGATCCATGGCGGCCCTGGCTGCTTTGGCCTCACGGGCAACTTCTTCGAGCACCGCGCCATCACACGCAACCATCCCCACCAGCAAGTCCATCAATGTTGGGCACCTTTTCCATGCAAGAGTCCTGCTTCGCCACGCGCCCACCCTGGCTTGCTGTGTCGGTGGCGCCTCCGCCTACGCCATCGTCCTTGTCACTAGCGTGGGAGAATGACAAGCCCATCTAGGGAATGGCTTCTTTTCACGCCGGGGACAGGCGCCGCTTCGCCCGCATCAACCTCGCTCTCTGGAGTCGTGCTCTCCATGTCATCGACGAGGGTGGTGGCGCCTCACCGCCTGTGGGCCTCCTCCACTCCTGCCGGGGCTACCTCTCTGCAGCATAGAAAAGGGAAAGGGGAGAGTGAAACAAAGGGAGAAGTAGGAGAGTTTGTGTCATATTGACATGTGGTGTCTACTAATTCTTATTTTTTCATTTAAAATGCACTGGAAATGTAGGTCTCACGCTGACTCAGCCATCACGTCAGCCAAAACCGGGAACAAAGTGCCTTAGAACTCAAAATGACCCAATTTTAAAAGTTAGCGGATGGATTATATTTTTGGGTTCAAAGAAGACTTTGGAACTCACGGAGAAATAGGGACCTAAGGTGAACTTTTCCACAACTCGTGGTGCATATTGGACGGCCTTTTGTTCAATATGGGAGTTTAAGATTATGAGGACTTGTTAGCGAGCTTATAAGAATTTAGAGTTTTCTGTTTCTAATTTATTTTTTATCCTGTTCTCATAATCTGGATGAGGAGGTGTTTTTGATTCTGCGAGAAGCTACAATTATCATTAAAAAAAGAGAATCAAATGCCTCATGATTCAGTTGCACTGGAAGACCGAGCATGCTGCCATTATTGTCGTGCGAGCCGCCAACGAGGAGGGCAGTCAAACACTGCAGCGATGGATGCCTACCCTTATGCTCACCCTCGCAGCAGAGAGGGCCTAGCCGTGGCCCGTGGTGGTGGCAGTGAGGGAGAAGGCTGACAGAGGAAAGACAATGACCAATGGATCCCACACCGTTTTTTCACCTTGTGTTGCCACGTAGGCAAAATTGACAAAGAGATAAGAAACCATCAAAATAATTGCAAAGCTAAGAAGCACATTTGGACTATTGTCGAACCTAATACTTCGTCCGTCATATAATATAGCAATCTAGTATTAAATGAAACATTTTATATTACAACGTATCTGGAGAGGAGGGAGTATATAGTAGTAGCAAATATTTAAATTTTCCTTTCTGACGGGTGTGATTATGCAGATGGGTTGGGTTGCATCGACGGGTGTGATTATGCAGATGGGCTGGGTTGCACCGACGTGAGGTTGGGCAATAGTGGTCCAGTCCAGAGTCCAGACTCAGCCCAAACAAAAAAAAATGAAAAAACTCCCACAGCCTGTTTGGTTGGAGGTAGTGTTTAGAAGGGACCGCGAGTTTAGAGGGATGATTAGGATACATGGAAATTTTAGTGGGATAGGATGGGAAATTGAGGAAGCAACTTCCTCCTTTTCAATACCTGATAGGGGCAGGTAATTGGAAGGCAATTCCTCCTTTATCTGAGCAAATCTCAGCCATCCGTTTTTATTAATGACCTAATTTTCAACTAAACTCCCTATCAATTTTCATCTCCGCTACCAAATAAGATATTAGAATTAAAAATCAAATTCCCATATTAATCTCATCATTAATTCCTTTAAAGTCCCCATCTCCATCCATCAAGTTACCAAACAACCGCCAGCGTAATCGAGGAAAGAAAAGAAAACCCAGCGTATAAAACTGGCATCCGACTTCCTTTTGCCTCCGCTGCGTCTCCTCGAGCAGAGCAGAGCAGCGGCGTCGCCGGCGTTGCTGCTCCCGCGCCGCCGCATCCTCGCTCGCCGGTGACGGTGAGCATCCATCTCCCTCGTCCTCTCCGGCGACACTTCTCGAATCCGCGCTAACCCTAGCAATTCTTCTCCTGTAGATCCGGAAGATTCTCTCTCTGTGCCTTGAATAAACCCTCTTAAAGCCCCCATGTCATGCGAGCCTGCGGCGGCGGCGGTGGCGGTGGAGGACGTCGTGGCCCGTCTCGGCACCGACGAGGCGACTGGGCTGACGGAGGAGGAGGCGGCGCGCCGCCTCAAGCTGTACGGGCCTAACCTCGTGGTCGCCCATCACCCCCAGGTTCGCTTTGTTCCTCCTTCCCTCCCCCTCCCTGTTTCTTTTCTTTTGCCCTAATTGATTTCGATGACTTTCGTGGGGATTGCGCTAACTAGCGCCTCACAATCATTCTATACTGTTGCAGTATGTGTGTGGCTTTGCATCTGCTGTATGTTTCACTATCTCTTGACTTCAATTGGCGAGTATATGCCCTCCATCATGTCGAAACTCTAGCAAGCAATGAATCGAATGCCTTTTGAGCTTGTGTATTGAACTATAAGCCTCATCTTTTGGCTTATGCTTATAAGCCAAAATTTGAATTTTCAACCTTAAATTTGGAATTGATTTTGAGGTTTTTCATCGTAGTATATTTTTCAGCGTTTGCTTTTATATCGCTTAGTGCATATATATAAAAGTTTCATTTACAAATTATTTTCGGTTTGCAAATATGCCGTTTCGCTTATTCCGTCAATAAGCGAAACGATGGAGTCGTATGATGTCCTGTGAGAGAAAAAAAAGTGAGAAAAGATTTTTTTTTTTTGAAATTTTTAATAAAGGTTACATACATTAGCAGTTTGATGTTGGTGGCCTTCAACATTGTGCTTCAGGTGGGTGGCAAGCTTCTTGCTACACTAAAGTGCATCGTCCTGCTCTGGGGATGGGATCACTCCTTCACCGAGTACATTAAATACGAGATTGGATGGGAGTCATGGGAGCATCTTATCTTCCCCTGCTCCAGGGAGATGTTATGTGTCATGTTCATCAATTCCTCGTCATGGGCGGCATTGGCGGCTGCGCTTGTGTCCCTTGCCCTTAACTCAGCTGGTCAGACAACCTATGAACTGGTCGTTATCGTCTCCTTACTTGTGGGAAGCCTGTGTGCATGCTGTGTTGCCAAGCTCCTTGCCAATCGTGCTAAGGCGCCGCTGGAAGCTAAAGCTTTTGCGCGAAGGACCAAGGTTCTGAGGGATGGAATATGGAAACATGAGGATGCGACCAATCTTGTCCCTGGGGATATCATATATCTCAAGTGTGGTGATATTGTGCCAGCCAATGCTTTTGTCCTCAACATGGCACAGATCGACACCAAAACCATCCGTCATGAAAGGAGTGTTAACTATGTGAAGGGCTCCCTTATATACTATGGCTGGGCTGTCTCCTGTGGCGAAGGGACTGCTGTTGTTACTGTGACAGGCAATAACATCCCCATGAGCACTCTGAAACAGCTTTATCCAAAACGATTCTCTCGGCCTGGGCAGCTTAGGAAGGGTGTCATGGCTGCTGCCACTTTTTGCTTCTGCTTAGTACTTGTTGGCATCACAAGTGAGGCTCTTGTTAAATTCTTTTTCCATCAAAGCATAGGCACGCTGCACAGTGGCCACTTTATGCCGCTTATTGGTCTAATACCAATGTCGATTCCTGCTGTGCTCTACCTGGCATTGGCATTGGGCTCTCAGAGGCTTTCCAAATTGGGGGTTGCCAGCCGGGGAACTTTTGCTCTTGAAGACTTGGCTAGCATGGATGCTATGCTCTTCAACATGACTGGCACTTTGACATGCAACAAGCCCTATTTTGACAAGGACAAGATTGAAGTGCTTACAGAAGGTATTGATAAAGATCATGCTGTCCTGTTGGCTGCGCGGGCTTCCAAAGCACACAATGAACTGTATAAAGAACCGATTGATGCAGCCATTCTAGGCCTTATGGATGATCCAGAACAGGTACCTTCTTATTAGGATCTATGTGCTTTTCCTTCTTGTTCTTTTTCCAGAAGGCTTAACAAACCAATTGATGCAGGCACGAGTTGGCATTAATGTTATAGAGCACCGCTCCCGTATGTTTGTTGCAATGACATTGATGTACATGACTACTTACATCGATGAAAATGGCTCCAAGTGTTCTGTGCTCAAAGGTGACCCTGCATTGGTAAGCAACCAATCCACTATCAGCAAATCCAATGAAACTGCCCCTCCTTTAGTACCACATGCATTACTTGTTTACATTTCCTCACACTAGCTTATAAGACATGTTGACCCAAATCATAGCACCTCCCAGCTCATTCTATGAGAAAGCATAAACGCAAGCCCACTGCAAGGTTGCTGGGCTGAGTGGATTTTGGCTGAGCTTGTGGAAGCAAAGGAATAACATAGATGTATTCATCTCAATTATCTTCTTTTCTTGGCACAGATGCTTCGTGATTGCAGTTGTAGCGAAGAAGTCAGAGAGCATATACGCAAACGTATTGATAAGCTCGGTCTTGATGGATATCAATGTATTGCTGTTGGACGTATTGTTAACTCTCGGTTGGACATCTTTATTCTTCTACCTTTCATAGATGATCTCAGAAGCGATAGTGCAGAAGCTGTTGATAATCTTACTGATATGGGTCTGAGTGTAATAGTACTTACAGGTGATCTTTGCAATGTCTCCTATGTTTATCTTGATTTTCATGTCATTTTTCATCTGCATTTTATCTAAGTGTTCTCACGTTTGTTTTGCTATTTCAGAAAGCCCAATGACAGTTACAAAGCATGTGTGTGGAAGACTTGGAAAACTGGGCTTAAGTGTGTTACATGCCAACTCTATGCGGGGGTTGGTAAGTAGCAAAAATGAGCTTTTCTTGAATATCAATGGGATTTCTGATCTCTTTGTAGGTCTGCTTCTTGTCTTGATAGTTATGTTGATTATTGCTACATATGTCACTTTTTGTGAATTTTTTGCTTACTGAGTTGCTCTTTCAATTTGTTATTGCAGAATATAACCGTTATGTTATATCAAATCTGAGAACTTATTTTGGTCGTCGTAGTGCAATGGTTGGATATGAATTTTCGGATGTTGATTCTATCCGTGAAAGCGATATTGGAATCGCAGTTGCCGATGCCACTGATAGCACCAAAAGTGAATCTGATATTGTTTTGACTGAGCATGCCTTGCTGTCTGTTTCTTCTGCTGTTCAAGCCAGTAGGGAAATTTGTCAGATCATGAAAGGATGCATGGTAAGTCACACATGTCCATTCGCAATTCCTCTGTTCGCAGATGATTTTTAGGTTTTTGTATGTGACTAATATGTGCTTCAATTGCAGGTTTATGCTGTTTCATCAACTGTCCATGCTGTGAGTAGACATATAGAATTATAATTTCCTTTTATATTTTTCAAAATTGACTAATATAAACTTCTGATGCTAATAAATTTGTTTATCTGTTAAAGTTTGCTGTCCGTCTTATTTTACTCCTATGGAGACTCGAGCTACCCTGTTTCCCGATGCTGGTGATTGCTGCTTGCAACTACTGTGAGTTTGTAACTTCGTAATGTTGTTGTAGCCATAAATTTGCAATATATAATACTTTGTTGTTTGTTTCATGATTTACTATCTGCCTTTTATTGTAATTCCCAGGCACATCAACTGCAATGTTATTTGAAAGGGTGAAACCATCCCAGTCACCAGATAGTTTGAAAGCAAACAAGATTATCGCAACTGGTGCTGCTTTTGGAAGCTATATTGCCCTGAGTACAGTCGTTTTTTTCATAATGACTACTAGGACTGACTTTATATCTGTAAGAACTTGTCACCCTTATTATTTGTGTGATTTTCTAGTACCAAACCTAATTAACAGTATTTGACAGCACATAATCAAAGCTAGATTGCTTGTTGGCCATGATGAGGAGATTAAATCTGCCTTATTCCTTCAAATGAGCATTGTTAACCATGCTATTGGACTTTTCGCACAATCACGCGATGGCCACTGCTCTGGGCCTATTGTTACAATTTCTTCTGTTCTATCTCAACTGGTGAGTTATTCCCCTGCTCAATTTCCACCCCAATGTGATATGTGGCTTTTATTGCAATTGATTTAGACAACCACCTGCCAATTCTCGAGTACAATGAACTTGCAATATTCTTGTTCCTGTGTCCTCAGTCCTAAATTGGCTCAGTAACACTGCTACTATAATCAGAGGCAAATTATGTTTCTGAAACAGATTTGTGATGTGGACATAACATAGTCTGGTCACTGGTCAAACCACTTGACATGAACAAATAACCATATAACCATTTCTCTTTGTGTACAAAGTATTTGATTATTGCTTGCAGCTATAGTAAAGTATCATGCCAAGCTTAATTTTTAAGCTCAATACATGCATGGGTTACTGAACAAACTTATTTTCAGGTGGCAACCGTCATTGCTGTTTATGGTGACGTGAACTCTCCTCTACCAAAGGGCATTGGCTGGGGCTGGGCAGGATTTATCTGGCTCTACAACCTTGTCTTGCTTTTGAGCCTCATGTTGATCTGTATGTATTGGAGGATATTTTATTTGATTTTTTTTTATTTACATCTTTTGAAGTTGGTGCATCAGTGCATGAACCTAAAAACTTGATATATTGTCTTTCACCGCTTCATCTGAATGCACAGTAGTGAAGCCTTGTTGTCAAGCACTCAAGCATGCTCACCTTTTACAATCGTAGTAGTGAAATTTGGTAGTTGCATATCTGTCAAGAGTTCAATTTAGTCTAATCTAGTTGTCACGTTCTTTGGCAGGTGACCTGTGTAACCTTGCAAAGTTCAACATATTTGGGATAACCTGCAGGAGGCTGTTCACTGGTTGGACCGAGTGGATGGAGAGGTGCAGGAGGCTGCTCAACAGGGGTAAAACGTGGATGGAGATGTTGACCTTAACTGTTATCTCAGGCTTGATTCTTGTTTGGTCGATATATGCATATCATGTCATGAAGGTCCCGCAGCAGTAGGGTGGCACTTGACAGGTAGCCTTGACATTGACATATAGCTTTAGGTCGCAAATTAGTGACTAAGCAATGTAGCAATGTATATTATTAACCCGTGTAAAGTAAATGTCATCGACATGGTTTTGTTTCTGTCTTTTTCTTTTTTCTTTTCTTGGGTCCGGGCTTCTACTGCCGTATAATTTTGATAAGAGGGAAGTATATGGGTGGTCAACTTGTGCGGGTGTGTCATTCGGACCTGAACTCTCAAAATATATTTTGGGTATCAAACTTGTTTTAGGTGTCATGTAGTAGAGTTAGAGAAGTAGAAGGATCTAGTATCTTTACTAGATTTATCAGCTAGCTTTTTCAACTCCCTTTTTATGGTAGGATATTCTTTTTCAAGATAATATGTCATGCATTTGCCTCAGACATCCAAAATAGTCCTTAGTTTCTATCTGAAAGTTTAAGATTGTTATTTTTGTTTTTAAGTGTAGATATATTCGTCAATGTTCATGCATTAGTTATATGAGTAACCAAGCAAAATAATAATAATAAAATAAGAATTTGTGTCTTCCTCTTCATGTAGAGCAGATTCATTGTTATCTCATAGAGCTAACAGAAGCATGCAACTGTAAGTTGCTGGGTGCTGGTCCTATATTTCATTAAGACATGAAATGTCATCTTTCAATTCTCCAAACCATTTGTATTTGTATACTTAGATTTGTATTGCATCTATACTATTTTGTTATGTTCCAAAATATGTTCTTATTAAAACTAATGATCTGTGTACTTGAACAGAGAGTGCCCAGGAAAAATTTGATGTCTTCTGTTTTGGAAATCTCATCAGAGAACTGGTTTTACTAGAAAGGAAAGAGTGGAGCCCCACGAAATGTCCCAGGATACTTTTGGCAGATACATGTATTGTTAACAATCCAGATGATCGTCCCTCAATGGCTACTTTGGTTTCAAAATTGAAGGTATTATGTGATTTGCTAGTTATTTCGTTTGAGAATAATGTGTCATAACAGTAATTTTTCGTGTACAGCAAATTCAAGAGGAAGAATCAGCAAAAGTTTGAGTGGTCACTTTTTTAAAGAGGAAGATATGTTCACACATAACAAAAGGCTAACAAAAGGCGGTTATGAAGGAATTGATCTTGTTTTGCGAGTCCCTGGAAGGTAGATTTACTTCTATCTCAAATATTTCAAAGTTCAAATCAGCATTGGGTACATTTATTACTGTATGGTCTTTGAACATGCATAAATGAAAGAACACAAATTGTGAGATAATATCCAGTATAGTTATCACACTCTTCAGGAAAGATTTCCAAGTATATTAGCATGTTCAAAGTTCAAAATACAATGAGGAAGTTGTATTACTTGCAAAGTTCAATATTTTTGGTAACTTGGTCCGTTATTTGAATTTTTAACTTTTAGATCAGCCTTTAGCTTTAAACCCTTTAACTTGGTCCGTAATTAAGTGCAAATTCTTGAAGCATTCATAGATGTAGAGCATATTATAAGTTGTGCATTTGAAGAGGTGTCAAAAGTTGCATGATAAAAAAATGACAAGTTTGTGTATGTATATTTGGCAATATCTGTAATATACATTGCTTGTCTTCTTGTATTGCACATGTGATGGTGGTTTTGCACTTTTTTTGCGTCTATGCCCCTGCTATATAGTAGTGTGCTTCTTAAACTTGTGCTAATCCAGATGGGTGTAGTTGCATATCATAAGGGCAGAAAATCCCCTTTTTTATTTTGGAAACTTTGGTCTGCGTGGTTCTTTGTTCTCACAAAGATTGCCTTCTGTTTCTGACGGATTTTTCCTTATTTTCATTTTTCAGGTTCCGTGTTCAGCTATGGTCAATTGGTTACTCAAGCTCGAAAAGTGCGCGTGTATATATAACAACATAGAACTAGAAAACGTGGACACCATTGAAGAGTATGATGTTGTCCTATACGCTCAACATACTACTAGAGTATAATGTGTCTAACAGAATTGAACATGCTCTCAAATCACTGAAGTTCGATCCACTTTCGATATCAGCTGTTGATCCAAATTTGTATTCAATACGATTTAGACAATTTGTATTGGAGAAGCTTTTCCCTGAGCGAGACCGAACAGTAAATAGCGGCGATCCCACATGTGTAGATCTTGTAAAGAATTAACATGTCCATTCGAATTGTTTTTACGCTCAACATGTTTGTTGTGAAGATCCAACGAATTTCTCGGTACAACTGTGTCTTTTTTTCACTCTAAAGTTGCAAAACGGTTCTAAATTTATGTGCTTCAAATTGCATATTATCCATGATGCATGTATAATGTAAAGACATTTCACAGCCTTCTCCATGGTATACAGCAACAGATTGTTATCAAGACGTCACATCCCGCAACAATCTGATTGATAACAGCGGGAAAAAACTTGAGTGTCACTGTACATAAGGAGAAAATTCAAGAATTGCCATTGACAAACGTCCAATTTCAAAAAATGTCATCGATAAGTATGTCCTAAGGCCTTCGGTGGGTTAGTAATTCCTAACCTCAGGTTGGCAGGGTTCGCTCTGCGCGTTCGCTGGCTTTGGCTTCAGCGTTCCGGGCATCCCTATTGGGATGGCTTGAAGGCCCCGGTCGAGCGGTCTGTCTCCGACATGTTCGAGGCGTCCACCTTCTTCGTGCTGGGGATAGTGAGTCTATGCTCTTCTGGACTGACCATTGGATTGATGAAGGCTGCTCAGTGGCCTCCTTGGCTCCTGACCTCCTCTTCGCTGTGCCACAGCGCCTCCGTTCGCGCACGAGTGCTTCTGGCCTGGCAAACAACTCCTGGGTTTCGGACATCCGCGGGGCCCTCACTGTCCCTGTCATCTCCCAGTTTCTTCTTATCTAGGATGCTGCACTTCGAATTCAGCTCTCGCCGGGTGTCAGAGACCGTCTTGTTTGGCGTTGGACGAGCGACCAGCGCTACTCTGAGAAAATGGACATTTAGCCACTTTCAAAACGCGGTTTCGCCGGAATGCCATTCCGAAAACGTGTTTCTTTAAAATGCCAGTATGGACCGCGCCACCACAGCCACTTTGCCATTTTCTCCATTTTTACCATTTTCGATTTCATTTTTGCTGGAATTTGGCTTGATGAGACGGAATTGCCCCTTGGGTCGAATGTGGAAAATCGGTGTGCGTCGAGCTGGTTGGGCCATTTAAGCTGGCTCCTGGCTTCTCTCCCCGTCGGTAAGCGCTGCCGCCGTCGTCGCCTGCATCGCCGGTCCACATCGACGCTGCTAGGCACGCCGAGGAGGACATCGTCCGCAGCCTCCATCCGTCCCCAGCCCCAACAGACAGGCAGCCGCTGATCAAACCGCGCATATGCCCATTGTTTGTTTCTTTGTTTATCCGTCGTAATCTCTCGCTTACAAAACATCTCCCTTCTCACTGCTACTAGTATTCACCGCAGCAGCAAGCAAGCAGCAGATAAGCATCACTCCCTCCCACTCCAACCACCACATCAGCAAGCAGCAGCAGATCGATCGATCGATCGCCATGAGCGTGGTGATCCTGGACGGGTCCACGGTGCGTGGCTTCGTGGCGGACGACGACGCCTACGCCCGCAGCGTCGACGCGCGCTTCGAGGCGCTGGACGCCAATGGCGACGGCGTGCTGTCCCGCGCTGAGCTCCGCCGTGCGCTCGAGTCCTTCCGCCTCCTCAACAGCGCTGGCTTTGGCTCCGCCCAGCCGGCTCCGCTCCCCGCTGAGGTCTCCGCCCTCTACGACTCCGTCTTTGAGCAGTTCAACGCCGACCACGGCGGCGCCGTCGACCGCGCCGAGTTCCGCGACCAGATGCGCCGCATCATGCTCGCCGTCGCTGGATCTCGATCCCCTTTTAGCCGGCGAGTAAGGGCAATTTCGTCTCATCAAGCCATATTCCAGAAAAATAAAATCGAAAATGGCGAAAATGGCAAAGTGGCTGTGGTGGCGCGGTCCATACTGGCATTTTAAAGAAACATGTTTTCGGAATGGCATTCTGACGAAACCGCGTTTTGAAAGTGGCTAAATGTCCATTTTCTCAGAGTAGCGCTGGTCGCTCGTCCAACGCCAAACAAGACGGTCTCTGACACCCGGCGAGAGCTGAATTCGAAGTGCAGCATCCTAGATAAGAAGAAACTGGGAGATGACAGGGACAGTGAGGGCCCCGCGGATGTCCGAAACCCAGGAGTTGTTTGCCAGGCCAGAAGCACTCGTGCGCGAACGGAGGCGCTGTGGCACAGCGAAGAGGAGGTCAGGAGCCAAGGAGGCCACTGAGCAGCCTTCATCAATCCAATGGTCAGTCCAGAAGAGCATAGACTCACTATCCCCAGCACGAAGAAGGTGGACGCCTCGAACATGTCGGAGACAGACCGCTCGACCGGGGCCTTCAAGCCATCCCAATAGGGATGCCCGGAACGCTGAAGCCAAAGCCAGCGAACGCGCAGAGCGAACCCTGCCAACCTGAGGTTAGGAATTACTAACCCACCGAAGGCCTTAGGACATACTTATCGATGACATTTTTTGAAATTGGACGTTTGTCAATGGCAATTCTTGAATTTTCTCCTTATGTACAGTGACACTCAAGTTTTTTCCCGCTGTTATCAATCAGATTGTTGCGGGATGTGACGTCTTGATAACAATCTGTTGCTGTATACCATGGAGAAGGCTGTGAAATGTCTTTACATTATACATGCATCATGGATAATATGCAATTTGAAGCACATAAATTTAGAACCGTTTTGCAACTTTAGAGTGAAAAAAAGACACAGTTGTACCGAGAAATTCGTTGGATCTTCACAACAAACATGTTGAGCGTAAAAACAATTCGAATGGACATGCTAATTCTTTACAAGATCTACACATGTGGGATCGCCGCTATTTACTGTTCGGTCTCGCTCAGGGAAAAGCTTCTCCAATACAAATTGTCTAAATCGTATTGAATACAAATTTGGATCAACAGCTGATATCGAAAGTGGATCGAACTTCAGTGATTTGATCAATTCTGTTAGACACATTATACTCTAGTAGTATGTTGAGCGTATAGGACAACATCATACTCTTCAATGGTGTCCACGTTTTCTAGTTCTATGTTGTTATATATACACGCGCACTTTTCGAGCTTGAGTAACCAATTGACCATAGCTGAACACGGAACCTGAAAAATGAAAATAAGGAAAAATGCGTCAGAAACAGAAGGCAATCTTTGTGAGAACAAAGAACCACGCAGACCAAAGTTTCCAAAATAAAAAAGGGGATTTTCTGCCCTTATGATATGCAACTACACCCATCTGGATTAGCACAAGTTTAAGAAGCACACTACTATATAGCAGGGGCATAGACGCAAAAAAAGTGCAAAACCACCATCACATGTGCAATACAAGAAGACAAGCAATGTATATTACTGATATTGCCAAATATATATACACAAACTTGTCATTTTTTTATCATGCAACTTTTGACACCTCTTCAAATGCACAACTTATAATATGCTCTACATCTATGAATGCTTCAAGAATTTGCACTTAATTACGGACCAAGTTAAAGGGTTTAAAGCTAAAGGCTGATCTAAAAGTTAAAAATTCAAATAACGGACCAAGTTACCAAAAATATTGAACTTTGCAAGTAATACAACTTCCTCATTGTATTTTGAACTTTAAACATGCTAATATACTTAGAAATCTTTCCTGAAGAGTGTGATAACTATACTGGATATTATCTCACAATTTGTGTTCTTTCATTTATGCATGTTCAAAGACCATACAGTAATAAATGTACCCAATGCTGATTTGAACTTTGAAATATTTGAGATAGAAGTAAATCTACCTTCCAGGGACTCGCAAAACAAGATCAATTCCTTCATAACCGCCTTTTGTTAGCCTTTTGTTATGTGTGAACATATCTTCCTCTTTAAAAAAGTGACCACTCAAACTTTTGCTGATTCTTCCTCTTGAATTTGCTGTACACGAAAAATTACTGTTATGACACATTATTCTCAAACGAAATAACTAGCAAATCACATAATACCTTCAATTTTGAAACCAAAGTAGCCATTGAGGGACGATCATCTGGATTGTTAACAATACATGTATCTGCCAAAAGTATCCTGGGACATTTCGTGGGGCTCCACTCTTTCCTTTCTAGTAAAACCAGTTCTCTGATGAGATTTCCAAAACAGAAGACATCAAATTTTTCCTGGGCACTCTCTGTTCAAGTACACAGATCATTAGTTTTAATAAGAACATATTTTGGAACATAACAAAATAGTATAGATGCAATACAAATCTAAGTATACAAATACAAATGGTTTGGAGAATTGAAAGATGACATTTCATGTCTTAATGAAATATAGGACCAGCACCCAGCAACTTACAGTTGCATGCTTCTGTTAGCTCTATGAGATAACAATGAATCTGCTCTACATGAAGAGGAAGACACAAATTCTTATTTTATTATTATTATTTTGCTTGGTTACTCATATAACTAATGCATGAACATTGACGAATATATCTACACTTAAAAACAAAAATAACAATCTTAAACTTTCAGATAGAAACTAAGGACTATTTTGGATGTCTGAGGCAAATGCATGACATATTATCTTGAAAAAGAATATCCTACCATAAAAAGGGAGTTGAAAAAGCTAGCTGATAAATCTAGTAAAGATACTAGATCCTTCTACTTCTCTAACTCTATTATGCTACTGAATAACCTTTTACATCCATCTCCCTTCTATCTTGTGAAATTCTTCAATTATGAACTTTACTATCTTCTGAACTTGATGTATGATGCCAATGCCATACTAGGTTTAGATATAGGACATAGTATTATAGTTTAGGGGGAAGTATAGGTGCATTTTCTTTCATGGCTATCCAAAGTTAAGATCATAGTTAATATAAGGCCCTTCAGGGCTGTTAACCTTCACTCGCACACACACAGAAGTGCACCATATAATGACTTAGACCATCTAAAAAATATATATGTTGCTTGGTCTTATTAGAGTTCAGACAAAAAAACCATACCTTTATCATTTGCATTAAAGATGCCAAATCATATACTTTAACCAAACTGTTGCAAACTACATATTTAAGGTGTTGTATCACAAACTGCAGCTTCAGCACAAAAAAATTATCATAGAACTACATATTTAAGACCAGGTATAACAAAACTACATATTTAATATTGAAGTTATCAAGAAACTATAGGTTTTAGAGTATAAATCCCTAGCACGACTGATATGTTTGAGCTATAAACATTGTAGTCTGTGATTAAATTGGTGCTAAACCTGTAGTTTTCTGATACTTTTGTTACTAAATCTGTATTATCGTAGTACATTGACTTAAGGCTGTAATTTTCTGATAGTTTGGTCAAAGTATCTATATATATTTTTTGAAATTTACTCTAAATTATTCGTAAATACAACAAGAATTTCACCTTCATCAAAAGAATATTCCTCAACTGAATGTCCCAATGGACAAAGCCTGCAGAATGAATAGCTTCCAGTCCAGATGCCACTCCAAGCAAGATAGCATCCAACTCACCTTTATTGGATGCTGTTCGTAGCAAAATCAATACCAGTCAAAATAAGATTACATTGGAAACCCTAAAATAAAAAAAAGAGCAGTAAAATTTATTTACCTCTGAATCCTTCGAGGTCCTGTTTAGCCCTTTCATAAACTAGAGCATAGTACTCCTCTGTGTCAGCAAACCCCACAAGATTTATGACATTTGCATGTGAAATTGAACTTAGGGCATTGATCTCTTGCTGCAACAAAACAGGGTGCAACAATTTATTGACAGGTCAGAAACTTAATCATTTTTAAATCAAATAATGGTAATTTCTTTTACTGTGTACAGACAACCACAAGCTACCTAGACACATCTTATATAATAATGGAATTCAGGCAATATATCTTTCAAATATGCACAATCTACCCAAACACGCTTGAATAATAATGCAGCAAATGCATTACTGCACCAATTAATTTCATGGCAATTATTACCTTCCACATAATCCGGACATACTCATCCTTCCTTTTAGAAATTTTGATAGCAACTTTTCGAGGGCAATTTGCATAGTTATTCTCTTTATTCCTGCCCTTGTAAACCTGCCCAAAGGCTCCTGGTTTTCCAAGCAACCTCTTCTCTGAGAAACCTTTAGTAAACTTGTGTAAGTCTTCATCACTGAAGTTGATAAGCTCCATCATTGTTAATTCCTGATAAAAAAAATGATAGAAACATAATAAACATAAAGCAAATAGCATGGATAATTTGGGAGACCCAGAGACAGCACAACATTAGAACACAGTAAAGTAAGGGGTGGAAGCCTAGAGATGATTGGATTCCACTTTTCACGAAAACTCATACCTATGGTGTAGATGAAGTGTATGGAGGTGAGCTCAGTTGCTCCAAAATCCCACAGTATGTAGCAACGGCGTAACAGCAGAGCAAAAATCCAGAACTCCAGATACAAAATGCTATTGTTTTAACATGGACAACAAATGGGCGAAGGCTACCCCGAGGATTACCCCTCGTAGAAGCCCTCGCCCTTTTGCCCTAGGGGCCATGTGAGACGAGCCAAAAGCTTGTGAGATGTGTTAATGTTGGTGTCTAAGACAAGAAGATAAACTTTGTACAAAGATAGTAGAGTGAAGTAGATATGGAGACCATGAGTAAGGTTAAGTATAGGGAATCCCCTTTCCACCCCTTCTAGTTGTATTAGCCATGTACTAGAAGTGCAGCAAGGGGATTCTCCAAACTAACCCTGCTTGGCACTGGGAGGTATTGCATTTTCAAATATTGCATATTGGAAACAAACAGATATTGCATTTTTGTGATATTGAGCCCTCCTTTGGATGATACCTAGGGTTCAGGACAGCAGAGCCAATGTGGCCAGTGGATGAAGTATCAGGTGGGGTAGGGGCTTTGGGGAACAGGGGTGGTGATCCAAAAAGATATTATTGGGCTTAACCGGAGGAGTTGGGTCCTGTCAACAACACATGAATAAAGAGAATGAATATATGTTAGCAATGTCATGATGTGATTAAACAAAAGCCAAATGCATACTTAGCATACAAAGGATAATTAATAATCATACGAAGTTAAAGTCCATGCGTACTGGAAATGTATTCTAATTTGGCTTGTTCATATAGAAGAATCATAGGATTCTTTGAACAAAAAGATCAAAATTGCCTCCAAAAGAAAAGGAAAAAAAGGCATCTTGGGGATAAAACACTCGATAGAATTTCTCGATTATCCACCTAGAGTGGATGCATCGGAATTCATGAAAGAATCTCAATAAGCCCTGTAGTTATCAATGCTTGATGGGTCTTGGATAGAGAAAGTTAAGTAATTAGTCCATTTTCCAACATCTTATCGTGAATTTTGCTATCCTGATGTATGCCTCACTCATGAACAAAATAACCAAATGCAAATAATCAAACTGAGAATTTGAAAAGTATTTCCCAAGCACATATGTAATATAGAATACAAGAATAACCAATAATCAGTCAAAAATAACATAATTATACAGTGAATATTACATATGTTCCCAAAATAAACATCCAACAAGAAAAACGCGCAAACAAGTATTAGTTCCATTGTCCCACAATGCAGTGCAAGCTCATCACACAGTTCATCCAGGTGTTATCTCATCATTGTGCAATTCAACCATTATGGTCCCAATAAGAAAATTTAAGTGATTGTCCAGTACTTCCCGAAATTTCTTAGAATGACCAATCAGCACCAAACAACTATCAATTCGCAACGTACACATCACTACTACCTTAATGTTCTTCCCCACCCAATAACTATTTTCTTACATAAGGTACAGCAGGAAATCATTGACGAGTTTAGATGGTAATGTAATATAGAATATTAAGTCAGTCATTGTTTAGATGACTCTTGTTTGATTATGATGGCCTGCATATACATAAAATAAACATGTGCATAGGGATGTTCTAAACATTAAGGTCAGTAGTAGCATTTGAGACCAGTGTTACATAATCCCAAGAGATGGTAGGCTTTGGGCCAGGCTACATGTTTAACAACTTATGAAACCAAATTAATAGTACACATTGTACCGCACAAGTGCAAATGGATCAATTAAAGGACCAGCAGAGATGAACCATCCAACTTTGGAATTGATCAATCGATTAGTTAATTCACTGAGTCACGGAATCACAGTTGATTAATCGATTAGTTAATTCAGATTTAGCAGAAAAGTATAATACGCCACCAGCAAGGAGTGATAGCAATTCACTCTCATCCCCCGCGTCGCTCTCGCGCGGGCGGCTCGGGGGGCGAAACCCTAGCCGCCCGCGCCTCCACTCCCCCTCCTCTCTCTTCACCTCGCCGCCGCCGGAGCTCGTCAACAGCAAGCCGGGAGGCGGCGGCGAGGCCTTCCACTGCAGCAACCCTTTCCTTGGCCGAGGAGGACGAGTTGGATGACGACGTCTACCACCACGGCGGAGGCGACGACGGCGGGGCAGCTCGGGGTGGCGGCGGATCCGGCACTTCTTTGGCCGGATCTGGCGCCCCACGTCCGGATCGGGAGGCGCCGCCAGGGCTCGCCGGCGGCGCGCGGTCGGCCGCGGGCGTCGCGGGCAAGCGCGGGGTGGCGGCGCGCCGGGCCTGGCGACGGCGGCGGATCCGGCGGTGCCGGATCTGGCCGCCCTACCCCGGCGCGACGGCGGGGGCTCGGAGGCGGCGCGCTGTCGCGGTCGGGCGGGCGGTCGTGGGACACCGTGGTCCAGCACGGGGCGGCGGCCGGGGTCGGCGCGGCGGCGGCAGCCCTCCGGAGGGCGGGGCCAACTGCATCCGGGGCGGCCTGGGCGGATGGATCGCGGCGGCCCTCCCGGAGGGCGCGGCCAGATCGTGGCCCGTGGTGCATGGGCGGTCGGACGGCGGCGGTCTGGCCTTCTGGTGCAGCGGTGGTGGCGTTGGGGTGGGCATGGCGGCTCGTAGGCCCTGAGGCAGGGCGTGAAGGGAGTGATGGCAGTGCTAAGGGAGCTGGCGGCAGTGGGTCGTCTTCCTCGCTGCCGGCCTGCACCCTCGCCCTTCCTGGAGCTCCTCCCCTTCTCTGTGGGGAGTTTCTATGTTGGATTGAGGCAGCAGTCGGTTAGCGAGGGGAGCTCAGACCGCCAACGCGACGCCGTCCAATTCCGGGTTCTCCTTCGGCCAAAGCTGGCAAGGAGGCCGGCGGGTGGCGGGACGGAGGAGGTCTGGGCCAGTTCCCAGGGTGGCGGCAGCTCTATGCAGCAAGTGTGGTGGTCGGCCGGTGGAGGGGCGCCGGCGCGGTGTGGTGGAGGCCTCGTGCTGATCTGCTTGTGAGGTGGTTCCTGAGTTGATGGGCGACGAACCTCAAGCAAGGTTGAAAGGTTTCCGGGTGAAAGCCTCGCCTGATGATTCATCGGGCTGGCAGCGGCTACGCTTTTGGGCGTCGTAACCCCCTTGAGGGCGCTGGCAAGGATACCTTTCTCCCTTGGCGAGTTTTCTCTAGGTGAAAACCACATCTCCTTAGATGGGCGATGGCGGCATCCTTGATGTCGTGATCTCCTTGGGGGCATCGCTTTTAGAGTCTCGTCTTTGTGGTGTTGTCGTTGGCCCGGCGGCGATCGGCCACGCATAGCGGGGGTCGTCTCGGTGCTAGGTTTTTCTCTCAGTGGGTTGTGCTTGTGTGATTAGCATGTGGCTTTGGTTGTGCATTTCGATGCACCTCCAACCTCGACAGCCTCTGTCGAGTTTTTTCTTGTAACTTTATTCCTTCTTAATATACTCGGATGGCCTCCTTCGGCCTTCCCGGCGAAAAAAAGGAGTGATAGCTACTACTCAATCACTTAGTCATGTAGCAGCTGTTGTCGTGCACCAAAGGGAACAAATCAATGTAAATTATAACAGAAGCGTATAATATGACACCAGCAACGGGCGATAGCTACTACAGTATACTCAATCACTCAGTCATGTAGCATCTGGTGTCTTGCACCAAAGGGAACACACTAATGTAAATTATCATAGATGCTACTTTCACCCAACCTGCTTTCAGTTACACAGAACAACTTTGAAAGACCCATGCCTCAAGTGGAATTTCCAAAGGGAAAACTATTAAGCCATCTAATAGGAGGTGGTACAATCAGCATTGAATATTATATGACCTGTACAAATCAATGGTTCAATGGTTGTAACTTCAATGGTTCCATCAGAACCAGCACATAAGAAGACAACGATTGTCATGCAAAAATCAAATCACTGGTGACAAAAAACAACAACAAAGAAAGTCAGCACTGGGCGGAAAACATTCATCGAAACCTGCAGAACTGAAGCATGGAGGAAATTGTTGGTCACATTTTGTTATGCTACTTGTCATCACTAAATCGCAAGCTGGAAAAACTGAAGCTATCTCTGCTCGAAATGAGATTAGAGCCAATGGACCAAAACCTATATATATGTGACTCAAATACTCTCCCTCTCCCTTGACCCTGAAGCACTGAGTTGCTAGATACCATAATTAAAGGTCATTCTATTGATGAGAACTCAAATGCAGATGCTACGCATGTGAAAGTAATATAGCATTCAAACATGAAGATTAAGGAAGGGGTAAGCTCAAAAAGAAAAAAGAAGGAAAACATTCAAGGTCATTTTCAACCCTTCAATCCAACCATACCAAACTGTTCCAAATTATTCAATATTTTAGCTATGGTTCTGAATTGTTGGATCAGAAAATCTGCAACACTACATTAATTGTGTGACAGAATCACACATTTTTCGTATGCCACTAAATCAGGGGGGGCAGCGTTAAACTACACCTGCATCACACGAAATGTAAGCAATCCAACGAAATGCATCTTTCAGGGCTACCTTTGATATCCTTCGAAGCGTTAACTACTCTCTGACAAAAGATCAAACACTTGGTGTGCGTCAATTGAAAAAAAACAAAAGGGCAACAGATTCGGCGTCCAGCTGATTGCTTCGGTGCCTAGCCTGATTGCTAGGATGGAGTTAAACGCGATTGATCAACCGCCGCTGGTGAATGCACTTACCGGGGGTGGGACGTCGCCACGTCGGGTTGGCGAAAGCGATCTAGAAGCGCGCACAGCGGAGATGGGGAGATGGCGTCGGGATGCGGCGCGCGTGGACGGGGGCGAGGAGGCCGAGGGCGCGCGAGCGATGCGCGCGCGAGGCCGAGGGATTCGATGGAAATTAAACTGATATCTCACCTAATCTTGGTTACCAGTGATGACTTCTGATTTTGTGAACCTGGTTTTATTGCCTGTTTATCATTTCTGATGATACATATAGGAAGATGTTTAAAGTTAACATCTATAGTTGATGTATATTTTGAATACTTGGATGGCTTCCTTAGTGACAGCCTGAAAACTACTCCCTCGGTCTCTATATAAGTGCAACCTAGTATAGATGTGACATATCCTAGTACTACGAATCTGGACGAATAGCTGTTTAGATTCGTAGTCTTAGGATATGTCACATCTGTACTAGGTTGCACTTATATTGAGACAGAGGGAGTACATGATCTCTGTAGACAGTGAATGCATATACAATATTTCAAACTTTGGAGTTGAATAAAATGTAACCCTTGTACGATGACATGACAAACTACATTTAGGTCACCACTTGTGTGAGTGCCCCTACCTCACACACAACAAACCAAATCTAGTTATAAACGTCAAATATTTATGACCAGAGGGAGTATAACTTATTTTATTTTTGACATTATCATGTGAGATGAATGGAGAATTGATTATTATGGATATAAATCAAACTCTTGTATATCTTTGGACAGATTTTACTTTGCAAGAATGTTCTCAAATTTTTACTTGACTTTTTTTTTTCCAGAAAACTTAAAAAACAAAATTGGTTTGCACTGTCATCACTATAATTACTAATTTAAGGTGAATTTCTTATATGCAACTGAATGTTCACCTCTTCCTTTATGTGACAATCGGTTATTTCACTGAGCAGTGAGCTATGGTGTGAACTTGTCAGTGAGGCAAAGGGATTTTGCTAATACTGTAAATGTGTGTTGGGACAACAAGGAATTAATCACTAGTCTAAGCCTGGGTTTGTCCTGTCTTGCCTGATTATCAATTTTGGGGACCTAGAGGTTAATTATCGAGTTTAGGATCAAAGCAAACAGAACATGCAACTCTAATGGAAGTTTATGAAACTCAGCAACGAGTTTATTTTTCCCAGAGTATCTCGTATTAAATGCATACCTATGACTCTCCATAGTGCATGCCGTCATATGGATCCTCACCAGTCAGAATTTCCCACATCACAAATGCCAAATGAATATACATCAATCTGTATTAGCATAAAACCATGTGTTTCAGGCTAGAAAATATAAAATTCCAAGAAAGACAGTGCTGGTTTCTCTTTTCACCTGGGCGGGCAACCTATAATTCTTTGCATGAATGCAGGTATTGATAGATCTGGTTGTAAATCTTTTCTGTACATTAGATATTCTTTTAATAAAATCTACATGTGGCGGGCCTCCCCTTACATTTGTCTTTGATGAAAAAAGAAAATAAGTATGGGTTAGTTTCGTCTCCTATGTTTTTCATGCAAACCACTAAATGATCTAATATCCTTCAGTAGTTTAGTTCCTTGTTAGAAAGTCAGTGGTTGCTTTTTTAGGACAAAAGTCAGTCGTTGTCTTTTATAGGGCAGAAGTCAGTGGTGTTGATCATAATAGATAAACGCCAGTGGAGGCAAGATCATAGTGATAACGGTTTGGTGGCTGAATGAGTTAAAGCAGTGAGCAAGAGTGTCGAGCCGAGTGATTGCGCTTCAATTTTTGTATTTAGTTACAAAAGCAGATCCGGTAAAGCTGCTGTTCGTTCGCTTATTGTGTACATACTTATGGCTATCTAATGAATGAGGGTATAAGCGCGTGGCAATCTGCACAAATTTGAATGAAGCCTCAGCTACTTTGAAATCATTAATGCAAAATCACGCTGCCACTAATACCGTAATTGGCAAAAATGCTTACTGGAACTGTCCATGCGAGATGGCATCCTTTGCCAATATTGAGAAAAAACCGGTGGCAAATTGGGGGGTGCATGTCAAAACTCTAACAAACATCTCATTTGTTTAAACCCTATGATTAGCTGATGAATGAGTAACGCTATATAAGCTGTTGTTTTCCAGGGGATCTCTAAATTCTCCACGAAATTTTATATAAAACAACAACAGGGTAGCTGCTCTATCTCTCTTTTGGCACATGCGAATATTGGCAGAATGTGGTAATCCAGAATTATTGAGACCCTTTTTCGATACTTTTGTGCCACTGTCCATTGTTTCGCACAATTCTGAGCCCATTCAGAGGAAGAGTTCCTCTTCATTCCACCAAAAACAAGAGTCG
>CM020188.1:13473859-13545617 GCA_009805545.1 Oryza longistaminata | reverse complement strand
CTACCACCCAAGTGCAAGATCGACTACCACCAAGAAACTAGTTACTTCAACTAGTTTTAGATCAAGTAATTTGGTGAGAATAAATAAGCTTTAAAGCTGGAAGTTGTACTACACCTGTTCTTTTTTCCTCAACTTAAAATAGTTACTGCTACTCCCAAGTGTAAGATCAACTATACAATTTTGTTAGCTATTTCTATTGGGAAATGAATTTAACTGAGAAATGAACATTATGGTGCAGGTACTCCAGTTCAAACAAAACAATTACCTCTTGACAATCCATTGTATCAACTTCATGCAGCACATCAAGATATGTAGGAAGATACCTTTGAAATTCTTCTTCAAACTGGTTAGAGCATTAAAAAACCATTTTAAAAGAAAAAATAAGCACAAAAACTAGGCTACGCAATGTTTCAAAAATTATATTTAAGACAAAGTTAACAAGAAATGAACCTCCCAATTCCACAGCGTAGCTGGAAATTCATCAGGAATAGCATAGGATGCCTTTACACAAAGTTCTTTCTTCTGCTTTGTTAACCAATCATCAAACCAGTATGCTATGTTATCAGTATCCTGGTCTTCACCTTCCAAATTCTAATGGATATACACAAAGATATGAAGTTATGTACATCAATGTTTCAAAATATAAGAGTAAAGAGTTAATGCGATATATATAAATTGAGCAACTACACACCCCTTTACAGGATCCTGGACTGTTCATAGAATCTACTGTCCTACAATGTTAAATCCTGATCAGTATAGCTAGCACAATCTAACCATTTTCCACTTTATATGGAACTAAAAATACAGAGTTTACATTTTACTATATTATTACTCTCAGGTGTAGCATTCCCCACTTCTCCGATTACCAACCAGTCTTGGTTTATTCTTTGCTCAATGTGGGGGGAATATGTGGCATGCCTTATATGTACCTAACCTATAACAAACTAATTTAATCCAACTAGCTGATATAACATATGAACATTACAATCAGGTAAGACGACATCCCGAAATGGTTGTTAAGTCATAAAGTCAAGCTGCCATGCTACCAACTTGCCAACCAGTAGTAGACTAGTCATCAACTAGTCTATTAATATTGGTAGCTTTTACCGATACAACTACTTACTGCTGCTGCCGTGGATCTTGAGCAAAACAGAATAGCAGAAATAGAAAGAAGGACAAGATCAGGAAAAAGGAAAGAAATAAAGAATATCTAACCATCAGAAGAGAGAGGAAGATGGAAAGCTCTCTCTTGGAGCTTCTCTTTTTATCCGCCTTCTGCCACATGAAGAATCTCTGCAGTGCATTAGGAGGGAACCAGAATATAGCTTCCAGCGCAGAGGATGAAGAGTTGAAGACCAGTGAACCAGTGCCAAGTGCCACCAGGTTCAGCTGCCTCACGGTCTTGGTGCTTGCCTGCTTGACCGTTCCCTGTTCTATGCTAACTGTGCCTAGAACAGGGAAAGGCAAAGCAGGAAAGCATGTATGGTCCCAAAGCTTAACCGTTCCCTGTTCATGCAGCTAGTTGCTAAGTTGGCCTAGCAGCATGACTGGTGCACTATGGTCTCAACAAGAGCATCTAGTTGTGCAGCTAGGTGACTAATTGACTACTCATTGACTAGCTCAGGCTAGTTTGGGGACTACATCATGTCAGTTGTGGACTCCGATAGTAAATCATCATTTCTCTGCGTGACTTGATAAGCAAATGACATTGTGTGCATACAAATAATCGACAAATAAGAAGGGGATGAGAACAAAGCCATGAAAAACTACCTGACATCGTATGTAAACTTTATAGATCTCCTGACATAGAACCAAGAGATCCTTTGTGGCTTTCCTGCAATTGATTGAGTTCATCAAGGGAGATAACTTTCTGATGGTCTTTTGAACTGCACATGGAAGATCATCATATAGGCGTCGGATTATAGCAGGAAGCATATCATCTTTAATAAATCGCTTGAGCTTTTCATTGTTTGTAGCAACCGCGACTTGAACCAAAGAATGACAAAAGGGAATGGAATCTATTGCTGCTTCACCATCCACCCACCATCCAAAGAGATTCATGCTTAACCTTGTAAAGCAATCATTGAGTAAAATATATCTGCAAATAAAGGGCATATGCTCTCTTAGAGCCACATTTACAAATGATGACACATAAACATAATGTAATGCCACCAAGGAAATAAAAACAGTTTACTCTTTTTGCAGACCCAAGTAAAGAGGTAGAGGGTGTGCACTTGAAATCGTGAGAAGCACTATTCATGTCAAGGACAAGACCCGCACGGTAAACACCTTGATTCAGTTCTTGCGAAGCTAAGGCCCCAAGCAACTTGGATACTTTACGAGTCAGGTCAAGAAGTAGGTAATTTTCCATTTTTCTTACAGTTTCTTCTGATCCACAAATATAACCAAAGAAAAGTGGAACATTAGCCTGACCATTATGTAGAAGACTGAACCATGAGTAGTAAAGCACGTCTCCACAGTAGTCAAATAAGGGTAGTAAGAGCTTCAACATCCATTCTACCCATAGATTATGAGGGCAATGCTTGATGAATGGAACAATGACAAGATCGATAAGTTTGGTTAGATGCCGAATTTCCATTGATCTTATGTTTTCCATGATAGCATTGTTGATTGATGAATTGTCTAACAGCTCTGAGAATGCGCCCTTGATAGTTGCACATAAACCTAATAAGTTGTACCTGCAGCAAAGTATAAACAAAGATGCTCAAATACAAAAAAACAAATTGCCAAAAAAAAGGTATTGTAAATATCCTATTTAAATTTAAAGGAATAAGAATAAGAAAAAAGGCTACAGTACAAGCTGTAACAAAAACTATGCATATTGTTAGTATAATCCTTGTTCTAGTTAGTTATTTGGTTTCCTTAGGCAGTAAGCTATAGGCTGCAGCTGTTACTAGGTTGTCAGACAGCTGCTATTAGTGATAGTAGTCAATTTTGATTTTACCTCTAGCTGGAACATAGCAGCAGCAGTATTGTCGGTTCAGCAACCGACCTATCCATGTACTATAAATATAGCTATTGTGCTAACATAAGTAAGCTTTTCAGCTCATTTTCAGTTTCAGTTTCAGCTAGACTATTGAGTGTAGTTCAGAAGTGATCCTACCAACAATTGGTATCAGAGCTCATGTTAAAAAAGTGTGAGAGAGAGATGGAGGGAGTACCAGCTGCTGGAGCCAATGCTTCCAGGTCGCCACAACACCGAGGCCGCCGTCACTCGTTATCGCCAACACCACGGCGAGGACGAGGTCGAGGCGCTGCTGTTCGAGAGGTTGTTGTGCAGCGGACTGTCAGGGAGGTTGGCGGCGCTGCTGCTTTCCCCACCCTCACACGAACCAACTACACCGAGTGGTCGCTGCTGATGAAGGTGATGCTGCAAGCCCGTGGCCTTTGGGACGCGGTGGAGCATGGTGAATGCGATGAGCAAGAAGACAGGATGGCAATAGAGGCCATCCTACGCGCTGTCCCCAGCGAGATGATCTCGCTGCTCACCACCAAGGACTCCGCGAAGGACGCCTGGGATGCCATCAAAGTGATGCGCGTCGGCGTGAACCAGCGTGAGGAAGGCGAAGGCGCAACAGCTGCGCCGGGAGTATGAATCCATCTCGTTCCATGATGGTGAATCGATCGACGACTTCGCCCTACGGCTCACAAGCCTAGTGTCTCAGCTTGGGACATTAGGAGAACGAATCGAGGAGCAGAACATCACCGAGAAGTTCTTGCGCGTCGTCCCAGAGCGATTTTCCCAAATCGCTGTCGATTGAGACCCTGTTGGATCTCTCGACACTCACCATCCAGGACGTCACTGGGCGTCTCAAGGTGGCGGAGGAACGGCGACCAGCTCCAACGTCGACGACTACTCCAGCCGGAGGCCAGCTCCTCCTCACGGAGGAGCAGTGGCTCGCACGCCAGAAGGAGCGACAAAAAGGGGAGGGATCCTCCAAGCAGTCGCAAGGTGGAGCTCGTCAGCGACCTCGCTCCCATCGCAAGAAAAGAGGTTTTGGTGGCGGCGTAGGAGGCGAGAAAGGGAACACCAATCGGGACACGGCACCAAACAGATGCCACAATTGTGGCCGTCTTGGCCATTGGGCCAAGGACTGTCGCCAGCCCAAGAAAGAAGCCGCTCACCTAGCCCAAGGTGATGACGATGACGACGTCCTGCTGCTTTCGCGGGCATGCGAGCTTGAAGATGACGATGCCACTTTGTTGATGGCCCACGCTTGAAGATGACGATGCCACTTTGTTGATGGCCCACGCTTGAAGATGACGATGCCACTTTGTTGATGGCCCACGCTTGAAGATGACGATGCCACTTTGTTGATGGCCCACGCTTGAAGATGACGATGCCACTTTGTTGATGGCCCACGCTTGAAGATGACGATGCCACTTTGTTGATGGCCCACGCTTGAAGATGACGATGCCACTTTGTTGATGGCCCACGCTTGCGAGCTCAATGATGGCCCCATCATCGCGCCATCTCCTGTCTCCCTCGTTGAACCGCGAGTGCAGGTGAGCCTGGGAGCCACGGACGCTGAGGACAAGGAGGAGGCGTGGTACCTTGACACAGGAGCCACCAACCACATGACGGGCCGTGGTGACGTCTTTGCTGAGCTCGATCGAAGCGTCACCGGCACCGTCAAATTTGGAGACAGCTCCATCGTAGACATCAAGGGTGCCGGTAACGTCATCTTCACCGGCAAGAATGGCGAGCACAAGGTTCTCAGTGGCGTCTACTACATTCCGCGCCTCAAGAGCTCAATCATCAGCATCGGTCAGCTTGATGAAAGCGGGACGCGTGTGCTAGTCGAGGACGGCATCATGCGTATCTGGGACCGCCGCCGCCGTCTCCTTGCCAAGATCAAGCGGGGACGAAACCGTCTATACGTCCTCCGCCTCGAGGTTGCTAGGCCGATTTGCTTGGCTACGCGACACGATGATGTTGCCTGGCGCTGGCACGAACGCTTCGGGCACATCCACTTCGGCTCGCTAGAGAAGATGAGCCGACAAGAGCTCGTGCGTGGCCTGCCTCAACTGGAGCATGTCGAGCAGCTTTGCGACACATGTGTCATCACCAAGCATCGGCGCGCTGCCTTTCCAAAGGCAGCCAAGTACCGCGCTCAGGAGCCGCTAGATCTCGTCCATGGCGACATATGTGGACCTATCACGCAGGCAACGCCAGGTGGCCGGTGTTACTTCTTGCTGCTGGTCGACGATGCCACACGATACATGTGGGTGGCGCTCCTAGCAGCCAAGAGCAATGCACCTGACGCCATCAAGAAAATTCAGATGGCAGCCGAGACTCACTGTGGGCGCAAGCTGTGTGTATTTCGCACGGACAACGGCGGCGAGTTCACGTCGCTTGAGTTCACCGCCTACTGCACTGATGAGGGTATCCAACGTCATTTCTCCGCGCCCTACGCCCCACAACAAAATGGCGTGGTCGAGCGGCGGAATCAGACAGTGGTGTCCATGGCGCGCGCCCTTCTCAAACAGAGGGGAATGCCTGCGGAGTTTTGGGGGGAGGCTGTCAGCACGACTGTCTTCCTCCTCAATCGTGCACCAACCAAAAGCCTCACTGGCAAGACGCCGTATGAAGCTTGGCACGGCAAGAAGCCGATGGTCAGCTTCCTACGTACCTTCGGGTGCCTGGCGTTCGTGAAGGAGCTAAACGATGTGCGCAAGCTCGACGACCGCAGCACACCCGGCGTCTTCATTGGCTATGAAGAAGGGGTGAAGGCATATCGTGTCCTAGATCCAAGGACACGGCGTGTACGTCTCGCCCGTGATGTCATCTTTGACGAGAGCCGCGGGTGGGACTGGATGTCGACGTCGCCGGAGAAGAAGACAAGGTCCTCCGCCTGCGCAAGGCTCTTTATGGCCTGCGGCAGGCGCCAAGAGCCTGGAATGCGAAGCTTGATCGTACTCTGAAGGAGCTCGGTTTCGACCAAAGCAAGCATGAGCACGCCTTGTACCGACGAAACAATGGTGGCTCTGCTCTACTCGTCGGGGTCTATGTAGATGACCTTGTGATCACCGGGCCATCGACAAGAGCAATTGAACAATTCAAGGAAGAAATGAAGGCAAAGTTTCAGATGAGTGATCTTGGCTTGCTCTCTTTCTACCTTGGAATTGAGGTGAAGCAAGGAGATGATGGAATCTCCCTGAACCAGGGGCGCTATGCTCAGCGCATTGTGGAGTCGGCTGGCCTCAAGGACTGCAATCCTTGCGCCACTCCAATGGAAGAAAGGCTCAAGCTGAGCCGTGATAGCACGGCACCTCCCGTTGATGCAACAGAATATCGACGGCTGGTTGGTAGCCTTCGCTATCTTGTGCACACACGGCCAGACCTAGCATTTGCTGTTGGGTTCGTGAGTTGCTTCATGGAGCGGCCAACTGAGGAGCACATGGTGGCCGTGAAGCGCATTCTACGCTATGTCGCTGGCACGATGGAGTACGGACTTCATTACAAAAGGGAGAAAGAGGAGCAGCGGCTGATTGGTTACAGCGACAGTGACCTCGCCGGCGACATTGATACAAGGAGAAGCACAAGTGGCATGTTGTTTTTCTTTGGTTCAAGCTTGGTGAGTTGGCAATCCATCAAGCAGAGAGTGGTGGCTTTATCTTCCTGTGAAGCAGAATATGTTGCAGCCACCAATGCTGCCACACAAGGAATCTGGTTGGCTCGATTGCTTGGTGAACTCCTTGGGAAGCAACCTAAAGCGATCGAGCTAAAGGTGGACAGCAAGTCTGCCTTGGCGCTGGCAAAGAACCCTGTCTTCCATGAGCGCAGCAAGCATATTGATTTGCGCTATCACTTCATCAGAAGCTGCTTGGAGGAAGGAAGCATCAGCGCCAGCTTCATCACCACCATGGACCAGCTCGCTGACATTCTAACGAAGGCATTGGGGCGAGTTCGATTCCATGAGCTTGTTGCAAGGATTGGAGTGGTCAAGATTAGTTCAGAATAGAAGAACAAGGATTAAGGGGAGATTGTTAGTATAATCCTTGTTCTAGTTAGTTATTTGGTTTCCTTAGGCAGTAAGCTATAGGCTGCAGCTGTTACTCGGTTGTCAGACAGCTGCTATTAGTGGTAGTAGTCAATTTTGATTTTACCTCTAGCTGGAACATAGCAGCAGCAGTATTGTCGGTTCAGCAACCGACCTATCCATGTACTATAAATATAGCTATTGTGCTAACATAAGTAAGCTTTTCAGCTCATTTTCAGTTTCAGTTTCAGCTAGACTATTGAGTGTAGTTCAGAAGTGATCCTACCAACACCTATCAGTTTAAAGTCTAAAGAAAGAATAAACAACGGACTAATAAAACAGCAACTCCATTTATAGTACAGATTTAGGAATGGAGTAAAACTATAACAGTACAACATTAGGTCAATGCCAGCAGTAGTGAATGTTGAGTGGAACGCCTTTGTTGTGAACAATGACATGAAAAAGCTCTATGGAAAAAAATAAAATTTATAACTAAATAATTTCAGTGCTAACAGCTAACATGGTACATACAATTTAAGGTTACAAAATGTTTCTATTGTTTCTCCTCTCCCTTCTTTTTTTGCAAGTGAGTCACTCCCACTAATAGGATGTGCTCATGTGCAGCACATGAAAACACAGTTTCATGACATGCCAAAATATGAGCAAAACGGAAAGTTGAACACTCAAACAGAAATGAATTTCTACATGGTAATTACACTAGATTATGCATAACATTCAAATTATGATTCATTCAGTATCATTTATACTTAAATATTACTGCATTGTAAATTTACCAACTAGGCACCAGCATATGGCTAAATATATGATAACTTTTTTTCACTACTACCTCAGTTCACAAATAAAATCATTGCCTCCATTGACCTAATTACATATATAATGCTAATCATTTTTTTGGACAAGATGTGATGGAATTGCCACTAAATAGCTGTCATCAGAAAACGAGTGATGCATTACTATGGACAAGGTGCATACAGTTAACAAGGGTAGATTAGACACCCTGGACCACCCCATACAACACACACAAATACGGTCTCCCTCCTATTATTACTTGCCTTCCCTCGATAAGCACTGTAATAAGCAATGGAGAAAGATCCAGTCAAACCAATAAACTCAGAAACCCAGAATTGTGGCATCAAATCTGGTGGAAACAAAGAAGAGTTCCAATCAAATCCACTATACTCAAACCAAATAGAGGTGAGCAACTGCAAGGTGACTAGGCTGGTGATATAGGCGGTAGAACCTAGGCCAGGGTAAGTTCACGCTCGCTCTCTCCCCCTCTACCACTTGACCTGTGGATCTCCTTCCTCTCATTCTCTCTAAATCTAAATTAAAGAGAACATGCCTATTAAACAAATCAAGTTCATTCCTGCAGTAACTAATTTGACTCAAGGAAATACATACTTCTGAAGAAAAATGAAAACGTTGGTGCAATTCATGAAACCTACTTCTCAGTAGTAAGCATTCTCTGACAGCAGGAAACAAAACAAAGGCAAAAACACCGAAAAAAAAAGAATCTAAATCAGCTATCATAAACAATATGCGTACCCACTCTCTCGGATTAGCTGTAACCATTGTGCTAATCCCTCTTCCAACTCTTCAGGCCAAACATCTAGAACTTCCAGTGTTTCTCCTCGGAATCTCAAGATCTGATCAACATTTTTCATCTTTCTAGCTTCTATAAGTTCTTCTGGGAATCTAAGTACAGCTCCATCCGTCCATAGTGCATGTACAAATCGAATCAACTGAAATTCAACAGTCATATTCAATTCTTAAGTGTTGTTATTAGCAATACAAACAACTGTTAAGACTTATAATATTCAACTAATCTAATTAAACTGACAGAATTATATGATATTTACCTTAAGTAGTGGAGGAATGATCAATGAAACAAGGGACATTAAAGTTGAATGGCTTATTTGGTCTGGTTGACGTAACATATTGGTCTCTTCTCTGCACTTTGAAAGCTCTTCCTCAAATATTTTTATAATTTTCAGCACAGCACTCCTAAATTCACCATGACAGCATAAATGCTTTAGGCAAGCTTGCCACTGAGGTTGTGACCAAATTCTTTTCAAAGAACTAAGCTGGGAGGAAAGCAAATCTTTCTCTTTCTCAAACCTGCATTCAAAAGGCGAATCATACACTTCATATCTAGCAATGTAACTGTAGGTCATGTCAGTTTCACGTACCATGAATAGGTTGCTGCAGAAAGAAATGCTTCAGAGATAATGGTATGCTCAGCAAGCAGCTGATGAAAATTACCCCCACCAGTAACCTGTGTAATGAACAGAACACCTTCAAAATAGGAGATATGCATAAAAAAATATGACTAATCAAAGTCTCCCAAACAAAAAGATTCCAGATACTAAAATTTATTGGATTGTACGCTAGGTTATTAAGTTTGCACGATGTTCTGTTTGGTTTATGAACTTGATAACTCAACATGAGCATCCATAAACTTGCACAAGTGCATGCTGGAAAGTTTGATCTGGTTCATATTAAGTTCAAGGAACCATATCCACATGCAACATAACATGTAATCGCTTATGCAAATATGAGGCACTAGATGATGATTACTACTATTACCATGGGGCCTAAGTTTCAATAGATGCTGTGTTTCGATCCAGGACCAATAAGTGGTTTCAGCAATAATAGGATGTAACATACAATTCAAAAGAAAAACTAACGAGACAGCCATTAGTACACCTAACAGTCATCGGCAAGAGTAGAAAATTCATGCTCAAAACAACTCTTGTGCAAAAAGAAATGAGTAAAAAGTATGATTGATATTTAAAATGGAAGAGAGAAAATAACTGTTCACAACAAATTTCTCCTCTTTTTTATCGTTACACAATGATTTTGGATCCTATCTCAGTAAAATATTTGGAAAATTTCAAAGTTGATTTAAGTGTCCTAATCTAAGTGTTAGAATTGGGCATGTCCCCGCATTTCAAAGCATGCTAGAGAGAACTTATTTTCTTCAAGTATTAATACAGACCAATATCAGACAAAGTGCAGACTACTGAGAGCAAATGGAACAATAATGTGCTTACCGATATTCTTGCATGACCAAGCTCATTTGACTGTTTGCCATGATCAGTGTAATTAGTTTCATTCTCACAGCTTGCACCATCGCCAGAGCAGTCACTGCTGTTGATTTTCATTAGACCCTAATGAACATAGAAACAAAATAAATGGGATTGGGAGAGTAAAAAGTCAGTTTCTGCAAAGATAACTTGTTACATGGAATGGAAATGAACACAAGATAAAAATAACACCTGATCCTGTTCAACAGGAGCCACGTCCATTTGAGAATTTCTTTTGGTTGTGCAACTGGCGAGCATTAAAAATTCATCATCACCATTTTCTCCTACCGGTGGATTCATTCAAGAGAAAGATTAAGAAATTTGTACCAAACAGAGTACAGCACTACATGTATCAAATTGCAAGTTGAACTACACATGTAGGTGTAAATTGTATATGATTCATCCGAAATATACAATTATGAAAGAAACAAAAAGTAATTAGACTGACATTTGAGTAAGAAAATAATAGTCTTATTACACAGATATATCATAAACATGTAAATGCAAATAAGTTTAACACTTGTGCGCAGGGGCGGAATCCAACTTGGGACCCCCAAACTTTTGGGGAACAAACAAACTGTTACTTGTATTAAGGTTTAGGCTCTGAAATTAAGAGAAGATCTTCTTCCAGATATAGAAGAGCTAGGGTTAACGCAAGCAAATTACTCCCGGCGGGAGAGAGATGAATCAGAAAGAGGCAGATATAGAAGAGCTAGGGTTAACGCAAGCAAATTACTCCCGGCGGGAGAGAGATGAATCAGAAAGAGGCAGATATAGAAGAGCTAGGGTTAACGCAAGCAAATTACTCCCGGCGGGAGAGAGATGAATCAGAAAGAGGCAGATATAGAAGAGCTAGGGTTAACGCAAGCAAATTACTCCCGGCGGGAGAGAGATGAATCAGAAAGAGGCAGATATAGAAGAGCTAGGGTTAACGCAAGCAAATTACTCCCGGCGGGAGAGAGATGAATCAGAAAGAGGCAGATATAGAAGAGCTAGGGTTAACGCAAGCAAATTACTCCCGGCGGGAGAGAGATGAATCAGAAAGAGGCAGATATAGAAGAGCTAGGGTTAACGCAAGCAAATTACTCCCGGCGGGAGAGAGATGAATCAGAAAGAGGCAGATATAGAAGAGCTAGGGTTAACGCAAGCAAATTACTCCCGGCGGGAGAGAGATGAATCAGAAAGAGGATGGGGATGCTCACCAGGATCCCCTCTCCTCCCCTGCTTCGCTCGCCAGATGGAGATCAAGCGCCCCTCCACTGTTCAGCCGCGAGGAGCCTGCGAGACGGGACGGGAGATTTTCTTTTTTACGCCAAGGGACGGGGAAGATATTCGAGTTGCCTCTGCTGTTTTTTTTTTCCTTTTGTCAGCCGATTTTGTGGCCATCTGATTTCTTCCAAGATTAGTGCTCCAGCTATCGTACTACGGGGCTTACACCCGCCCGTTAAGAGATATTTAACCATTTGCCACATTTAGATGTGGCAATTAACTTTTTGCCACTAGACCCACATGTCATAGACACATATGGACCCATATGTCATTGAGATAGGGGTGGCAAATAGTTATTTGCCAAATCTACAAGTGGCAAATAGTTAAAAGCCCCGTTTGTTAAATCCGATTTTCTCTCCACACAGTCTCTCGCCTTGAAGGGGGAGGAAAGAGGGTTCATCCGGATGTCGGCGACTAGGCCTCGCTGCCACGGGTGGCGTGTTTCGGCACCAATGGTAAATTGCGGTTAGCAGACGCCACGCCGGACAGGGGGTTATTAGAAAAAAGAATGTTCATAAAGGACCAGATTGTAAAAAAAAATCCGGTTCTCGGAGGAATCCGCGTGCCCGTTTGCGTTCGCCAAGCGGCCGAAGCCCCGAATCGCAAATTCACAAACTCCGCCAACCGCCCAGCCCTAGCCGCCGCCGCCATCGCCGACGGCGGCCACCACCGAGGCCCTCCATTTCGCTCCCTCCGTCGCCGTACGGCTTCCACTTCGAGGGCCCGCCCGACGCGCGGACCTCTCGGCCGGCCCGCACCAGCCGCGCCGCCCGCTCGCCCACCTCGACCAGCGTCGTCTCTTCTTCTCGTACCAGTGGTTCGACAGGGGGCGCCCTCTCGTCACCGGTGCTCGACCTTTTCCCCAGTCCCCACCGTGAAAGCCTCGCCGGGCCAATCCCCGCCCTAAGTCAAGCCTGCTGTATGTGCATTCGTTTCAACTCCATCGACGCTTACTTAAATAATTTCCATCTTCTTTTTCCTGTAAAAGATTACTCATTGCAAGCGGTTATTATTGTTCTAACAGAAACACGGTTTCACGATGGTCAAGTGCAGGATTGCGACATGTCCAATTCTGGTAAGTAATTCTTCGCAACACTTTTCTCTTTTTTTTCTTTTCTTTTTTTTTTTTTGAAGGAAGGGCAAAAGGTTTGCCTCGTATGTGTTAAAAGAGAAGAGAAAACTATGTACAGGGCATGGAGTAAGGTTCCATGCCAAAAAAAGGACCTAACATTACGGATTTATCTCCTAAATTGTTAGCTCTAGTAGTTTTGCTGTTCCGGCCTTCACCTAAAATTGGCATCATATTAGCATATTTGTAGGTTGATGGGCATACGGAGATACTTATCACAGATTTCAATAGCAAGAAAATGAGTAATCATAGAAATTGTCCTCAGTATTTTGTTGGTGAAGCGAAATCTGGGAATCAGATCCTCTGACGTCGGGCTTCTCGACGTTACCCTGCAGTCACGCGATATCAACCATTCATCCGTGATCCTACGATGGTTCCCGTTATGGCTCGCGCGTGCGCCTCTCATTCTGGCTCCCCCCGTTATGGCTCATGTGTGTGGCTTCGCGGCTCTCCTTCCGGACGGCAGATCCGCTGCAATTCCTCCCCAGGCACCGGACCCTTGGCCGTCGGCCGCCGGATTCATCGTCGCCCAGCCTCCTCCCTCCTTCCCCGCCGCAGCCGCTGGTTCTGCTCCATGAGGACCGTCGCAGTGGCCTGCCGCCCTCGGGGCCGCGAGCCGCCCATCGCCAGTAGCCGCGTTAGCCACCGGCGGCGGTGGCGCGGACGACGGACCCAGGTGTTGCAGGCCAACAAAGTTGAAGAAATAGTAGGCTAGGAGCAGCAAAAATCATGCAAACTGCATAGATGACATTGTGTTCTAAATTTTCTTGGAATTGAATAAAAAGTAATGCTGATTGTTGCAAGTTCAGAGATGCACAAAATGGTCTGTTCAGAGATTTCAAGTTCTTTGATGTATTCCAACACAGTCTAACGAGGGAAGGTGGAAGATAATCAACTCAGAGCACACATAGCAGGGTTTGATGAAAGCAATCAAGTCATGAAGAAGAAAAACGAGATTAACACACCTGTGCTTGATCAACGACCAACCAGCCCGATCGCCGCCCCCCACGGCTCGTCCTCAGCTACGCCGCCGCCGCCGGTTCGTCCTCGCGCCAAAGAAAAACGAGAGGCGTGTGCCGCCAAAAGGTGCTGTTTCGCGGTAAAAAATGAGGACTCCGGTTCTCCTATTGGGCTGAGGCCCAGCGTCACGCGTTCTCGACTTCTCGTGTGTTCCTCCAAGTCAGAAAGAGAGCCGCCGAGCACGAGAGCCGCTAGAAAGAGCCGCGGGAGCCCAGATGGAGAGGCGCACGCGCGAGCCACCGTAGGATTGCGGATGGATGGTTGATATCGTGTGACTGCAGAGTAACGTCGAGAAGGCCGACGTCAGAGGATCTGATTCCGAAATCTGGTGGTGAAATGGAAGGGTTACCGGGAGTCAAGGCAACTGTTTTCTGTTTTGAAGGTGATACAGCGAAAACTGCACACGATCATCTAAACTGTTTGAGCCATCCTTATGTGATCAGGAGCTTAGGCTATGGAAGAGGACTAGGAAAGCACTCCAGATATACATTCCTCGCTGTTCCTTTTTTTGATACCACGCTCGCGGAGTATCTTCCAAAGGAACGGAGGCTGTGCATTCATATGGATAGATTCACAGTGGAATTCATTGACATTGTTGGGTATGTACTACCACCTTTATATATCTATATTTCCATTTTTATATGGATGATTATCTGCATGTTTTTTTAACCAAATGAGCAATTAATTGTTGGTTAAGTGTTATAAGGAGAAACAGAATGGATGAATGGTGGGAGTGAATTATTTTTAAGGCTTTTCTGTTACAAAAAAAGTTAGGGTAGTGGACTAATGGCACATGCATTAACTCATATAGCACCAATTGTAATTGGATCATCCTATTATGAGTATAATAAGCCAAGAGAATTTAGTTAGATATTCCCTATAAGTCTATTACTATTGACACATATCCCACTCAGGCTTATCAGCTTAATCAAACCATGGAAAGATGGCCATTAGGAAGGAGTGCTAGTGTACTTTTCTCCTCCTTAGGCAGATGATGTTACTAATTTTTTTTAGTCAGGTACTCAGGTTTCTCATTGACTAACATTTTGTTACTTTTTATAACAGCCAGATTGTAAGGGCTATGATTGCATTACACAACGCCGGATTCTGTTGCAGTAATCTGAAAGGCGAGAACATCGCGGTGATGAAACAACACAATTCCATGTGTGCAAAGATTTGGAATTTTGAGAAGTGTAAATCTGGTAAGTAAGTTTCATATGACAAATGAAATTACCTGAACTGCTGTGGTGTTTTTAATTGTTTGTTCCATTGTTGCAAATGAAGATGATGACAAAGACCAAGATTGGAAAAATCTTGGTACATTGCTTAAGCTAACAGGGCTTTGGACCCCTGAGGCACGTGATCTATATACTTCGTTGTCATCTGGCAATTTGAAAGGGTAAGGATTTCATTATAAAATCCTCTTATCCAATAGTGGAGTGAAACAAAAATTTATTCATTCATTTCTTTCTTTCAATTCCTCTTTTGTAGGATGGACATATTAGACCACAGCGCTCTTCTGACAGTGAGGAAAAAGTTTGAAAACATGCTTGTGTTTGACTTTCACGCAATGACACATTGGCCAAAGGAAGGTATACAAGCACAAGATTCAACACAAGCAGCTTCAACGATGCAAAATGTGCAAGCTCCTGAATGGCTGGATGCAAGTTTTAATTGGAGTTCCACAAGGCCTTCATGGATTTTTGCTGCAAGCCTAACAGATCCGCCTAATACATACAGAGGATTTTCAAGAATGATCAGGCATCTCATTGACCATGAGGTCGACTTTTTGTCACCAATGGTATTAGCTACTTTCCATACTTGTGTTAAATTTAAGTTACTTCGCCAGTTGTGATGCATGATATGTTCAATTCATATACCATGCACTATTCACCACTTAACTTCTAAAACCATTCAATTTACCCCGATAAAACACTGTTCATCCTTAACTTTTAAAACTATTCAACTTGCCCCCCTCAGTTCAAATTGAGGTGGACTTGTTCTGCTTTGAACCAAATAATTGTTTGTACAATGAATATATGTGCTCCTGTATCTTTTTCGTTGGTCAGTAATAACCTCAAATCCCTCTTCCGTAGAAAACATGGCATTTTCTCCTGCCATTAGCACACCCATGGAAGTAATTTGTATTAAAATCCCCTTGCAGAATCCATTTCTCATTGCCCCTTTGCTGTCGGTAGAGTATATTGGGTGGTATATTCTCAAGTTTAGATTCTAATCTGTTCCATTCTTACCACTCTTTTGTCCATAACTGTCTTGTTTCTCCTTACAAATCAATATCTCCAATCTGTCTTAGGAGCTTCTTTTTTTCTTCTTCTTATGGAATAGCCCCCTTCATAGCCCAACCTCTCGTAAATTGCCTTATTTTAGCCACAAAGCTTGCCAATTATCTGATGAATACACTCCAACCGTTTATGCTCCCAATGTGTTGCAGTTGAATCACTAATACTACCTTTTCCATAATGTGTTGCAGTTGATCAAGAGAATTACTCCCCATGATCGATTACAAGGTGAAAAAGAAGTTGATCTTGAATGGTATATGAGGAAAGCATGGGCAGAAGCTTTCCTGAAACTGCAGAACTTTGTGAGGAAATCAAAGCTTACTTACTAACACACCTGGTACATAAGTGTTGTGATTTGAAGGCTAAAACAGTTCCACTCCACTAAATTAATTCTTGCAGTAAGCAGAAAATCTTTGCCTTGCAACAGTTAGTTACAACAGCTAGAAACCAAAACCACTCCTAGCACTTACAATACAAGTCGTGTTCTTGTATTGTATAAGCTGGTCCATTTTCTGTTTTTTTCTGGAGATATTTTTGCATGCTTTTACCAACCAGTAGCTGAATTCGTTCCGGGACTGTCACAATATAATCTCTTTTGTGTGAGCCTGCATGCCGCAGAACTGCTGATTCTCATGTGCACCTGTCTCTTGCGACAAGGGCTGTCAGAACTTCAAGTAGATGTAAGATACAAGCCGTATTGTGTCCATATCTCTGCTTGTTTTGATGGAAAAAGACTACAATATGATGTTTTTGGTCCACTTCTGTAGCACACTTGTGTTCTTTTTTGCGTGTGGAGTGGGATGTATCATATCCTTTCTTTCTATATGGTTAGAACACTGTTTAGCACGGATATTCTCATTTTTTTTTCTCGTTTTTCATGTATATGTTTCCTGAATTGCTAAACAATGTGTTTTTTTTAAATATAAAAGTTGCTTTAGAAAAAAATATTTTTTCAATTTTTTTAGCTCATGCTTAATTAATTATGCTCTAATAAGCCATCTCCTCCATCCGAAGGCAGCCTAAGAGGCCTTAACTCCTGTAAAACTGATCACATATGAGGTCACGTCACCTATAATATAGACCGTTAAATATCAATGTCCTTCATTTAATTTAGGCAGTTTGAGGAGTATTACGTATAAACCTGCCTAACGCTGATTTTTTTATTAAATTATTTAAAAAAATTACAGATGTAATTGCCTCAGGCTTTTGGGAGGGCGTTTTTTATATTTTTGTGACGTGGCATATGGTCGTTGGCTTCAGCTACGGTCGCTAGCCGAGGGGGCGGTAATTTGCAACTGGCCTCCTTGCCGTGAATTCTTTTTATATTTTTGGACCTTTTTAATTTTTAAACACAAACCCTTTTAAAACTTATTTATAAGATCTAAACTTTTTGGTCATGCTAGCCGGATTAGCATGGCAAAACAACGCTGCTATACCGATCTAGCTGACATGACAGCGTTATTTGGTACGGTCATGCTAGTTTGGATGGTGTGATAGCTTTGTGTGACGTGTCAGTGTTGTTTTGTTATGTTAGCCCGTCGAAGGTTCAGATTCTGGAAATAAGTTTTGAAAGGGTTTATTTTTAGAATTAAAACTAAAAAAGTTCAAAAATAAAAAAATTCCCTTGCCACCGTACCTGAGAGTGTTTTTTTGCTCGGGAGGAGGCTACATGCAAATTTGCTTGGGACCTCTCTTAGAGGACATTTTTTATGCGGGAGGGGCCGCTTGCAAATTTAGTAAGAGGGTGGCCATGCAAATTCCCTCCTTTTCATTACCTAGGTGGGGCGGTAATTAAGAGGGAACTTCTTCATTGCCTAAACAAACCGAACCATCCGTTTTTGTTTAAGATATACTCTCCAATTAAATGCCATATCAATTCCCACCATCTCTACCAAACAATAGAGTGAGACTAAAAATAAAATTTTTATGTTAATCTCACCATCAATTCCCTCCTCTAAACTTTCAATTATCTTCCCTCAGGATGCCAAACAAACCACTCTGGACGAAAAATCGTGGGCGGGAGACGGACTCAGCTGCACGGACAAAGGAAACGTGCTTTTCGCGGGTGTGCATTCGTGCGGAGACGGAAAAAAGTGCGACAATTGGAAGTAATCAATTTTTGAGTAGATTAGAATAGATTGGCTTGTGCCATGTATGCAAACACGGGCCAGTTAGATTTTTTTCCTTTTTGATCTCCACCAAAATGTTACTGCAATAATTCGTATTGTTTGTTTATCTTTATATTCCATTATACAGTTCTTTATTTGTTTCAATTTAATCAACCTTTCCTGGTATCTGGTATGTTCTTTTCCTATACAACTGCAATATAAGAGGAAGGCATGAAAGAACCTTGATTCCCAGCCAGGTAATAAGTTTAAAAATTCGTTTTGTTCTTTCTCGAATTCTTCTATAGTTAAGGTCTTGCAAAACCTAGGGGTGAACCTAGGAAAATCTAGCTTAGACGTGTATGACTCAGTTGGTAGCCTAAAGGGTCTAGAGAGAAGTAAGGTGGAACTTGCTTTAGCTTTTGACTCGTTTTGTGAGAATAATAACGATGAGTTGTTGGATTTAGAAGATGAGATGCATAACGTGGTCCTTGGGCATTTATGTGGGGATTTAATGGATGAGGTTTTGGATGATGCAAAAAAATCACCTGCGTTGTGATATGCATAATGGCATCCGAGTTTATAAGCATAAGAAATATCATAGTAGTAATAAGTTGAAGAAAGGGGTGAGAATTGTGAAGCTATATAAAAAAAAAGGTAATTTGGAACCATGCCATTATAATTTTGTAAATTTTGAGATATGCCATCGGTATCTCAATGACATGTAGGACCCAGTCACTAATTAGTTAACTTATGCTAGGTGGTTGTTAAGGCATGTGGTAACTTGATTGCATATCTTCCACAGGTAAAGAAACATCAATTATATTAAGAGTAAATTTCACAAAACTACAGGTACTTTACACAATCTATCACAAAACTACAGATTTTAAAAATTGTTACATAAAACTACAGATTTAGGGACCCCGTAATCACAAAACTACAGGTTTTAGCTCTCCCCGTTAAATCTACCGTGACCTGACAGGGGTGGCCACTTGCAGTCTCAGGAACCTTTTCAAGACGGTTGCCGCATCAGAAATCCCACGTTCCTCCTCCTCCGGTTGAATCGTCGGTCCACGCCACTCCTCCTATGCCTTGGGCGGCAAAAGAGAGGAAACGCGGGAACGAGCAAAAGAACCTCCTGCCTGTGTCTTCTCCTTCCCAAGCCACCCTCCGTGGCTCCGTGCTGGACACAATCCATGCTTGCAGCGCAATCAAGTTCCTTTCTCCTCACCATGCCATTCTGTTTCTTCCAAATATAAGGGCACTGCATCCAGACTTGCCTCCTGCGACCCCAAAGATTTCTTTCGATCCCAACTCACCAAATCAAACCCAATTTCAAAAAATCAAAATCAAAACCAATCGCACACTCAAATCCAACTAGTATATACATTGCATACCTTGCCCAATGCACAGCTCACGCTACCCTGTTGCTGGGATGGTGCACCTATGCTTCGATTCTTGCTCGCGCTATTCGCCGACGCCATCTCTATGGCTAGGGTTTCTTCAGGCCAAAGAGGAATGATGCGGCGACCAGGCGAAGACGCGAGACGACGATGCACGCGTGGAAAGTGAGGAATAGGCCACCTAATGGGTCCACGAGAGGGATAGAAACACATCCTGCAACTTCTTCGTACAACCGTTCCACCACGCACGCATCTGACATGGGATTTCTGATGTGGCAACCATATTGAAGGTTCCTGAGACTACAAGTGGGCCACCCCTGTCAGATGACGGTAGATTTCACGGGGAGAGCTAAAACCTGTAGTTTTGTGATAACGGAGTCCCTAAATCTGTAGTTTTATGAGACAATTTCTTAAATCTGTAGTTTTGTGATAGATTGTGCAAAGTTCCTGTAGTTTTGTGAAATTTACTCTTATATTAATGATTTATTACTTGAGATATCATGGCATCAATAATTATGTTTATTTATTCGAGTAAATATTATTGTCTATTCCAGCTTTGGAGCGACACAAGATACTACAATCACCAATATCATGATATCGTAAGGGAACCCTTTAAACAGGTCCGTGTCCTTATATGTCATGAAGCGAAACCTGTAGATTCTATTTTTTGCTTATTGTTGTCAATGATAGATGCCACAAAGTTACTCTAATTACACTAGCTTCAAAGTTTATGGTTATTATATTCTCATAATGTTATTATATGATTTAAACAAGTTGAAGAAACAACATATGTTTTGGCATGTGGTGTACATCTTGCACGTGCATAAAGCCTTTGGGTCAGCGTCAAACAGCTTGCTATTTGTTTATGTTCTACCAGTTAATAATTAAACTAGAACACTATTCAGAAATCATGCAGCTTGGAAGTGGTAAGCATTAAGTATTGCATAACTGAATTATGAAAATGATCTTATTACATGGAGTGTAAGAAGAGAAGCAATGCACATTTACTGGCCATCATTACTACCTGGCAAATCATGGGTAGGTCACTGTGGAATGTAGATGACATGTATTACTGCCATAAAATGCTGACACTGTCTCTTAATTAATGGTAGTTTAAGAAATTCCAAATTGATCTTATGTTTTTATTGAACACTTCGTACCACCATGCAATCTAATTTGGTGATACCGAATATAGATAATAAACTGGTTCAGGGCCTGGCCATAAATGTAATATTTGAGGTGCATTGTCATAGGCATATTCACATTCATATGTTGTCCACAATTCTGAAAGAAAGCATTGTCGAGTCCATTTGGATAACCAATATCCAGACTAATTAAGATAGTGTTTTTTTAACTCAAATTTATCATATGCCAGCTTTTCCCAAGTTACTGGCTCTATAAATGCTATTCGGAAATGTAGGCATATAAATATCAGAAATGTTGAACCAGAAAGAGTTACTGGCTCTATAGAGTAAAGCAGGAATCTCATCGGTATCTCAATGACATGTAGGACCCACATGAGTCAATGACATGTGGGTCAGGATGGCATATCTCAAATTTTGCAAAATTATAATGACATGGTTCCAATTTTCCCTAAAAAAATGTCAACTGTGAAAGGGATTTTTTATTTTTTGGAATAATGTCTTAGTGAGACTTGGTTAAGTTTAGATTCCTTTGTGACACGTCCAAGGAGAAGAAGCTAGACTTCATTGCTCTTTTAGAAACGTGTAAAAAAGATTTTTCTGAATCATGTCTTAAGCATATATGTGGTGGTAGAGACTTCATGTGGCATTGGACTAGACCGAGAGGAAGGTCTGGTGGGATTCTCTTAGGAGTTAGCGGTTATGGAGGTGGCATCAATTGATGAGGGAGAATTTTATGTCAAGTTCATGTAAGAAATAAGGAGGATGGCTTTCAGTGGATTCTTGTGGCAGTCTATGGAGCTACTAAGGAGGAATTCAAAATGGACTTCCTAGTGGAGTTGGTGAATGCGTGTAATAAAGTATCGCATCCATTGTTGGTGGGAGGGAATTTGAAAATCATTAGAAATCCAAGTGAGGAAAATAATGATAGGTACAATGACAAGTTACCATTTTCTGATCGCAAGTTCACTTAAGCAAGCTCTATCATTATTTTTTATTTAATGCAGTCATTGACAAGTTACCATTTTCTGATCGCAAGTTCACTTAAGCAAGCTCTATGCAAAATTCGGCGTTCGAAAAATTAGATAGAGTGCCTACCAATACAGAGTGGGAACTAAGATTTCCACTTGCTACTGCTAGAGCACTGAACAAAGAGCTCTCTAATCACACCCCACTTTTGTTGGATACTAGATCAGGGACTCACAAAAATAAACAACTGCTTTTTAAATTTGAGTTAGGGTGGCTGTTAAGAGAAGGTCTTCTAGAATTGGTCACAGATATTTGGAGAAAGGAAATTAGAGGGTTGACCAAGTTAGAGAAATGGAAAAATAAGATTAGGAGGTTGAGACTGTTTTTGAGAGGATATGGACTTAGAACATTAGTGGAGCATATAAAAAGGAAAAAGGCTACTCTATTCACGAAAGCGGAGGATTTAGATAAGAAGATGGAGTCTCAACTACTATCTAGCCAGGAGCTGGACATAAAAAAAATATGTGAAACAAAGGCTATCATATATGTTGAGGGAAGAGGAAATTAAGTGGCTTCAAAGGGCAAAAACAAAGCAAATCTTAGAAGGGGATCAAAACACAAAATGCTACCATTTGATAGCAAATGGCAAGAATAGAAAGACAAGGATTTTTCAGCTGGAACAGGAGGAAGGGGTAATCAGAGGGGATGTAGAGATTAAGAAGTACATTACCAAATTTTATAACTTTTTTATAGACCTGTTTGGGGCTCCGGTGGAAAATAACTTTTCCTTGATGGAATCTTGAAGAGAGGACATGCCTTAGGTTTCAGAAGAAGAAAATGAAGTGTTAACAAAAAAGCTTTTCAGAGAACAAAGTGAAGGAGGCTATTTTTCCAGATGGAACATAATAGGGCATCGTGACCAAATGGTTTTCCGGCAGAGTTCTATTAAATGTTCTAGCATATAATTAAGGATGATCTCGTGGCTATGTTTCATGACTTTCATGATATGAAGTTACCCCTTCATAGCCTAAACTTTGGCATCATTACTCTTTTTACCGAAGCAAGAGGAAGCAAGAAAGATTCAACAATATAGACCAGTTTGTCTTTTGAATGTGAGCTTTAAAATTTTTACTAAGGTCATAGCCAATAGAGTGGCTCTTGTAGCTCAAAAGGTAGACCTTCACAAACAACCTTCTTTCTAGGGAGAAACATTATGGAAGGGGTAGTAATTTTACATGAAACAATTCATGAGATTCATAGGAAAAGAAGAGACAGGGTTATTTTGAAATTATATTTTAAGAAGGCATATGATAAAATTGATTGAAGGTTTTGCAACAAACTTTGAAGATGAAAGGCTTCTCATCAAAGTTGTGTGAGTGGATTGATATGATTATGAGAGGAGGGAGTGTAGTTGTGAAGGTGAATAAGGATGTTGGAAACTTCTTCCAAATAAAAAGAGGGCTTAGACAGGGGGATCCGTTGTCTCCAATACTCTTTAACTTGACTGATATGTTAACATTGCTGATTCAGAGAGCAAATGAGCAAAAGAAAATTCATGGACTCGTACCATATTTTGTAGAGAATGGACTCCCAATTCTACAATACGCAGATGATACTATCCTCTTTATGGAGCATGATCTGGAGGAGGCTAGGAATCTCAAGTTAGTGCTAAGAACCTTTGAGAAATAATCCGGGCTTAAGATCAACTTTCATAAGAGTGAGCTTTTTTGTTATGGCAGGGCAAAGGAAGTAATGATGGAATATGTAAAGATTTTCAGGCGTGATATGGGAAAGTACCCATTTAAATATTTGGGTATCCCAATGCATCATAAGAGAACCTCCAACAAGGATTGGCAAACAATTGAGCATAGATTCTAGAAAAAATTAAGTAGTTGGAAAGGAAAACACTTGTCGATATGAGGGAGGTTGGTCTTGATTAATTCAGTTTTGAGTAGTTTGGCCATGCTCATGCTCTCTTTTTTTATATACCTAAGGGTATACTTAAGAAGCTAGACTATTACAGGTCCATGTGCTTTTGGTAGTGTGATGAACATAAGAAGAAGTATAGATTGGCCAAATAGAGTGTTTTATGTCGCCCTAAGGAGTGTGGTGGCCTCAGAATCCAAAACTTTGAAATACAAAATAGGTGTTTGCTAAGCAAACGGTTGACAAAGAAGGCAATGGCTATTTTGCATAACACAACAATTTGCAGTTATAAATAATTTATAAACAGAGGTTTGAAATAACATTTATAAATAACAGGTGTTACCAACCATCCATCCACACAGGACCACATAACTATATTTATTAACCTGCATATAGCTCATTCCCAGTTTTCACAAACTACCCCTCTGAAGAGGTTGTACAAGTTGACCCATAAGATACATCATCCTTTTAACGGACATGCACAAGTGTCACACTTTAGGTTGTGTGCAGCCAAGGATTATGTAACAAGGCTTTTTAGAAACTCCGCCCCAACACTGCCTTCCCCCATGGAACACCTTCCCCTCACACAGAGAAGAACATACCTATAGCTAATCTTAACACCTATCATCTAGCCACATGGGCCGACAGTGCCAAGGCTTGGAATCCTACTAGGCCAGGTTCTTCCCATGAGAACATGTGGTTGTACGGTAGGCTCGGATCAATGACTTATGAAGTGAAGTCCTTAATTGGCTAGGGCAACTTGCCAAAACTACAATAGCACACAACATAGGGTAGCAACTTAAGGACACATAGTTGGCCCTTTAAGCAAAAATAGCACACAACTAAACAATAGGCTCACACATAGACCATACTCGGTAATGATCACACGGACACATTACCACCTAACCAGGTTCACACAAAACCACCCATCACCCCAATCCAAAACGTTTTATCCATCCATTGTTTATTACACGGTGCAACACATGCTACTGAAAAGGTAGCACACAACCACCACAAAGTTTGACAATTTGACCCTTTGCAAAAACTAATTTTACAAATGAACCGCGACAAAAACTTATTTCAGAAATGATTCTTTTGTTAGTGCCAAATCGTATGGCGCTGAACTTAGACACCTCAGCGCCACGTCGACTGGCGCTGAATGCTGTGCCACCGTGGATGGGAGGCTGCCAAGAGCTGGATTTAGAGTGGAGTTGTGGAGCAACCGAAACCCCTCTAGCTTATTTTGTGAGAGCGCTCTACCCAGCTCCACTCCTATGGTCCTATTTTAGGTGGAGTTGATTCTGTCTGGTTAGGAGAGGTAGGGCTAGAGCTGGAGCCGTGTCAAATAAACCCTAAAAATAGAAGAACTGTATCTTGGAAATGCTCGGCTGGCTAAAAAAGATAGGTTGAAATTCAGTATATTTTTGAGCCAAAAATATTTATTGGCAATTGCAAAATTACCGCTGCTTTAAATCGTTATTGCAAGACTGCTATTAAAAAATTATAAAATACCACTCGAACTGTCATTCTAGTGGTATCCTTACAAAATTGAAAAAACCGTTGGCAAATTTGCAAATGTCCTCAATTCCGAATCCGCTTTGTCTACGAATAAGGAAGCTAAATGGGTTGGTTTGATAAGACCCTTTTTTGCTTTGTTGATAAATAATAAAAAAAGAGTGTTTTTTCTATAACCTGCTTATTTTATTATAACAAGTTCTATTGGAAATGCCTGCTAAAGAGAAAATCTATCTGATTGTCTTTTAGCCAATATCCAATTTTAGAATTAGAAAGAAAATGTAAGAAGTCTCCCCACTTCAATTAGTCCCCGTGTTCTTCGAATGGATATCTTAATTGTTGAGAGGGTTGCCCAAATGCGGTATATAAGGCATACCCAGTAAAGCTTACGAGTAAACCAGATATGGAGATGGCGACTAAAGTTGTTGTTTCCATTTTTATAGAATTTCTAGATTACAATGGATCTAAAAAAGACTGTGTATTTACAACTACAACAGTACCCATGTCCAGGTCCATATTCAACATCCAATACCATTTCAAGTATTGAACATCCAATACCATTTCAAGTATTGGAACCACTTCTGCATCTGATTCCTATATAGCGAGTGTTCCGTAAAACACCGCGTGTTGAAATTGTTTCATCGCCTGAGGCGATCAAATCCTCAGGTAATGGGAGCAAAGCGATGTGGCCTCACCTTACGCCCTATTAGATTGAAGCTTCTATTTACTTGGGTTCTTAAATAGATGAAAGACGTCAGGCATATACTACCCTTGCTATTTTTTCCAATTGAATGAGAGTCATTCAATAGGTGGTGTTTGAATCACAGCTGGTGATGTTTGAATCTCATGAAGATGAAGATAAAGATGAAGATTAAATCTTTCATGTAAAACGAGGTAGTAATAACGTGTGATTAATTAAGTTTTAATTATTACAAACTTGAAAAATAGAGTAATCTGATATTTTAGAACAATTTTTATATAGAAAATTTTCACACGAAACACACCATTTAGCAATTTGAAAAGCGTGCCACGAAAATCCAAAAGTTTATCCACTCCTTCTGGTGGATTCGAACAGGTTGCTATTTACTGATACGTACTACATGCGGTTGGACAGGAGAGGATAGCATGGCATTTTTTAAATAAGTTTTGGTCACGATTCATTTGTAAAATTAGTTTTTGCAAAGGGTCAAACTGTCAAAATTTGTGACACAATCACACAGTTTATATAAAAGTAACTATAATAAGTATATGATTAATCAAAATTACATTTTTCTTGTAAAACAACCTTGAGCAGAGCTAAGCATATCTACTTTACCTTGAGTTGAGTCCAATACTCACACTCAGAAAGCCCAATAATTATCAAAGGCAGGGTATAATAACAAGTAGGTCACACTACCCATCGATAGTTTATAAATAAAATAATGCATGTATTCAAAATAAAATGTTTTATAAACTAGGTCCAACATGTTCAAAGAGTGCACTTGCCTTGCTTCAAGTATTGTCCTTGCATCGCGTCTTCTGTAGTGAACTGCTCCTCTACTCCAACGCCTACACAATCTCAAACGAGAAATAAATAAACAAAAGAAAAGTCTAACTAAATAACATAAAAAAATAACAAACTGAACCAGGAGGTAGAGTTCGCTTTTAGAATAATTTAGGAAGAAGAACGGATAGAATCGAAGTTCGAACGAAAAAGTTATAACCTCCGGAAGTTTGAATTTAGAGAAAATCCTGATATTTAATTTCAGGAATTGAATTATTTTTGTATACAAAAATATGTTGGGGCCCACTGGTAAGTGGCTTGGGTTGGGTGGACTCGGTGCATGATGGATTGACTGACATGGACTGCCTCGTGGCGACACATGGACAAAGATGGATGACATGGCGATGACGTGGGAAGATCTAGGGCTGACGTGGCAATGGAAAGGACTATGTAGATCCAAAGGTTGAGATTCAATCTAGAATTGGACGGCTTAGATTGCTTGGGGTTTTTTAATTGTGGGATCCTACATGTCGGTGGCACATGGGTGGAGAGGCTGCCCTCCACCAACGACGCCATGGGCACGACGCAACCATGGCGTGACCGGCGACGGCGCATGACAGCATCAGAGAAAGGAGGCGCCGGCAAGAGGAGATGGAGGCGGATGCTATGGTGTAGCACCGGGCTCTGAGACAGCGTGTGGACGGTGCTCCGCGGCGGGCGACGTACGCCGGAGATGGGGAAGAGAGAAGGGAGTGGCGTGGGAGGAAAAAAGAGGCTTCGGCCTCGGAGCTCACTGACGGCGATGGCGCATGAAGGAAAAAAACAACAACGGCGGTGGCTTCTCACGGTCACGGTGATTATACCGATCCCGTTAATGTAAGAATATAGTATGCTGTGTCATTATTATCCAGAGGATTTGCTCCCATCATGCATGTATGATGTGGCGTATCACGACTCGGTTTTGGAAAGGCAGCACCAGGTGCGGGAGTCTGGCGGCGATGCGATGTAGGCTGGGTCAGGTCGGTGGCGGTGTGGGCCAGGGAGATGTGGAGGAGAGGAAGGCCGGGCCGAGGGTGACGGCGCGGGCTCTGGCTTGGCCTCCTCGGGCCTGCAGCAGGGAAGGTGGCCGGCTGGAGGTAGGAGGGAAAAAATAATAAGGAAGAAGAAGGGGCAAAAAGGAAAATAGGAAAATAGAGAAAGAAAGGAAGGAAAAAGGGAAAAGGACAGGAACTTTTTAGGAAAATTCCAAATGTGAAGTATTTGGAATTTTAGGAGGATTTAGAATAACAGGAATTGAGCATGAATATTGGATTTGGGCGAAATTGGATTAGGAATTTGAGATCCACTTCCGAAATACAAACTAAATCCAATTAACTTCGATTAAGATACAACAAAACAAACAAGCAGCATAATTAATTAATTAATCACATTAAACCCTTTTGATTTAACGAAATTTTTATTAAGCTATTTTAGGTGAACAAACTAAAGGTGAATTTTCACAAACAAGTGAAAAGAACGAAAAGCAAACAATCAAGACGTGACAATTAGTGGCAAAAGTCGGTTATTTTAACCTCTCGGAACAAAGTGACTTGTTCAAATGGAAATTGAAAGGAGATGGAACTTTTACAATAAATTCTATGTACATGGCGATTATGTATCAAGATGTTATACCAAGGAAATCTTTGATTTGGAAATATAGAATTCCGCTGAAAATAAATATTTTCCTGTGATACATGCAAAAGGGAGTCATGTTAACAAAGGATAATCTAATGAAAAGAAAGTGGAAAGGTAGCACTAAGTGTTTTTTTTTTTTAGCTTTAATGAGAGCATGCATGACCTTTTCGTTGAATGCCGTGTTGTAAAGTATATTTGGAGCGCTATACATATTATCCTTTTGGTATTCAACCACCTAATAGTGTTGCGCATCTTTTCAGTGGTTGGCTTAATGGTTTGCAAGCTAAGCTAAAATATCACTTTCTAGGATGTATTGGGGCATTAAGTTGGGCGGTATGGTTATGCCAAAATGATGCGGTATTTAATGGTACCAAAATTAATTCTTTTATGCATGTAAATATTCAAAGGAACAAATTGGGTATGGCAATGGGCCTTGTTGCTTAAAGAAGAAGATGGGAACATGGTGAAGAAAGGATAAATGTTGCTGGAAGCCAATGTGATGGATTTCTTCTCCAAGCATGGTTGGAATTCTAGAGGAAGATTACAAGTGTAGACTTTGCTTTTCTCTCTTGCGTGTATGAAACTTGCTTATTTGGATGTAATTTTTAGGTTAGTTATGTAATCTTTTTGTTAAAGCTCGGTCTATGTACCTCTAATTGTACTTTGTTTGGCCGTGTGCATCCACATTAGGATAGGATGCAGAGGCCGGACATTGCCCATTATCTAAAAAATACAACTGCAATGTATGCTATGGTAGATTTTAATTCTGCAAATCATTTTATAGAACTCTGAATCTAATATTATATCCCTCTTTACTTTTACCCGAATATGCAGCACAAAGAGGAATCAAGGATACCGATATTGTTACACATCTTCTGGGCTGGTGAATTAAATAACTCTTGAATGAATCTAGCAGCTACCTCGGTGTCAATGAAATAAAAAATCAATTTCTTGCTATTGGTCCTTAGGTTTCTTGCGAGCAGGCCCACATTGAAGAGTTATATTTATATGAATCGACCAAATTGTGTTGTAAGTGTAAAAATTGTATTTACTTTTATTTTTCTTTTAGCATGCCTTTCACCAAGAAATACATTATATGGAGTAAATACATTATATGGAGTAATTTATATTTGTTGAACACAAGTGTTGCACATTGCATTCGTTTTGCATAGCAACAAAAAGCATCTGGTTGGCTTTAGCAAATATGACAGGCTAATTGAAGTTCTATTGATTCCTTTTACCTTTCTACCGCAGCTAATGCTTTATTTGTTGTGCTCTCATGTCTCAAAAATAATTACGCCTTCTTCATTACTGTAAGGGTGTTCAACTATGTTCAGTACACATCAGTATTTTAATCCCTAATTGTCTATATCTGTACAGTTTTCCATTAAAAAAATATCTGTATAGTTAGCCTCTTTTCACCGTGATATATAATGTTCTCTGGCAAATTGGATGGTCTATGACGGCCATTCATTTTACCCAATACAAGATAACTGCTTTGCTCAATGATCCCTTTGCAATTCCACAGAAACACACGAAGGTGAATCCACAATCCGAGAAAAATCAGTTCGGTTTTCATCAGGAATTTTGGTGGTACAACCTACAAAATTAGACGCCAGTGCTAAGCTGCCAGATTGGTTGATTAACACGAGACTGCGTTTTCGGACGAGCTACAGGATGGCTTTCGACAGCGTGTTCATGCTGATTTGCTGGATCATTTGGATGGCAAGAAAATCAAGAGTGTTCTGTAAAATCAAAGTATTTTTTATTGCTATTCTGTGATGAACAATTGGCATTGGAGATTATTGGTTTTGATATTTGGAACTTATTTGCGAAGTGGTTTGGAGATGATTGGATTTTACAGGTGATCTACAGGAACTGCTGTGATTTGGGTCCGGTTAGACCGGGCTGTGTATGCCGGTCAGACCGGAGGTGATCGAGTGGTCAGACCGGCTAGCCCACGGTCTGACCGGCCGATTCTGTGTCGGTTTCGATTTCGGGTTGTTTGTTTGGATATTCGTGATTGTTTCATATTTATGGCTTCTAGATGGAAACTATATGTGTGTAATACTGTTGTTTGCTAACGATGAGTCAAGTTGGGGATAGCTTGGTCTCGGAATATGGTTTCTTTGTTTGATTCATGTGTAGGTGACTTGATGCCTCGGGAGAGTATTGCCCGTGATGGATCGGGAGTCAGCTTGGGGATAAGACGATGTCCATGACTGTCAGATATCATGCGGGATACTTAGGCTAGAGTTCAATGCACGTGGTTGGTGAAGATTCCATATGTCATACGATAGAGGTATTGTGTGCGTATGGGATGTGGAGTCAAATTTGGAAGGAGTCCAAAGTTGGTATGGTTGGAGTTTGTAAAGTTTGTTTCTTGTACGGGAAGGTTTCCTAAGTGGATTAGGACTTCTAGTATGAGTTTGGTTCGTGGCTTTAGGCTGCCTACTTTATGTATAAATAGAGAGGGAGCGTGAGGCTTCCCGATATCGCTTTTGAGAGCAATTGAGTTGATAGTATAGTTAGGGTTTCGAGATTAGTCGAGATTTTTTGTAAGGAGTGCTGTTGTTGCACTTTGTAAACATAGAGAGAAGCAATAAATTTGTCATCTACTCTGAGAGTTCTTCGGTTTGTGTTTCATCGGGTTTGGCGGTCTAACCGACTACACATCGGCGGCTATAAAACTCGAAGACTTGTATTGAGTTTACTATCAGTGAAAATGAATTCCTTATATTAAGTTATGACCTGGACTCGCATGAAATCAAACTACACAATAAGCAACAGAATATATAAGGACAAGTTATATGAAATGGAACTACACAATAAGCAACAGAATATAAGTACAAGTTAAAGTTTTTTTTTTCAAAAGGTCAGCGCAGGAGGCTGCCATTATATTGATAGCAAGAACAAAGAATAAAAACAGCCTAGAGGCTAACTGTACATGTAGATTACCAGCAGGGAAGCCTAGTTAAGTTACAGTGATTTGGGAAGGAAATAAGGAAATCAGGGTGTGGAGCAGAAGGAAACCAAAGTAGAAAGAACAATAGTAGAAATAGAAGACAGGAACTCATTTCATTTGATGCTAAACTTAGTATAATTCTCCCACATCATCCAGGTTCCACTTGTCAGTGTTTCATCCAGCACAGCTGCAACACTAGGACTGTTGTGATGCAACCCTGACCCATGACAAAAGATTAGTTATCTGCAGTTCTTAGCTGGTTCGACCACCAAATCTAGGTGCTGCCAAGCCTGCTACTACGCTGGTGCCATAACACCTATGTCAGTGGTATGTCTGCTCCATAGAGCCGCCATAACAGGTACTTACATTGATACAAACTGGACAAAACAAGCTGTAAGCGACGCAAAGTTCACAAGAGGTTTTGAAGGACAATCACAAGTTTGACACAAACTTTTACTTGTTAAAGGTTTAAATACTGGAAGTCTCACTTATTGACTTTTCCTACTTAGTTCAAAAAATAGTCTGCGTATCAAAAAGGGGAATTTGGATAAGTGATATTCCAAATATTGCCACTTCAAGAAATCACCCAAAACGTGTGTAATTGGATATTGGCCAATCTAGCTAATCTTTTGTAATATATACCAGCATGTGAACCACACCAACAATCCAACATAACAAGATAGTGATGCCCCTGCCAAATAAATATAATCCTAGGGAGTCAAAAGTGATCGGACCATACAATCCATGTAGCCGGTAATAATAATAATAATATATTTCTTTCTTCCTGAACATTTTCTGTCTTTGTGAGTTTACTAGGATGTTTCTTTGATCTTCTTGGTCTTTGTTGACACTACTGTTATCAAGAAAAAAGTTTGTATGGGAATTGAACTTGGATATGTATAGCTATATTAATATGAGACTATCTTTTGCATGCTGTCCAGGAACAGTACATGCAGCCTGTAGTGAACTGGATTCAAATTCACAAGAAATTAACAATTCATTGTTGAAACGTAAATAACCCGTTCAATTAGAGAACATAAATAATCCGTCAATTAGGGAACATCCTGCAAAAGGTAATCAGGAGTGTATTCATTTCTTACAACAACTTCCAATGCATAGATTGTTACTTCCAAGAATGCTTAATGATGATGTATGCATCATGTGGGTTCATACTTTGAGACCAGGAATATTTCTCTCATCAGGCCATTCCATTAAACAGATTGGTACAAGTACTACTGAAGTTAGGACATGGCAGAAAATATTCAGTTATACATGTTTTGGGCAGCATCATAGTAGAGTATTACTTCCAGGAATGTTTACTTATTGATCTATGCATCATGCAGGTTGAATACTTCTTTGACCAGGGGCATTTCCATCTCATTAGGAAATTCTACTATACTGATTGGTAAAGTACTGTTAAGAATAGAACAGAGTGGCAAATATTCAACTAAACATCTTCTCAAACATTCAATGCCATTATACTAGTTGTAATCTTTGAGCTGGCATGTCTAGAAGTGGCAATTGTTCAATTTTGTATATAGCATGGCTAAAGGAAAGAAAACAAGGAAATGTGGAAATCAACTAGTTCACAGAGACACTTCATGCAAAGTTTTATTCGCAGTGTATCTCAATAGCTACAGTATGAATTATCAAAACATAATTTCTTTCTCAGCCAAGAAAAAAATTACATATTTTGTAGCGCTAATATCAGTTCTCCAATTTTCTATAAAAACATAGCTCAACATTCGAAAAGAGAAAGGATAAGAGCATACCCTTCAAGTATGCCTTTGTTTATCTTAGTGCACAGATCTTCAATTTCTATAGTAAGGCATTTGTGGTCAACAGCAGTCTTTTTAAGTAATTGTCCAAGCCTCCTCCAATCAGTATGCTTATCTACAATGAGTGCAAGAAACTAAAAAAAATTAGAAATGATCGCTTCCATTTATATTGGAAAAGTAGTATGCATTTAAGGTAAAACAACTTGTAAGATGGGTACAAAGTCCCACAACTTCTATGTTGAACTTGTTATATGGGTGTGCTTAAGCAGTTTATATAATGTGACTTAGTTACACAAAGTCTATAAAATTTGTACTCTGATGCACAATAAATGAAAAATTACAGTTACCTCCTGTGCAACCTGTGCAAATGCAGAAATGCCATATCTTCGCACTGATACAATTATTCTCCTTGAAGATATCTTTGCCCTCCAGGTTTGGATAGCAAAATCCTTTTTCTTGCAGAGCTGACATTCCATGGACTACCTGGCTATAAACATTTAAATAACCAAATAAATTATAAATTTTTAAATACATGCATATAATTGATGTGTAAAAGAACTTACCTAGTCAATTGAATAAATTCCGGTGTAAATCTCTTGAACTCAAAAGTTTTATTGCTCTTCTTGTCTAGATAGTCAGCATAGGTCGTGTCGAAATAAGGAAAAGGCAGAACATGATTTGGAAGGTGTTGGTCGAAACAAATCACATCACCTAAGCTTCTCATAATGGACGGGTGGTTCATTAAATTCAACTTATCAACTGTGTCTTGTGCACTTCTATTATCCTCAAACAAAAGGAAAGTTGTCTTTATTGAAGATGAGATGTCAAATCCATATCGAATAGAACCTTGACAGTACTTTAAATCATCATCCATTCTTTTCACATCCGCATCAATCAAATAACACTCCAGCATGTCAACAGCCTACAATTAGTTGAAAAATAAAATAAGAAAATGTGCTTAAAGCACACACACATTTATGACTGTATGCAGATATAATTAAGTGAAGTAATGAAGATAACTAAAAAAAGTTATCTGTTAGATAAAGGCATGGTTTGGAAAGTACTGATTGCATACTTTGGTTTTTACTGAAAGAGGTGCATCTGTAATCACTTCTGCCATTTTCAGAAGATGTAGAAAAACCTGCAAACTTCAAAATTAGCTGGTCAAGACAACATATAATGGAACGTGAACATACTCTACAAACATATCAGCATTTAAGCCCAAAAGAAAAATATATGCTTCAGCGGACAAGTTAGCTGAGCAGGAAAGGAAAGTTCATTGGTTTCTTTGCTCTTCAAAGCAAACGGTCCAAACATACCCAAGCAATCACTCCTTACTGGATTACTATGCTAGTGGTAGAGTTGGGATTTGGTCATGAGGAGGTGAAGTTGTTAAGCGCCAATGATCACATAAAAATAGTGTAGTAACAATATGCGTACATTCCAAGGCTTTACATGGTATATAGTACATTATGACGGTTTGACAACAGACAAAAAAATTCGTTTGCATGCCTATCATTTGGTCTCTATCGGAACACACTACATACATATTTACATAGATACATATCGGTTAATTTTAAATGTAGCACTATGACTATCAACCAGATCATAATTAACATTGATAATTTCATTAGAATTAGCATTTGCCGCTAGTGTAAACTATCATTTCCTGAAATTGAAGTGAATCGCCAACCATATCTTAAGCTAACGAGCAAGTGATTATCAAAGGTTTGATTTAATGTTCGAATGCCTCATCGGCTCACTGGGTGTGGCTTGCAGAAATGAGAAAGCAGTGTAGCAGTGCAATGATTTTGAAGGAGAAATTTGGTTAGAGCATGAGTTGCCATAGGGGAGAGGGAAAGAGAGAGGGGGGGGGGGGGGGGGGGGGGCTAGGAGACAGAACGCCTGAAAATTAAACACAATAAAGTAGTATCCAGTGCTCGATTGGAGCAGCAGGCAGCCAAAATTTCAGTCCTCCCATAACTTGATAGCATTTTATCCAAATGTAGTCAACAATGCTTTCTTTCAGAATTTCGGACACATATGAATGTGAATATAAATTGACAAAGCACCTCAAATATTGCATTTATAGCTATGGGTACTTACTACCTGTTAAACTAGTTTATTACCTATATTCAGTATCACCAAATTAGATTGCATGGGGGGAGGCGTTCATTAAGATCAATATGGAATTTCCTGAAGTACCATTACTGCAGAAATCAAAACGATGAGCACTTTAATATCAAGTTTGTATGAAATTGTCGTTCAAAAAGTTTATATGAAATTATCTACCAGTAAACTTTAAATCTGAAAAATGTATGCGTTAGAACCTTGCAACTTGTAGATTGAAAATGCACAATCTAGTTTCAGGTCATGGCACTTACGGGCGCGCACGGCGAGGGCGAGCACTTGAGAAGGCCGGCTGCGGCCGCCGGGAGGTTGAGCCTTGGGGAGGCAAGGTCGTGCCCCGAGAGAGAGGTGTTAGGTAAACCTTCGGGAAAGCTCCCGCGCGCTGCGGCGAGGTTGAGCGAGCCTTCGGGGACGCCGCCGACCGTGAGCAGCGCCGCCGGTCGTCGAGGTACGCGGTTGAGGCGGCGGAAGTGGCCGCCCGGCCGCACGGAAATGGGATTCACCTGTCGTCTCGGCACGCGGCGCGGCGGCGGCGGCGGCGGGTGCTTCACGGGAGCCGCTGCTGTTCGGGCCCCCCCGCGCGCGCGGAAGCCTCCGGTCGTCTCGTGGAGAGGGCCTGCCTGCGGCAGGAATGGAGGAGCCGCGGGCGTCGAGGTCCGCGGCTGCACGGAGCCGCGCGCGATGAGGGGCCGCGTTCGGGTGGTGGCCTGTGCTCCGAACGCGAGGAGCTGTGGCCTGTGCCGAAAATGTTTTAAGTATAAACACATACATTTGAAGCATTAAACGTAGACTAATAACAAAACAAATTATAGATTCCGTCTGTAAACTGCGAAACAAATTTATTAAGCCTAATTAATCCATCATTAGCAAATGTTTACTGTAGCATCACATTATCAGATCAAGGCGTAATTAGGCTCAGAAGATTCGTCTCGCAATTTACATGCAAACTGTGTAATTGGTTTTTTTTTCACATTTAATGCTTCATGTATGTGTCCAAACATTTGATGTGATGGAATTTTTGAAAGTTTAAAGAGAACTAAACACTGCCATAGTAAATCGATTTGTTTGGTACTCCCATTGTTATATTTAGGATGGTGATATATCCTATAATACTATAAATATAAATAATTGGACAAAAGGCATAGAGGCCCAGCTTATGTGAAAAGAGAGTAACAGTATTCAGGGGATGCCCATTTTACAACTTAAGCCCCAGCAAAAAAATTGGCACAACAAAGGCACCAAGTCAAAGTTCAACAGAGATCGAACAACTAACTATTAAACACAACCCAACTCATCAGTAGGCTAACAAAATACAGAGTAGTAAAATAGAACGTAGAAGTCGCCAGCCTAAAAGGACTAAGTAAGCATCTCAACCGATCCCAGCTCTCTGCGTATTCAGTGTTGTAGTCGCCCCCCTCAATGCCTCAGATACCATATCAAACCCTTCAGCATCCTTGGCACTAAGGGATTTCCACTGCTGCAAATGAGAAACAATTTGAAAAGGAATGATAAGCGGGGAGCATATCAACTTATTTCTGAAGATTATATTATTTCTAGTGGTTCGCAGCACCTAACAAACAGCCACTAATAGAGCAATAAAAACTCTAGATTGAGAGTGCTTAAGAGAGTTAATTAGTAAGAAAAATTCACTGAAATCTCGAGGTATTACACTCCACCCAAAAGCATCTCTGCAGATACACCAGATAAACGACGCCATGGGACACATGAAAAGGATATGATTTGTGGATTCCAAAGTACCACACAAAAGGCATTTTTCAGAGCCTTCCCCCTTCTTTTTAAATTGTTCAGCTGACTGGATTCTATCTCTCATAGCTTGCCAGAGAAAGTGTTTCAATTTCATAAGGCTAGGGGAGTGCCACACCTCTTGCATCTTCAAATCTCTCACACCTCTGAATGTTATGGCTTTGTATAGATATTGAGTTGTGAAAGATTCGGTAGTTGTGAGTCCCCGTCTCATAATGTCAGGATTTGGACTGAGCTCTAGGTTATCAACCACTTCTCTCAGTGTGTTCCATTCCTCAATCTCACTTTCTCCAAAAGCTCTTCTAAAAGTCAGACTACCAAACCCTAATCTCATCACCTCTGAAACCAGAATGTCTTGCTGGTTGCAAGTCTCGGAGATTTTGGAAAAGGTCACTTTCAAAGGACAGGAACCCCACGATACATCATGCCAAAACCAAATGTGTAAACCATCTCCAATGAGCCATTCTAATCCTAGTTTCACCCAGCACCTGACCTTTATGATCCCTTTCCAAAAATAAGAACCTCTTAATGATTTACTTCCTCTGTTTCATACTATAAGACTTTCTAGCATTATCTATATTCATATAGATGTTAATGAATCTAGCACATATATATGTCTAGATTCATTAACATATATATAAATGTGAGCAATGCTAGAAAGTTTTATAACTTGAAATGTAGGAAGTATATTGGAAGACCCCACACTCTTGCAAGCACTTTTTCCTCAATAACTCAATGCACAAACTATAAATATGAATAATTGGATTAGTTGTCTAGATTCGTAGTACTATTGTACTATACTAAATACATTTATATTAAGATGAAAGGAGTAGTATGAGAGCTAGCGAGTTAGGCCGAGAACCACGCATGTTTGATGGTGTGGGCAAAAGGTTGAAAGCGATTGCAGATTGCAGCGGAGCGAGGTTTAGGATTATAGCGTTGATGAGATTTAGAAAAAAAAAACATGTGATTGGTGAAAAGCAAGACAAGATAATAAATTGGAATCCTTTAAAAAAATGAAGATAATGATTAGAGAACAATATCCTGATCAGATTGTTTGCCCTCAAGTTTGCCAAACCCTTTTCAAAAACTTGTTTCAATAGGAGGTTGTGCCACGAAACTTATGTCAAAAATTTCACTGGGGTTCAACATCTATCATCAATCGTAACTGGCGGTCCAATTTGGCATTGAGGTCAGAGCTGAGGTTGGGAGTTTAGTACGCCAAAGCGCTCAGCACTCACACCTTTTAGGTCGCCATTGCTAGCGGATAGCTGAGATATTGAACCACAATGCCATCGGGTTTAATGTTGAGGTCCTGGCTTATTTTTAAATAAACTTTTGGTGCTGTGTATTTTTAAAATAAGTTTTTCAGAAAGGTCAGTTTGTCAACATTTTAGAGCTCTCGCTTCTTTTTATACATTTGGATCGATGCATGACAATCATGTGTGCGTGTTGATTTGTCTCGCATATACTGCAATTTTATTAGGGTTCCCATTATTGTATTTCACAATAGAAATCAAAATTGTATTTTGAAGAGGATATCAGTGTCCAACATGATACAATTCTATAAAGAGAGGGAGTGCGTATGTTTCAAAAGATAGATCTAAGGTTTTCCTTAAAAAAATAGATCTAAGGGTGTGTTTGGATAATGGGAAATTAAAGGTGGGATTGAGATTGTGAAATGAATAAAGGGTTAGGATTAAATGAAAGATGGAGAATGAATGATTAGAATTTAAAGATGTCTTTTGGTGGGTGGAAAATCATTTCACTATCCCGTTAGCCAAACATTGCCTAAGGGTTTGTTTAGTAGCACTCTTGCTTCTTATTGCTGTGACCCTCACTCTATTCGAGTTGAATTCCTAGGAGAATCAATTTATAAAGCGCTTAGCTTAGTATGTTGAATCTTCTTGGATAACTCAAATGGGTTACGAGGGCCATATGTGACATTGTACAATTGGCACAGTCGCGACGGCTATAGCTAGACCTGGATGATCCATCACCCCTACGGACTGGTTTTGCACGGGCGAAATTCATGTGGGCTCTCTCTGGTTGTGTGCACGCGTACATCGGTACATGCCTCTAATTGGGTTGGAGGCTGGAGCTTAGACACACCCGATCATAACTTCATGTCAACGGCGACATACGCATAAGGGTTCTAGAACTTACGGTTTAATTAGTGGCAACTTTTAACAGAGATGGTAAAGAATGTTTGGGAATCAAACATGTTTCCAAAATCTTTGGTTACACTTGAGCGAGTTTAAGGAAATTTTCTTTGTCATCGATAGTATACCTGTGGCTACAATAGAACATCTACTAAGTTGATCAAACTTATATAACATTAGGCGTACAAATTGTGGCTGACAATCAAATACACCCTTAATATAGTGTGGCAATTAAGGCTATGTTTGGCACCCCTTGTAACCAACCCCTCTCCCTCGTTTTCCATGTGCACGCTTTTCAAACTGCTAAACGGTGTGTTTTTTTTCAAAAAGTTTCTATACGAAAGTTGCTTAAAAAATCAAATTAATCCATTTTTGAAAAAAAATAGCAAATACTTAATTAATCACACGCTAATGGACCGCCTCGTTTTCCGTGCGTACTGTTTTGGTTGGGAACAAAGGATGCCGAACACAGCCTAAGTAGTATTGACAAGCTAGTGATGGTAAAGTGTAGAGAACCAAACAAACCCTAACGATAGTGGTTGTTTGTACATTCATTTCAAGGAAGAACATGCAGCCCGTCTGCGTTCTCGACCGTACGTTGCATCTACAACCTGACGGAGCCATCCGCCATCCGAAGAAAATTTCGTAGGACTTCAGTGCTTCTCTCATCCGTAAGACTTTGCCTCTTTGTTTGACACATGTCCGCCTACCATCTCAAATAATACCACCAAAAAAAAATCTCTTTGGGTCGTATGACCCACTACCAAAAAAAAGTTTTTTTTTGCAAGCGAGCAAAAACATGTTTTCATAAGTGGCCAGCAATGCCACTTGTACCTCAACACCAGTAAAAGTCTTGATTTTCCTATGCGGGCAACTGGTCCGTCGGCGAAAGAGATTTTGCAGCGCTTAAAAAATACACAGTCGATACCGTTTCAGCCAGCCACAGCTTCCCATTCCCCATGCAATTCAATCCACTTACCATTCCCCACCAATCCAATCCAATCAAATCAATTTCACAGAAGCATCATAAATTAAAAAAAAAAAACAAATCTGTAGCATGACACAAGTATCGGTGATGGTTGTCATCGGTGGAGCTAGCAGCCACCATCGCCACGCTGAGAGGCGTGGTCGCAGTAGCCGAACCACCGCCACCTTCCCTTTTTGTCGTCGTTGCTGGCCTCCTCCCCTCCGGAGGATATGAGAAAGGGAGGGGAGAGAAGGGGAGGGGAGAGGCCATGACATCCCCTCCTCTGTCAGCCACATGCTGCCGCCATTGTCACCCTCCTTTTGTTGCCACCAGTCGCCGTAGACCGTGACCTCGTCCTCTCTGACCAGATCTGGAAGAGGGAAGAGAGGGGATAGAAGAGGAGGGGATGTGAGTTTCTGCTGCCGCCCCTCCTTTCCCCTACCACCGGTGGACGCCGCAAGACGTCACCGCGTTGCCAAGCACACCTCCAGTCAGGGAAAGGAAGAGGAGGGGATAGGAGAGGATAGAGAAGAGAGGAGAGCCTCCGCTGCGGCCCCTCCTCCTCCCTACCGCCAGGTGCTGCCAACCTACCTCCGGCTAGATTTGGAGGGGAGGAGCCGACGCCGCTGCCCTGCCGCAGGGGAGAGGTGTGGAGGAGAGGGGAATCAATTGGGGAGAGGAGTGAGGCATGGTGAGAGAGGGGAGAGGAACCGGTGGAGGAGGAGAGCGCAAGACTTAGCATATTTTAATAATGTCCCACGCTTCGTAGGCGGACGACTTTAGAACCCATCTACAAAAATCAATTTTTATTTTCTGAGGCGGATATCTTTAGACCATAGCGGTAAAAATTGATTTTTGCAGGCGGGGCTGATTTTATGGGGGTCTCGTAGTATTTTTACAAACGATAAAAAGCATGAATATTTTTAGTCTGCCTAGACAAAAAATAAAATCCAGTATTGAGAAAACTGCTTTTTAGTGATCCTACATCTTCGTTGTCCCACGTCAGAGTGACAGACACGCGCCGACACGGCAGACGACCGGGCGCGCGGCTTGATCGACTGCAAATCGGTGATGAGGAGGTGACGTGAGGTAAGATGCAGCTTCAACGCATTGTGATGCAGCTTCATGCTTTATCACCATTCCCCAACCTAGTGAATCAGCGATAGCACTGTGGTAAGATGAACTACTACCTCTATATTTTAATATATGACGCCGTTGACTTGACTTTTTTTAATGTTTGACCATTTGTCTTATTCAAAAAATTTATGTAATTATCATTTATTTTATTGCGACTTGATTCGTCATCAAATGTTCTTTAAGCATGACATAAATATTTTCATATTTGCACAAAAACTTTAAATAAAACGAATAGTCAAACGTTGGTTGAAAAGCAAACGGCGTCATATATTAAAACTAGCTAGGTGACCCGCGCAATTGCGCGGCTAGCACCCATATAAAATTATCTACTTTTTATATATAATTTTACTTAAAATTTGTTAAATAGCTACCTCGTGGTCTTAGGACTTTGAAAAAGACCGAACCTTATCATCACCGTGTTTCTAATTTTATATTTTTATCTAATTTTATATATTTTTTAAAATCCCGTCAGTCGCTACCCCTTACTTCTTTGTCACACATTTATTTACTTTTTCGATCTACCACCATAGTATGTGGAACATTTAAAAATTGAGAGTTTATTGTCTTGTTGGGTTTCGTTTTTATAACTTAGAAGTGTCGCCAAATACTGCCACCTCTTTTCATTCGCTGCCACCTCTTTTCATTGTCATTGGGATTTTAAAAATCAAACATAATTATCGTTTGAATTTATTTTTTTACTTTCTATAAGTCCTGCCAAACCATTAGCAGTTTCGCTATTATACTTCTCAATGGCCTACTCGTTGCCTCACCTCTTTATTGTGATTGGGATTTTAAAAATCAAACATAATTATCGGTTCGGTTCATTTTTCACTTTCTAAAAGTTTCGTCAAACCATTACCGGCTTCGCCACTGTACTCCTTTAGAGCTGCCCGCTGCATCTCCTCTTTATATTCATTAAGATTTTAAAAACCGAACATAACTATCATTGGGGTTTATTTTTCCACTACGGCCTACCACCTGCCTCCCCCTCTTTATTTTCATTGAGATTTAAAAAATTGAACATGATTATCATTGGGTTTAATTTTTTACTATTTAGAAGTCTCGCTAACCACCGTGACCACGCTCCTTAATAACCTGCTCGTCGTTCTACTTTTTAATCATCATTTGGATTCTATTTGGGGCTTTGTTTACTATAGTTTATAGATGCCCTATCAACCGCTACCACTCTACTCTTTTGCAGGCCTATTGCTTCTCCCATCTTTATTGTCATCTGTCATCGTTGTTCTAGATGGATTTTTTTTTTTGGAAAATTTCATATTTTTCATTCCAATATTTTTTATTTATAAAATGTATTCCTAGTTGAACTCTTATAATTATTTTTCTATTTTTGAAATTTATTTTATTTGTTATTATGAATTTAATAAACTCGTCATGTATTTTAGATAGTATAATGATGGTATATGGCATAGAGTTGTATTTATTATATAATAACTTTCTTTATTTTAAAACTATACAATTGTAGTTTAGTTATCAATCTCCACCACTATAATCCGGACCCATCACAATCTAATGGTCCAAATCTAATATAGGGTGTATGAGGATTAAATTTACTTCAATAATGCGGACTAAAGACTATTGAACAATAATTTAATTGTATTAGTAGTCGGATGTGCTGATTATTTTCCCCTTATCTGAGCTTATTAATTTTATTTGGCTGCAAGCATGTATGCATCAATTAAATTGGGTTAGCTGTGGTCTGATCTTGGGATCGTACTTGATTTTTTTTCACTTCAAAATCCGATTCCACATCTGTATATCAAAGCTATCCGTTTGAATTTTTTTCCCTATTTGGAATGCATGTGGTATTCAATTTTTTCCCTTCTCCCAATCGGAAAATATCCTAGCCCAAATACAATCAGGACTCAAAGTCTCAAACATGCATGCCTGCTCGTGATGTAACGTGAAAGATAAGACTTTCCTATTCGTATTAAGTAGAGTTTGTTTCATACTATGAGATTTTTTTCTGATAGATCTACACCCTTTAATCTAATGCACTAAAATCTAACGGTGTAGATATTTATTTTTTTTTTGATTAATGTGGGAATTTCTAGCCTCCACAGCGAACGTGATGTCTTCTTTTAAGGCTGTTTTTTTGGAATGCATGTGGTATTCAATTTTTTCCCTTCTCCCAATCGGAAAATATCCTAGCCCAAATACAATCAGGACTCAAAGTCTCAAACATGCATGCCTGCTCGTGATGTAACGTGAAAGATAAGACTTTCCTATTCGTATTAAGTAGAGTTTGTTTCATACTATGAGATTTTTTTTTGATAGATCTACACCCTTTAATCTAATGCACTGAAATCTAACGGTGTACATATTTATTCTTTTCTTCTATTAATGTGGGAATTTCTAGCCTCCACAACGAACGTGGTGCCTTCTTTCAAAGCTGTTTTAATAATATAATTAGTTAGATAGATATGGAGGGAGTACAACGGAACTACGGAAGGAAGGCCATCCAACGAGATTTTGAAATCATGCATGTTACTCCATATGTTAAATTCATGCGCTCATCACTAGCTTCTTAGGACATGTACAACGGTCTCTATGAACCGTCTCTCCCCTTCGCTATATAGGAAAATTCGCTGACATGACTGAGAGAGAAAGAAAAATGGAGAAACATCGATGTTTTGCATGACATCGAACCAACATCGACCCTGTTCGCTAAAAACACGATGAGACGAGAGAAAATACGAGCGTTGCACTATCAATCTACTGATCTACTGGAGAGACGTAGACTTAATTAACTTTTTCTCCAGTGAAGGAATCCGCCGCTGTGTAGATTAGATGACGCTCATTCCTAGATAGCTATTTTTTTTTTTTAAGATGGCTATTTATTTCTATTCTTACAATTGACATGATATATGTTGGTGGACAATACTATGTTTCTTTGCAGCATGTATTAATGTATATATGTATAGTTTTCTCTCTCAAACAAGCAACACAAAGGATATACGAAGGGTACATTTGATCCGATTCATTCATTTACTTAATTAGCATTCATTAATAAATAGTCAGCTTAAGAGAACACCCTCTGTAGGTGTACTATCTTTTGCTGATGTGGAGTATATGAGAGACCATTAGACATGCTCTACCATTGAACATGCTCCTACTGTTAATTAATTTTGGCCAAATCTTAATAAATCCCTAATACATCAAAATCCATGGCTGCACGCCGCCGCTGACTTTGGTTGGCCTCACGCGACTGTAGCCGAGAGCAACGGCGTCGCATCCGATGCCCGCCGCACTTACACCTGCCCTCGAAGAGTAGGTCGGGAGGAAAGATGTAACGGTGTCTAAGTCAAGGATCTTGGGGGACTAGCGGCTCCATCGTTTCGCCCATAGTTTCGCTTATTTTAAGAATAAACCAAACGACATATTAAAAAAAATTATATACGTGTTCTTAGCGATATAAAAGTAAAGTCTGAAATATAAACTACGATGAAAACACCTTAAAATCAAGTCTAAATTAAAGTTGAAGATTCAAAGTTTGGCTTATAAATATAAGTATAAACGAAAAGATACGTCGTAGAACGAAAGTTTGCTTTGAGATTGTAACTAACCAGGTGGTGTACATCGAGCAAAGTCTTTCGGGTGGATAAAGGATTGACGTGCTATGAAATTTTCTTCCCCCGCGATCCAATCCCCTCCATGGATCAAGTGAAGCAAGTCTATGTACGTTCGTTCGTTTGGAACTTTGGATGCCTTTCAGGGGCAGAGCTATAATAAAATGAAGAAGTTCCACTCGCTTGCTTTAGGCCCTGTTTAGATTCCAATCTTTTTCTTTAAACTTTCAACTTTTCCATCACATCGAACTTTTCTACACACACAAACTTTCAACTTTTCCGTCACATCGTTTCAATTTCTTCAAACTTCCAATTTTAGTGTGTAACTAAATACAGCCTTCCTCTGGTTTGAATCAAACTTAGCTTGATACAGGTGCCTAAGTTTAAACTGACGGAGTATATATATGGTGAAAATAGATATACTATAGCTATGTTTTTGAACCGGGCTCGTGGACACCCCTAGCTACACATAGCTCCACCTCAGGATGCCTTCGACGCTTGCTTAAATTGGTATGTTTGGTACAGCTCCAACTCCTAATTAAATTTAGCTCCAGGAGTTGGGTCTGGAGTGGAGTTGTGGAGCTGCATAACTCTAGTTCATTTTGTGAGAGAGCTCCACCCAGCTCCACTCCCAGTTTTGGTGGAGCTGAAACTGTTTGGCTGAGCTCTAACTCCAGGAGAGGTGGGGCAGTAGCTGGAGCTATGCCAAACAGGTCTTAGGATTAGCTTTTGTCCCACTGCCCCATTCCCGTCCATTTTCTTTTCCCTGTAAAAAGACTGATTGGAAGCTAGCTGTTATTATTGGTATTACTGGAGTAGAACTTCTCTAGCACTCTAGTGTTCCTTTTTCATCTGAACTTGGAGTTGCCACTGTCAAACTCTAGAACGAAGTCAGCCTTTATAGGCTTAGTTGTAGTTTAGTTTCACATTAAAATTGAAAGTTTGAAAAAATTGAAAGCGATGCGACGAAAAAGTTGAAAGTTTATGTGTGTAGAAAAATTCGATGTGACGGATAAGTTGAAAGTTTGAAGAAAAAAGCTAAAATCTAGACAAGGCCTTAGCATCACCATTGAGTTGGCGTTAAGGTCTAACATCCTGTTGCCACCAATGCTAACATCTTGTCAGATGTGGGAAAAAAAGGAAAAATTATTTTAGGACATAGTTTTAACTTTTAAGACAGCTGATCGACGAAAACGATGAGAAAAGCACCTAAAACAAATTTTAAAATCTAGTTTAATGCAAAGTTTACTCAGCGGGAGGTGAAAGAGAGAGTGTGTTTTATTTTCCACGTGCACGCTTCCCGAACTACTAAACAGTGTGTTTTTTATAAAAAATAAAATTTGCTTTAAAAATATCATATTAATATATTTTTGAAGTTTAAAATTTTACGTATTTTCCCAATCTTCTTTTTTCGTCTCCTCCTTATGCTAATGGCTACTCCCTTCATTTCTAAATACAAGGGATTTAGACTAGATGAGACACATTTTATTACAACGAATTTAGACATAAAGCATGTCCAGATTCGTTGTACTAGAATAAGTCACATCCAACCAAAATCCTTTATATTTAAGGATAAAGGGAGTACATAAGAAGCATTAAATTTCTATCCCATCGGCCTAGGCCTTGTTTAGTTCGCGAAAAGAAAATTTTTGGGTATCACATCGGACGTTTGATCGGATGTCGCAAGGGGTTTTTGACACGAATGAAAAAACTAATTTCACACTCCATCATTAGCGCATGTGGGTTACTGTAGCACTTACGGCTAATTATGGACTAATTAGACTCAAAAGATTCATGTCGTAATTTCTATACTAACTGTGCAATTAGTTTTTCATTTTACCTATACCTAATGCTCTATACATGTGTTCAAAGATTCGATGTGATGTTTTTAGGAAAAGAAATGTTGGTAACTAAAAACATGCCTGAACAAAGAGGTGAACCATAGGAGTAGTGGATTTTAATGGGATGGGATAGGAAGAGAATGTGATCATGTGGGTGTTGGACGAAGAAGCAACACATGAGCAGAAAGCAGTCGTTGGGTTTTCTGCCTCTCTCTCTTGTCGCCCCCAAAAAGCTGACCGCCTGCTTCTACAGTGCAGCTGCTCAGCGAGAGAGTTGGGTACACTCAGAGGGTGTTTGGGAACTAGGGACAAATTTAGTCCCTCTCACAAAAATATAAGTTCCTATAATAAAGACTTACGTTTTTGTTTAGCCCCATTTAGTCCCTCCAACCAAACACCGCTGGCCATTTCAATTCGCAGCGGCTCTGTCAGGTGGCGCCCACCAACGAGGGTGGCCCACATGTCAGTGGGTATCGAGCGCCAAAGTACGTGGGTGGCCCGCATCTCAGTGAGTAAAGGGGGTGGATTTCAAAAATTCGTGTACTTGCGTGTGTCGATTGTTTTCTACTCCACTTTTCTTTCTCTCTCGGTCTCTCCCCTTGCTTCCCTCTCTCTCTCTCTCTCTCTCTCATCCATGGCCTCGCCCTCGCCTTCCTACCAAAGTTAAAATACCCACGTGAAGTGACGTCAGGTGGCCGTGGCCTCAAACCGCCTATCAATATCTCTCTCCGGCGGCGCTGCGGCGGCTGCGATCCTCTCCGTTGAGGGGGACGACGAAGCCCTAGGTGCGCCGCCGCCGCCGGCTGCCGCGCGCAGCGCAGCGGCGGAGGGAGGGAGGACGAGGCCGGCCGCCCCGCGCCCACACGCTGCGGCGGCTTCTTCTTCTCCACGCAGCACGCCGCGCGCGCGGCGTCGTCCTGCGCCACCGGGCGACGTGGGGGGGGGGGGGGTCTGCAAGCTTCCCACGTGCTCCACCGGGGGCGCGCGCGCGCCGTTGCGGGGGAGACTCGAACCCCTCCGCCGCCACCCGCGAGCTGCTGCGGCTCGGCTCCGACACTACAGGCTACCCAGCGCGCGCGACGAGGCGCGCGCTCCTCCGCTCCGATCCACCACGCGCCGCGCGCCGGCCGGCCCGCACGCTGCTGGCGCGTTGCCATCCGTCACAGCAGGCGCCTCGTCCTGCGCCGCCACACGGGCTGCTGGCTTCCGAGTTCAGCGACCGCCACCACCCCACCACACCTGCCGCGGCCGCGGTGCTTCGACGCCAGGCCCCCCGAGGTAAGCGATCTCTGCTTGCGCGGCGCCGCGCGGCGAGGCGCTTCACCTGTCTTCACACTGGCTGGTCTCTGCGTTCTCCCTTGGCAGATCCCGATCGCCCATCGAGCGCCGCCCGCTAGCTAGTCGTGGCCGTCCGCCTCCGCCGTCAGCTGTGGGTTCCTCCTCTCCGTATCTGGATCCTGGAGTTCTTCGTCGCCTGCTATCTGCTCTGATTTTAGTCGATTGCTGCTGGGTACGTGACAAATTCTCACTGGTGGAAAAACCCTTGACAAATCCATGGTTGTATTATGATACCGATGAACTAATTTCTCCTAGCTCCGCCCGTCTCTAGCAATTGTTGCAGGCAATGCGTTTCGCTTTGTTCTTATGCAATGCCGTGCTTGTATGTGTTAATTCGCACGCTTTTAGATTTGCTTCATACGCCACCAACAATATTGGCACAGACGCTCCAAATGCAGATGCTATTTTCTACTCTAGTAGTGCAAGTTCATTCATGGCAATATTGGTTTGAATTGGATGATGTCTCCAATAATATCATCTGATCTTAATTCTTTAATGGGGTAGTGTCAGTTGAATGATCTTGATGCATCCTTTTTTTAGTGTTGAAGCTCTATACTACCTGGATTTTTGTACTTCGGTCTGCTTTATTTTGCCTCTCTTAAGATAGTCCTAGTTTGATTTTCTTTCATCAACAGCAAAATCAGATACGGAGAATTATGAAACCAATTTTACCAATGTTCTTTGACAAAGATATCCTCGACAAAACATATTCTAAGAATGGATCTGAAGGTTCAATAACGTTGGCACTGACATATACTACATCTTGGCTCGAAACTGAAGACCCTGACGGCAACATGTAGCAGTTAAACTAGTGGAGCATGCCTAGAAAAGAGGTCTCATGAGTCAAGGTCATGCTTAGAGCAGGTACAATAGCAGGCTATAAGCCAGCTATAACCACATATCGAGAAGAAAAGAGAAGAGAGAAGAAAGCGGGCTACAGATTTGTAGCCGGCTGCAACACGGACTCCAATACATTATGAGTGTATGAGAGGTAGGACCGGATATTAATGATGTAGTATATTTTTATAGGTAACTATTGTATGGATGGGCTATTAGATTGGCTATAGATAATTTGGAGCCAACAGTTGGCTATACTATTGAACTTGCTCTTAGAAATCATTAGTGGTCCTCACAAATGGCTTTAGCAATAGTAGTCCCAAAAATTACATGCAGGTTGTTTCTGTTCAGCATACAAAAAAAAATGGCCAAGGCACCTTAGCAGTATCCACACTTCAGAGTGGAGCATTATAGATTGGTGTGCTAATCTAGGAGGCAGGCGTCAGGCGTGTAGCATTGTCTCGCGTATCTTTAGTTTTACTTCTAAATCATATATGTTTTTGCAACTAGAGCTATGTCCATTTTGACAAGAAAAGAAAAGATGGATAACTATCCGTATTTATTTACTAACAGAGTTCCATTTTCTGTGTAATAATGGAGGAAGTATTAGTTCCATACTCTAACATAGGAACACATAAAAGGTCCATTATGTTTTTCAATATTATTTGTGCTCGCGGCATCTAAACTAAGAGTGGCTATTTCATTGAATACAGGAATTTCATACCATTCAAGATGGCTACAACAAGGAAAGGAAAAAAAATTGAAATTCCCATCAACAAGGAAACTGATGCTGTGTAAGTTGATCGTTCCGGTTCTTTTCCTTCTACATTTAGTGATAATCATATTATCATGAATCTGAGATGATTTCTTGAAACTTCATCTTGGTTTATCCTTCTCTAATTTAATGCAATATTAATTAAATATATGTGCAGTCACTGTATTTGTAATATAAATATATTTTCTCTATCTCAGGTTTCCAATGGGGCACCATGGTGATGTCATGGTAACTGCTAAACCCTTTTTTTTTTTTGCGGGAAGTGCTAAACCCTTTGTCTTGGAAAAAGAACTATTTTACACTCATGCTCTTACGAGAGTCTAGATTTCAACCATAAGCTCAAAAACAATACTTGTAACTCCTCAAGTATTGAAACCGGACAAGAATATTAGCATGGCATGTTCTTGGTTGCTTATAACTGAAAAGAGACTGCAGCTTTCGAATAGGTCATGCATAGAAAGAACAACATGACTTAACTATCTGTCATTCACAAATCACAACAATGTTGGCTGCGGGTATGGCAGAAGTTGCTTTGGTAAGAAATGGTGAGGCATGAATGAGCATGATGTCCTGGACAAATGAACACAATTTGGGGGTATCTTGGTGGCAGAGAGCGTAGCAGGAAAAGTTGGCCGTAGAGTATAATCAGAATGTAGATTGTGGGAGAGATGCAAGAACTTATTATTGGGTATATCATTTGGTAGATGCTTCTAGGGTGATATATCTTTTTTTAGATTAGTCTGTATAGAGTAGAATTCTAATTGATCAAAGTAGTAGTAGAATTATTCAATGAGTTTTTGTTTTTTTCTTTAGATTAGTCTATGGAAATCATAAAGGTCAAGAGTGTTTGCTCCCATTAACTAAAAATGGCAAGGGCTGAGAAGAATGTGAGAAAAGGTTTATATAAGAGGCTAGGAACTCAATCATGGCGTTCCTTTATTCCTCACCATTCCATTATTAGATCCCACTGTTGTCATACTACTACCAGTCTACCACCATTGTGCCTATCAGATCTAGCTATGATGTTCCTTTTTTAGATAATAGCCATGATGTTCCTGCCAGGCCAGGATCGACCTTCCTGAAAACCACCACCTACTTTTATTTCAAAGCAACTGGGAGCATGTTTGTGTTGTAGTAGTCTTCACCTCTTCACCATCTGTCATGCCCTGGTTGATGATATTGTCAATTAGTCACCAACAAGGACAAAGCCAATGGTGAAAAGGTGTTTGGTTTCAACACTTTCTGGGTGAAAAGTGTCCAGTTCAAGCGTGTAAGAGTTGAGTGGTGAAAAGTTGATCTCTTATATAAATCGTTGAAATACATGACCGTCATTTCTTTAGAGCTAACTTTTTAGGGTCTCTAAATCTTTAACATACAGGTTTGTTTATGAAGGAATTACAGGAGATTGATTGTATACAAGAAGTTGATTCATGGTACCATTCTGCACTATGCTGCAATCAGCTGTGGAGATTTCACTTTGCAGTATTGCGCTGCTCAGCTTGTATAGAGATTGGATGATGCAGAACATATGTATGGACTCCTGAACAGATGTCAGCACCCGAATATACTTAAACCAACTGGTTTTTGGCTCTGTGAACACTTTGATGCTCTGAAGAAGCATAACAAGGCTGAGGCTTTTATCACATATCCTCTTATTGATGGTTCACTATTGGATGTTCCCATGGAAGACTTATTTTTGATAGAGAAGTTTATTGAAAATGACAAGCCCAAGTGCAGAGCTTATGGATTTACGGATGAAGGCTCCAAAGATATCTGGTAAGACAATTGATGCCATATACACTAAAAAGGTTAAATCAATTAGTCAATTTATTTGGTTTGTGCATTTCTCTCACTCCCTTGTTTGATATCCTATTCGTCAAAATTTTCAGTGATATTTTGAGCGCTGTTTCCTACATAAACGACCAACTTCCTACAACAATCAACAGTGGATCCACTTCTTCTAAGTGTGAAAATGAATCTCAAGGGACATCATTTCCTTTATCTCCACTACGGATTTATAATGGTCAAATCTATTATAACAAGATGGCTGAGGGACAGTACCAAATTTTGTTTGAAAATTTCTACACTGAACTTCCTAACCACATGAGAGATAAAAATAGTTGTGGCCGAAAAGGTAACTACAATAATACCGCAGTTGGCTTATGAATTTATTTCTGGTACTACTATGTTGGAATTTGCTATTTATTTACTAGATTATAAATTTTGAAATTAAGTGCATAGATAGAAATTTGTCATCCTAGAAAGTATACTAAAACAATATCATATGTTTCTAAGCTCTATTGAGTCGATGTGTATGCAGAATTTCTTTGGTAGCATTCAAAATTCAATTTGTTAAACATCATGTATGGAATTCAATTGAAGTTTCACAACTTTTCATAACTTCAATAATTTTGAATTCTAGGTATTCAAATTTCTTTACATAGCATTGAAGTCAATGATAATTTTATTTTTGAGTATTTCAACTTTTGTTTTTGCGTGTCAGTGTTTCAGTTCTTGATCGTATTTCAAATTCCAACTTGTAATCTAAAACTTAAGTTTCTTAGGTTTGAATTTTATGCTCCAAAAGTTTATAAAAATGTTAAAATTACAAAATAATTACCACATCTGCTAACAGTTAAATGGCATATGCTAAATAAAGATCTTGACATGATTCTAGGATTTGAAGAAAAATATTTAGTTGTATTCAGGTGATAGAATGAAATTACTTCTTCAGCATGTAGTTTAAGTTATTTAAGTTCACATTATGAGCAGCTATACAGTTCAGTGACTTCTCAATAAGTAAATTTGATTAACTTTAGCGAGTTTATTATATTTGTTTTCTAATATACAATTTTTTAATAGCGCCTACTGTTGATGTTATAAAACGTCTTAACTGGGAAGCAGCAGCTACGTTTCTTGATGAACTATTACAGAAGAATATGCTCGAACCCAACGATGAGCTGAAACATCTGAAGGATAAACTGAAAACAAATCCACCTGCAAAGTAAGTTTGCTTGTCAAGCTGCAATTTTTATTTTTGTATAAAGCAATTTTTTGTTATGTAAGACTAATTTTGGATGCAGTTATACTGACCTGCTATGGGAACCCGGCCTATGGACAACATATGTGAAGATTCATTTTCTTAGAGAGATATTTTGGTGCATTGAAAGCGATGAAGTTACAAGAAAGCTTGTACTGAGAAAAATGGATCCTCCTGGAATTGAGAGCTGCATGGTAAAACTTGGCTATAGTGCTGGCAAGGAAAAGAGTCTTCTGCATTCAATTAAATCTATTATATATTAAAAGTCCATTAAACTTTCTACAAACGCTCCGAAACCACCACGTGGTGTTTCTACAAGCGCTCCTAGGCTGCCATGTGGCATACTACAATCCCACCATCGATTTTTATTTAAATTGGTGGACCCATTATTTTACACCGTCAGATTAGATCTATTTAAAAAGCATATGTTTTCTGTGTCCAACAAAATCCATTTACCGGAAATATTTACATATGTATACACATGAAAATAGTTACGTACGATGGAAATACTTACATACATATACATATAAAATACTTACATACGTATATGATGGAGTATATATCTAGGTACTGTTTATTAAAAAATAAACAAAGAACGTACGTGTGTGTACGATAAAAAAGCAACTGTTCGCTTGGATGGAAATATACAAAAGGAACATACGTATGTACGGTTAACGCATAATAAAAAAAATACTATAATAAAGCCCTAAAGTAAAATATACGAAGTTATAAACATGGAAAAAAATATACGGTCCTTTTAAACTAGGATCTTCTATACTATAAAAATAAAATTTATTACTCCACAAATATAGTAGTCATGTTGTGCATGTGGCACTATATAATCTCACTATAGATTTTCATTTAAATTAATAAATCCATTATTTTATACGTTTACATTAGCCCGCTTCCTTTTTAATATCGTCTATTATATATAAAAGTCCATTAAATATCCTATAAACGCACTTAAGCCGCCACGTAGCACTACTACAAATGCTCCTATATTGCCGCATGGCATTTTAATAAATTAGAAAATTCACAAAAAATTGAGAATAAACAAAACATTTAGCCGTCGATTTTCACTAATATATGGTGGACCCATTGTTTTCTACCATTAAATTTATTTATCGAGTAAAAAAAAGGCTCACATATCCCAAACATCTTCCATCCATCCAGTATGGACCACCTATTTCTTTTTCTCTTATTTTTCCATTATTTTTTGTCATTAGATTTATTTAGCCAAATAGAAAAGGATAAAAAAAAAAAGCCCGCATATCCCATCCCCTCCCGTCCAGTACGTACGTGCGTGCATACCTCCATACCTATTTCCTTTCTGTCCTATTTTCTTCTTTTAGATACATGGAAAAAATATTTTATGATAACAAATTTTAAACAACTATTTATCTAAATCATATAGCTATTTTTTTATTGGTGCACTCCATTAGATTATTTACTATAAAATATTTTAAAATTGAAGATCCAAGTTTGGGACATATATTATTAAAATCATATAGCTAATATTATTATAAAAATTCATTACTTTGGGACATATATTCTACGGACTAGCTATTATTCACTGATCCATATATTTTTAAGAAAAAATCAAATTGATTTTTAAACCTTCTGATTAATAACATATACCTAAATTAGAAAAAAATTAAGTAGTTTAATTAGAAAATACAATACCCAAAGTATTTCTAATAGCTCTAAGATAAATTGTATTTAATACATTCGATCTATCTTGAAAAACAATAATCTCCTTATATCCTCTTGCGTTACATATACCTTTGACCCTCCCTCTCACTCTCTCATCCTCTCCTCTCCAATTCAATTATCCCATCTTCTATTTTTTTAACTAACATAATATAAAAACAATCATAGCTGTTGTTTTATTTTATAACTAAATAAATAAATCAAGATCACATTAGCTATATTTTACAATATAAAAGTAAAAATACATCATTTGAAGGTAGACACTATCGTTTGCATGGAAACTAAGTAACGATAAATTAATTAAAAATTTGTATCAAGTTGTACTAAATCATTGTAAATAGCAAAAATCAATAAACGCCCTCCGGAACGCTCATAACTCACCGTGCATCATATCCTAAAATTCTAAAAAAATCCAATTAAATTGTTGTATATATTATTTTTAACTACTAGATGTATTTTTATGAAAATAAGTCGCCATGTGTCACCTCCTATAAAAGGAAAAGAATCTTTGAAATTCTTAGAAAAAATGAAACATCCCATCACCAGTTTTCACTTAAATAATATAGAAAAAAAATAGAAGAATAAAATGTCCTCCACCTCCTCCTCGCCCTCACGTGCACAAAACATCGTCCGTCCCCTCCCTTTTTTAGCTATTATTATATTATACTAAAAGAGAAACAATCAATAATATTTTTTTTAAGAAATATAGCACAACGCATACGCTCTAAGTGCGCACACACTCACCCTTATGAAAACACACAGAGAGAAACAATATGTAATATTGGATATTTTTTAAAGAAACACCATACAAACGTAAGCGCTGACAACGCGCGCACACTCACCCCTATGAGTATCTATAAAGACTGGGCTGACATATTTTGAGATTGACGAAATCACCACGAACACCTCGCTGCCAATGATGGGTATGTCAACACTGAAACAATAATTAGCCATAAATGCGAGCACCCGTCTCAAGTCTAGGACTTTAATCTGGATGGACATATTCCATCACAAGGAACGTAACCAATTGAGCTACACTCACTTTGCAATAATATTGGATATTAAAACAACCATAATTTTTAAGCTACATTTTTTAATACTACTATGCCTTTTAAACTGGTGGAACCATTATTATTTCTAACTGTTATATCTATGTTATATAAAAAAACAAGCGTGTATTCATGGGACATCACATTTCAAAAATATTATTGCCCAATTATATTTCGTCATTATCGTATTCATGTTAGGTTGTGTCGAGCCTCTTACCCACTCTAAATGAAAATGTTCATGGATGGATCACCTCTCAAACTACATCAATCATATTAGAGAGCGTTCGTTCTGGTGAGTTAGGGTGAGAAAGCACATCGTAGTCCGCGCGCACGCTTCCCAAACTACTAAACAGTGCGTTTTTGGCAAAAAAAAATTCTATAGGAAAGTTGATTTAAAAAATCATATTAATCTATTTTTGAAATTTAAAATAGTTTATACTCAATTAATCATGCGCTAATGGCTCACCTCGTTTTACGTATCGTTCCAATCTTCTCAATCCCCTATCCCTCAAACTCACCCTTAGTCTATATAAACACAGACATTTAGTGAAGCCTCATGTCCCACCCAATTTATCCTCTAATAAACCATGATAATATATATGCAATTTATAAAAAAAATAAAAACACATTACTTTTACTTTCGTTGACATATTTTCTAAAGAAAATAAGACTATATTCTTTTCAAGTGATGAAGAAGACTATAAATAATTGCTTACATATATTACTTAAATATGATATAACACAAAATGTAATGGGTTAGAAAATTATATAGGCAATTAATACCGACGAAAATAATTTATGGAGAAATCGTGACAGTTGATCTCCAGTTAATATTTCGCTCTTATAAATATCTTATACTTAGTGTACGTACTATGCATGCCGGGCTACCTTCCTAGTTTCTGAGAAAAAGGGTAGTGGCTCACCAAGATACGACCTACCTGAATTACAAAGGGGATAAGGTAATTTTCAAGCTCTAGGCAGGAGGCTTTACCAAAGTTTCATTAAAAGCTAAGAATAACTGAAGTTTCTTTTCTCCAGAACGATGTTGGCGAATGCAAAAGATCGGTGGAATTACTTGTGCAGAAATCGAAGGCAGACTACATGATCGAGCTGGTATCGCATATACGCCAACTTGGCTGGGTGATGGAGTCCCCAATCCTGAGAAGTAAAGTCTTCAAAGCAGCTTCAATTAGTTTTTTTTTTTTTTAGAGAAGGGTATTTTCTACCCGGCCTCTATATCCAATCGGATATATACAGCCATTGAGATAGGGAACTTAGCCCCACAAACAACCTAATCTGAAATTCGCTCCATAGGAGATTTAAACTCAGGACCTTGGGTACTACTCAGCTTCAATTAGTTGAGTGCCTTAACTTCTCCTTAACGTTTCACCTGCCATCAGTATTACATACAGGTAAAACTCTGTATATGGAAGCGTTCAGGCAAAGTAAGAAGTACTTCATCATGTGTAAGGTTGCCAAGGATGATTGGGTGAGATATGCAGAATAGCTTATGTGTTAATCATTTATACTCCATCAGTATCCATAGCCGTCTGATTTGTACTTTAGTTGGGCCTCTCTTCTCCAGGTTTGTGATTAGCTCGGAAGTTAGGAGGGCGGAACATCATTATGGGTCTCGCAAGGAAGCAAGCTCCAGATTTGGATGGAGAATTTGCACAAGACGTTTGGAGTGAAAAAGAGTTTAGGAGTATAGTGATGCTGAGTTCTTTGTTTTGCACTGGCAGTCAGATAGGCTTACCCTTCTTATTTTGTTTGTCTGTGATCCGTTGTTCTCTGTAAAGGATGCCCTGCAGAAATTCGTTAGTCTTTTCCTGTTAGGGTGCTGCTCCAGTAAGGGGGTTGCGCTAGCCTGGCTTTTCTTTTACTTTCGAGCTCTTTGTACTCATCGTATCATTTCTAGTAATGGAAATGGGGGCTTTCAGCCTTAGTTAAAAAAAAATCATTATGGGTCTCGGCTCATGATTTCTGAGCACATCTTGGTAGATGTTTTTTTTCTTTTCCTTCTTGGTTTCATGTAAGTATATGCTTTGCTGTTGTTACGATTAGTCGGTTCTGCCCAAGCAGGCAAACACACATTCGGCCAGATTATGTAACACCGGTACGTGTCTCGATGTTCTTTTTTCCTTACATATAGTAATATTAGTTGAGGTGGCATTACTGTATTTTTTTTCTGTGATGGTTTTGTCCCCATATCATTCATGGTTTTTTTTAAGCGAAATACATGTTGGTCCTTAAACTTGTGGAGTGGTGTCACTTAAATCTGTGAACTTGAAAATTGCATGTTTAGATCCGTGAACTTGGTTTTATATATCACCCCCCGGTGCAATCGTCATTTGACCATGTTTGACCACCAATGTAGCAATGCCATGTAGGCAACACTTTTGTGTTCAGTCCGCTCCGCATATACCTTCGCACATACCTTGCCCTGACCAGTGCATTTCAACCCAAATCCCCCAAAATATCCCTAAATCGGCTAGGGTTTCAACGGTGAGGTTAGCAGAAGGAGGCCAAGAAGCAACGCAACGTGGCTTGCACGCTAGGCATCCCATGGATTCTCCAAGCTCGTTCTCGTCTTAAAGTCGCTGAAAGAAGGTGTTGTTGATCAAGTGCCCGTTGTGCAAGGATAAGGTCATTTTGGAGTGCAGAGCAATGGTAATTGCTAATCGGGACCACATTTTCTATACATGCAAGGAGAAGAATGAGAGGAAATAACGATTTAAGATTTTTTTTTTTGGATCTAGTGTCACTATATAGCTACAAGGAGATATATGCGACGTGTTGTAATGCAAAGGGGGCTGAGAGCAAAAGTGTTGCATGAAAGGATGTTTGGACCGGGGCTGGTATATTAAACCAAGTTCACGGACCTAAATGTGCAATTTTAAGTTCACGGACCTAAGTGACACCACCACACAAGTTTAGGGAACTGGCCATGTATTTCGCTCTTTTTTTTAACGATCAACACCATACGGTAGCTTTTAACTAATAATTATACTAACTATATCTATACTAACTATTATGCATGTTATATTTCTAGATTCATATTTTAAAATACTTCCATGTGATGCTAATTTTATATTTGTTGGGATTATAGAGTGAAATAAAAAATTGGTCAAAGTATGCTATTAAAGACCGTGTAAAAAAATATAGGTCTTATAATTTAAGATAGATGGAGTAACTATTATAAACTTGAAAATAAATTTATTTGATTCTTTCAAAAAAAATCTCTGTATATATTTTTCAGAAAAACTCACCATTAAAGTTCAGAAAGTGTGCTAATAGAAAATTCGGAAGTTGTTATTTAAATTTGCAACCAGGGTTCATAGTCCCGATACCGGATCAATGCTTAGGAGCAATATCATTGGATTTTGTGGAATCCGTCGATAAACCGACAAAAACTGATGAAATTCGAAAAAAAGATGTCAGAAATTTAAAATCCAGTTTGAATTTTCTTGAACTACCGAAAAATCGAACAGTTTGTACTTTCGACCCAATCCGAAAAATCAGGATATCACAAACTCCGAATCGGATTCCACTGAAATTACGAACATATGCTTGCAGCTTATCCGAAGTGCGGAGTACAATATAAAAGAGTAAATTGCATCCAAGGTATACGAATTTGTCAGGTGGGTGCAATCTAGTGCACGAACTTGTAAATTGCTCATTTTAGTGCATGAGCTTGTTTGGTGCGTGCAAAGAAAGGCGAAAATAACACTACATGGATAATAATTGATTTAGGGGCGGATTAGAATACTATGTAAACATATATATGAGAATGTTGCTATTAGCCATACATTTCTTCAATAAAAAGATAGAATGGGATACAGTGAATGCAGAAAAATATATGAAAAAAAATGAGCAATGATATAAGGGTTAGATATATATGACATTCATCATTTCCATGATGAAGAATAAAGTAGAGACTAAAATTATAAATATTGTATGCCTTATGCATACTCGTTACACGTATGCACGTCACACCCTAGCCAACATTAGCTTGTAAAATTAACATTGCAAGCTATTTTGGTCCTCGCTCGTACGAACTAGACAAGTTCGTGTACCGAAACGAGCAACTTACAAATTTACGTACTAAATTACACCTACCTAACAAGTTTGTGTACCATCAATGCAATTTACTCATATAAAACTACGAACAGTACTAGAATTCCGCCGCAAAACCGAATTTGTACTAAGGTGGTGTTTGAATCTCCTGAAGATGAAGATGAAGATAAATATTAAGTTTTTCACGCAAAACGAGGTGGTAATAACATGTGATTAATTGATTTTAATTATTACAAACTTGAAAAATGGATTAGTATGATATTTTAGAGCAACTTTCATATAGAAAGTTTTCGCACGAAACACATCGTTTAGCAGTTTAAAAAAGCATGCCACGAGTATCAAAATTTAATCTTGTGCTTACAGCAGAAACGAATAGGGCCTAAGGCTGTGTTTAGTTCCACGCCAAAATTGAAATTTGAAGAAATTAGAACGATGTGATGAAAAAGTTGGAAATTTATGTGTATAGGAAAGTTTGATGTGATGAAAAAGTTAAAAGTTTTTTAAAAAAAGTTGGAATCTAAACAACGCCTAACCTCAGCGAGTCAGACCCTGTTTAGATGGGACTAAAACTTTTAAGTCCCTATCACATCGGATGTTTGGACACTAATTATAAATATTAAACGTAGACTATTAATAAAACCCATCCATAACCTTGGACTAATTCGCGAGACGAATCTATTGAGCCTAATTAATTCATGATTAGTACTCCCTCCGTCCCATAATATAAGGGATTTTTAGTTTTTTTCTCCGTTTTACGTGCGCGGGAGGTGAGTTCCCAACCTCACCTCCTGAACAGAGCCTAAGTATCAATTAATCATAAGAAAATACGTCACTCCGTTTTACGTGCGCGGGAGGTGAGTTCCCAACCTCACCTCCTGAACAGAGCCTAAGTATCAACCAGTTAGTCAATACCCCCATTGAGAAGACATTGCATCTAGTCTATATTTATGATTTATAACTGTTTGCTTATCAGTTCGATCGCCTCGTTCCCCAATCCCATAGCAATAAACTTAACAGCTTTTTTAATAATCACAATAAGTAGGTTTTAGAACTGTGGGCTGGTGCTGGTGTGGGTTGGTCAGTTGTTCCATGGTCATAAGAACTTAATACGGTTTTCACAGTTGCTGGGTGGGTTTTACAGTTTTGAGCTGGATTGCTCCTGGGGCTTGTTGGTTGGGTGGGGTGCGCATGGAGTAAGCAATCAACTAATATGGACCAAATTACTTATTTCCTCCAAAACATCAATTTTGTTATAGTTTGTCAAGTTTCTTTTATGCTTATTCGTTTTTGGATTCGAATTTATTGTCACCTGTAGTTTTGAATATATTATTTTTGAGCACATTATTTTTATTCTGACCTGTCAAAATCATGAGAAACAGGGTCCAAGGCTCAGCAAATTGGTTGGAGCCTGTCAATTTCTTGTGAAAACCACTAGGTTGACAATTCTAATTTTAGCAATGAATAATTGCTGATTTCTACCAAGTTAGTTCAAATTTTGGCTTGGACTGATTTTTAGGGTGGGCCCACCATTGAAAGGACCAACTTTGTCTGAGTTTATTGAAATCTTTCATGGCTCAGACAGAGTGGAAGTAAATTCTGGAAATTATGATGAAGTTTATAGTAGCTTGAAGACCACCTTACTTTCAGGATTTATTTTTAGTTATAAGAGGCACACATATTTTATACTGTCATTAATCTTTGCATGGGAAATGCTGATTCTCCCCTTCATGTGCACTTGTCCATGAGTGGCAGATGAATTGGAAACGGTTCAAAATCATTTTGACTTCATAAGTTCATATAAAATAACCAATTTGAATGAAGTAGATGGTTTCTAAGTTCATGTTCAAATGCTCGTTCGAATTAAATAGTTCAAATTTTAGACTGTAAAAGATTTCTGTACGAGGTTCTGGAATCTTTAATTAAGTGGGTCTTGAACATTGATATATTGGAGGCTCTGGGCTGCTTTTTGGTGGCAGGTGGTATGAGAGAAGGGAGTTGGATTACGTGTTTAAACTTCTACTCACTTAAGACTCCCTCAATTTCATTTTTACCTTTGTAAAACCTTGTTTGATTGAGCTGATTTTTACTATGAATTATTGGTATTTTGTGCATTTACTTAGTGTTGTGCAGCTGCTAGTGCACAGTTTACTAGCCTTCCTAGGAGAGTGACATTTCAGATCAATTTTATATTTTTTGACAAAAACATCCTTATAAGCATACTCTTGGTGGTATAAGCGGTTACAGTGAAGTTGAAGACTTCATTTTCATCTAGAGAAATTGCAATTTTTTAATGGTTGTATGGTGCTTCCATTTGTTTCCTTGTGCACATTTTCCTAATCCGTTGTTACCTTGTAGGTACAACGTCATTGGTCTGTATGCATCTCTTGGGGGAATGTTATTTGAATGCACAGACAGCTCATGTTTTTATGCTGCTATCTTGAAAGATCTGGGTTCAATGGAATTTTGACATTTAAGCAAACTTATCCATCTGGTTGTTATTCCATTGGTAAAAAATTGCCCAGATAAATCCTGGAAGATTTTGATAGTCAACCTGCTGCAACCCTTACTTATGCATTTTGGGAATGTACTTGAACATGCATGGTCCAGTATGTTGCATCATGGCCGAGCCAGAGTTCCATATTACTTTGGTAATCTTCATGGGTCTTTGGAAATAGTTAGGAAATTGGAAGAGACCCTTCTACTTGAATTCACTCGTGAAGTATGTGATCTTCTTGGAGTTTTAGCACTACCAGAACTAAATAAAGGGTTGACCTCATTTCAAAACAGATCTCTTGTTGGGTATGTGATCTTCCCTGTTTTGTTCGTGTCCTTTTCTATTAAGAATCAAAAGAAAGTTTTCATTATCCCGATTGACTTGCAGATATCTTTTACTTAATGATTGTCTTGGGAGGTTAAGGATGAGTCTGTTTGGGTACTTGGTTGATGGTGAAGCAGCCACCAAAGCTATCCCCTTCTGTCGTGCTTTGATCCACCTTGCAGGTGCTGCAAATGATGATAAGCTTAGGGTATTCATTTCGGATGAGCTACTTCCCTGTTTGATACGGCTTATAGATGATCAACTTCCATGTGCAATTAGATGCCTAGTTCACAAGTTAAATTCAAGTGCAAGCAATGATGCTATCAAGGATATTGTCGTCCTTTGTGAAGAAGCATATAACTATTTATCAAGCCATATTTATGCACAAAGCCAGGCAAGGACTTACGATTTATTGTTCTTTGCAATGTTAAACATCATGCTGTTAGTTTTGAGTTCTGTCAAATAGTGATTATGTGTCTATGCCACCCGTTTTGTGCGTGTTGTTTTAAATGTGCAGGATTTAGTGAAGGAACAAAAGGAGATTGAAGATGCTGCAGATAGCTTTACATGTTGGTTGGTAAAGCAAAAGGAAGATCTCCATGCTAAGGCATGTTCTGCTCCTCCAAAGGAATTTTTTGGCCAAACACAACTAGAATGGAATTGGGAGGTATGTTCCCATATTTCCTTGTTTTCGATGATCTCAACTACAATTATAGTCGAATCGTGATTTTTGGGTTTCATCATCTATTAAAACATATTTTTTGTTTTATGCAGTTTGAAGATGAATTTCGAAGATATCTTCCAGTTTATTTTGATACAATGCAAGAAGTGGATGCAATGGTTGACTGTTTGGAGGTAATTTTTCCGTTAGCAAACATACTACAATGCAAAGAATGCTTATTATATGTTTATTTAAAGAGAACTACGGAATGCTTGAGTGTCCGATAGTTTAGCTAGGTACTAGGTATTAGATAATTTTATCCATTAATGTTTAGGGATTTAATGTGATTGGGAGGTGGGAATAACTGTGGCAACAGATCTGTGCATATACTATGTAGTGAACATCTATTAACATCCTTACAAACTGCAGTAGTTCTAGAAACCAAATATGATATTGACAAAGTTCAAAGATCAATATAGTTGGAATAGCCAGCTACATGTGCTATGATGCATGGACACAGATGCGTATCTCTGAAATATCCTATTGCAAGCTGCCTTCAATCTAGTGTAGCTACTGAATCCAACATGCTGAACTTAGGAAATAACAAGATGAACAACTCATGAGAGAGGAGGGGCTTGTGTGCAACTTTTCTGAAGTGTCGGTGCATATGTTATTGGAAACTATGTTCATTCATCTTAGTGTCGTGGGCCACTAACTCTACTGGCAGTTGGTAATTTAGAAACTACTATGTGTTTGCCATGCCTAGTTCTTTATGCTCTAGTCTGCTAGCTATTAACTCTCAAAGCTAACAGTGCCTAGAGAAGACAGCCATTAGGAATCTGCAGAACTTAATAGGTCTTTTGTGCTGTGTCTTTCCTGACTCCTGTTTGTTCAGTGGGTCTCAATATTCACATATTCATGATTCAGTGTGCCATTTGTTCTGAAATGTTGTTTACTGGACCACCAATTTAGTGTGGTAAGGTTGGCGTTTTTGATATCTGTATCTTTTTACAGATGAATCCATGCTTTATTAATGTAATGATTGCATTACAATTATTCCAAATAATTTTCATATGAATGCACAGTACAATGTCTAAGTACTTGTACCATGGAGAGATCAAGGAGGCTTGCTGCTCACACAAATATGCCACCCAATTTTCATTATTCCTGTCAAACTGAATCTAGAACTGTAAACCTCTAGACTACTGTATCTCTATGAAAGCTTGTAAGTGGCAGCAGATGAGAGTGCTATCATTTATTAAAGATCAGTTTAATTCAGATACAAGAGTCACTAATTTATAAGACCAAATTAGAGTGGTTAGGTTTATGAATTATGAAGTACAGGAAGAAGCTTGTAGCCGTAGGAATTGTCTGCGCATTAACAGCACCCTGTCAATCTGTCACATGCTGAAATACTGACCATTCGTATTGCTTATGAAACAAACCATTGACTTTTAATATACATCTAAGCTTTGTCAATTGAAACATACTGGCTTAAAAGTTAGAATGTGGTTATGTGAAACTTAGGCTTCCTATTGCCGATGCAGTGTTGTTTAAAGAAGGGTTAGATAATCGTATGTAAATCCAATATGAAACTATTGGTTCTATCTTATTCAAAATGCCCTCTTTTTTAGTTAAATTGTGATGTAGGCTGTCTTTCATACGTTGACACAAATCTGTTTCGTTAGGTCATTTTGTTTCAATCTCAGTAATATTCTCACAGTAACATGTACAACATTGCTGATTGTCTATCCACATTATAACGTGAATTTGTTTGCACAATGGACTTTCAGGATTTAAGTGAACAAAGTAACCGATTTGATAATCTATACTTGCAGGTTGATTTTTTTGACCTGGAAGTTCTATATAAGAACTTGAGGCCTGAATTTAGATCCAAGTATGCTATTGACAGTAGCAAGCACCCCCATCTAAGGATCATGTCAAATATGCGAGAAGTATGCGCTTGTTATGATTTCTGATAATCAGCTTGTACATATGTTCATATATGCTAATTAATTATTTCTTCTTTTTTTGAAGCGGAAATATTATTCAATGATCAGTGCAAAACATCACAAACAAATATGTGAAATTCTTGGAGAACTCATTACTTTGAAACCATATATCAAGGTATCTCCTTAGTTTGAACTACGTAGTTAAGTTGAAACGTCATGACCTACATTTATTTCATTTGCAGGGCTCTAACCATTATTATGAAATTGTTGAACGTATTGGAGAAAAAATTGAGATACCATCCAGGATCTTTGACCGTGATGATGCGAAAAAGTCCATCCGTGTGAGTATTTGCTATTGATTTAGGAATATTCTATTGAAAGACTCGCATACTTCTTACCCTAATTCTTAACTAAATCTTCTTGCCAGGTCCTCCTTCAAATCTTACATTTCTGGGAACCTCAGTTTCATCCTCTAATACGGGAGGTAATTTCCGGAATTTGTGAGAGCACTTTTCTTCTTTTTTTTCATTGTTTGTATATAATGTTTTCATCATATAGGGTCACAAGGACTTCCTTTTAGACATAGCCAGGCGGTTGGCCAAGGCAAAAGCAACAGAATATTCTGAGGTTTGTTCTTTTTTTCTTTTTCTGCTGTAATCTAAGAATACTACTTAAATATGTTTCCTTTTTCAGCCATTGATACCACAAATGGAGGATTTCTTGCCACATTTACAACCTTATGCATTCGCATTTATTGTGGCTACGCTAAAAGATCCAATGGTATGACATTGAATATTTCATGCCCACGCCTAGGCAGTGTTTATCACATTTCTCTCTTCTTTTCCTATTTGTGATAGTGTTTTTTATGCTTTAATTGGCAAAAACTATCATGTTCTTGGTGCCTATATAGTGAAGTGTCCTACCAGACAAATGTGCCGTGTACTGTTGCAGTAGGATTAGGTCCAAAATAATAATATCTATTGCTTGTATAATTATTATATTTTAGGCTAGCATTAGTGAATTGGTATCCTATCTATTATACTACTGATCTATTTAGTGGTTTGTACTATGGTCCACATTCAAATTTATATTAACCATATATTTTTGTGTAGTACGATAACGCAAAAGTGCAAGTACAGTTACACGAGGAGTTTGACAACTATCTGTCTTCTGGTGAGCTGGATGGTCATTTGCAATCTATGAAGGTAATTGTCAATATAGTTTCTTGTAAAAACAGTCCATAAAGCTGCGTACTGTTTGTTATGCTGTTCATCCTTCACCTTATGCAGGGTATTTATTCCGAACTACCTTCTTCCACTGTGCCAACTCCTTTCTCAACTTTGCAGAAAGATCTCATTGATTTATCCCTCAAGGTACTAATCATGCACGCATAATTCCTTGGTTAACATTTCCTTTTCTTGTAATTCTCTTCATTAACAAATACCAATTATATACCCTGTTGCAGTGGAGGATTGAGATTGTAGGCATGCACCATCAAGTTCTCACATATTCTAAATGTTTAAGATGCCTCCTTGAAAATGAGTCGGTAAGAGACATAATTTAAGTACAATGCTTCATTCCTATGCGCACATTGTTTGGAATTGGCTGTATTACTATTTCCACTGTTTTTCTTTTTACCTAATCTATGTTCCTGATGAAGTGCTTTGTTTGTCTTAAGGAAACCACTAAATTACTAAACCTGTTTACTGAAGTAGTTGCTTTTGAGAACAAAGATTATCCCAGTTGTTCCGACAGTTTTCTGTTGATGCTTTAGCTGATTGGGAGGTTAAATGTTATGTTTGTGATTGAAGGAAAAATCATTATTAGACAACTTTGATGTGCCAACAACATTTTCGAATTTGTTAGGAAGTAATCCTTTATAAGTGTGTATCCTTCTAACTTTTGTTCTCAAAAAGAGGAGATACCATTGCTTGTACACGCTTTTTTGTCTAAAACACAGTGCGCTATGTTCTGTTGAGCAGATTCATCATACATCCGGTCACAAATACTTGACTTTCTGGACAAGATCTGGTCAAACTTTCGAAACTTTGACTATCAACGACTTCTAAAATGGTTTGAAAACAATTTTTTTTCCTCGAAAACGCAGGAGAACTGCACTTCATTTCATTAAGAAGAGAGCAAAATATATACAAGGGAGCAAACAGAAACAACACCTCTCACACCGAGGAAAACGTAGAAATAGTATCTATAGATTTATATTGATTATTGCTTTCATAATGTCACAAAATTATTAGATTTTACAAATTTTTTCTCATACAAAATTGTGTTCAAAGTCGAACCTCAATGACTGCGAAGAAAGTCAAACATCAAGTATTTTTTTTACTGGAGGGAATAGGTTTTTTTAATCAAAACCTTCCGTTGCACTTATTTAATGAGCTTCTGTTCTTCAGCAGTCCTTTAGGAACTTCATTGTAAAAATTGAATTGAAGACTAAGGTTGCAAAAGTGCATAAACCTTCTCTGCTATTCAGTTCCATTTTATATCATAATCCAGCAAAGTGTTTTACTTTTAAGCATTTATTTTCTCCATTTCTAGGTGCGTAGATCTGAACTAATATTATCTTAGAAAGTCTATGCTTTTGAAGCGCTATACTTAGTAGGTGTCCTAAATTTGACCGGCAATTTGTGATTCAACTAAAAAAACTTGAAATTTGTTGAAATTTCTTTTTGATATACGTTTAGTTGACTTACATTTAATCCAAAAGCTGATATGACACTGTTCAGTGACTGAGTTAGTTCCTCCTTCCCTTGTAATCATATCTGTACCATATTATTGTTTTAGCATAATCAGTTTACTAAGCAATGCTCTCTTCTCTTGGCCTAATAAAATTATCTCGTGAAGTTTCCAAATTTTGATGTTGTTCAGGTACTGTTTTCAATTCTTTCTTGTGCTACAGGTTTTTGTCTCATATGCTGAAAAGTTCCATTTTTTTTTCCTTGAGCAAGACAATCGAAAGAAGACACTAGAATTATACATAATATGCCATAGTTTGCTAGGAAAAGCGTAATTGCATATGTGCTTTAGTTATTGTGCCATTATGCAATATATTTTCATCATTGTATTTATATCTACATTAATTTAGCAAAACAGATGCGTATAAATATTTGTGCCAAGAACTCTATTTTTGGCCTTGATTTCTTAGTTTGACTCATTTCAATTTCCAGTTGAAAGACGATCTCAGAAGTTTGATGGGTGAGTTAGAAGCAGAAGGTTTCTTTGATGTTAATGATAAGCACATCGATTGGGTACATCTTTTTTAGTGAATGTTTTCTTTTAGTACAATACCTTGTCCTGCATTGTTGTAATTTCTTTTTTATACAGGGCAAGAAATGTTTTTCAGAATAAGTAGACAAATTCAATGTTAAAGTTTTTGCTGGGCACTCCCTCCCCAGACACTATGTTATTCGGGGCATTATGGTATGTGAATGATTTTCCACATTATTAATGTCCAAAGCAATTTATCCAGATGACCGATATCCCCTCATATTTCAAGCTGCTAAGTTTTAATTGTGACCATTATCAGGACTACTGGACAATCTTATCATGGAAAGGTAGCAATTGGGAAGACACATTTGATAAGGTATTATAAATTTATAATAGATCTGGTCCTTCTGGAAATAAAAATCGTATTAACGAGTTGTCTTAACTGTCATCATCCTAGTCCTTTTGGACAAGGATTATAGATTCTTTGAGTGAGAAGATATGTCACTAATTAGTTAACTTATGCTAGGTGGTTGTTAAGGCATGTGGTAACTTGATTGCATATCTTCCACAGGTAAAGAAACATCAATTATATTAATGATTTATTACTTGAGATATCATGGCATCAATAATTATGTTTATTTATTCGAATAAATGTTATTGTCTATTCCAGCTTTGGAGCGATACAAGATACTACAATCACCAATATCATGATATCGTAAGGGAACCCTTTAAACAGGTCCGTGTCCTTATATGTCATGAAGCGAAACCTGTAGATTCTATTTTTTGCTTATTGTTGTCAATGATAGATGCCACAAAGTTACTCTAATTACACTAGCTTCAAAGTTTATGGTTATTATATTCTCATAATGTTATTATATGATTTAAACAAGTTGAAGAAACAACATATGTTTTGGCATGTGGTGTACATCTTGCACGTGCATAAAGCCTTTGGGTCAGCGTCAAACAGCTTGCTATTTGTTTATGTTCTACCAGTTAATAATTAAACTAGAACACTATTCAGAAATCATGCAGCTTGGAAGTGGTAAGCATTAAGTATTGCATAACTGAATTATGAAAATGATCTTATTACATGGAGTGTAAGAAGAGAAGCAATGCACATTTACTGGCCATCATTACTACCTGGCAAATCATGGGTAGGTCACTGTGGAATGTAGATGACATGTATTACTGCCATAAAATGCTGACACTGTCTCTTAATTAATGGTAGTTTAAGAAATTCCAAATTGATCTTATGTTTTTATTGAACACTTCGTACCACCATGCAATCTAATTTGGTGATACCGAATATAGATAATAAACTGGTTCAGGGCCTGGCCATAAATGTAATATTTGAGGTGCATTGTCATAGGCATATTCACATTCATATGTTGTCCACAATTCTGAAAGAAAGCATTGTCGAGTCCATTTGGATAACCAATATCCAGACTAATTAAGATAGTGTTTTTTTAACTCAAATTTATCATATGCCAGCTTTTCCCAAGTTACTGGCTCTATAAATGCTATTCGGAAATGTAGGCATATAAATATCAGAAATGTTGAACCAGAAAGAGTTACTGGCTCTATAGAGTAAAGCAGGAATCTCAGATTTTGGGAACAAAACATACAAATATCAAATGTTGTGAACAAGGGATAGTATTTCTCGACATTGATTCCCATCTGAGGCTTTGAGCAGACTAAATTATATATTGGGCCATGTGTCATGACAGTCATGTCATCATTGTGTACCAACAGGATTACATATTTGTCGGTGCATCTATGGCATATGTGACATGTTATTGACGTGTCATCACTGACTATTAGTAATTAGTTAACTGCTAACCTCATCTCGATTTAATCTCTGTTACTTGCATGTTAATGTTCTTTTAGATGTGGCATCTTGTATAATTTAGTTCATTCTCTGACTCATGTCAATTCTGGACAGATATCTGTAGAGCGACCAGGGTGCTATTTCTGGCTATTACACCCAAGGCACATCAGCAATGACTTAGCTTCTGACATCTCGTTGACTAAGACAATCAAAGTTTTGTATAAATGACGCCACTAGAAGGTGCAACTTAAAGCTGGACTAAAACATATCGGTTTATGCAATGAAATCAAGTAAACAATTCAGCCGTATGTTTTCACAAAACTATAGAGTTGTGTGGATATTAGCAATAGCAACTTGTGGTTTCATCTAGGAAATCAGGTCAGTATAGTAAACGGTCTGTGGAAAGTTAATTTGTAATAGTTATAGTTTGGTTTACAAATGATTGAATTTAAACAACATATGTAATGGTACTGCAATATCGCTCATGGTTCCCACTCTTCTGATAGAGTGCTTTGTGCTACTCTGCACTGTGTCCTGCTTATAGGCAGAAAACACGGGGAAACATTTCACTTTAGCCATATTGCTATCGTCCATTACAAATGATGTCTCACAGAAATCTTTGTTTCTTTTCTTGCTACAGACAACAAGGGAGTTTTAGACAGAAAATACAAGGTGCAGAACTAAGCAACTAATAATAATCAGATTGATTGAGGCATATAGCGTACAGATTGATTGTGCAATAGACGTATGACGACAGAGGGCCAATAGCAACGATAGGGCCACTGAAAAAAGATTGGTCAATAAAACAACAGGTCCCACTAGCTGCCAACAATCAAAATATTACTCTCCGTACCAAAATATAAATATTTTTAGCATAGTAACAAGTTAAACTTTTTAATTTTGACCATTAATAATAAAAAAGGTTAATCATGTAAAATTGATGTTACTAGATTTATTATTAAACAAACTATCGTAATATGTTACTCTTTTTATTTAAAACATCTTACTTTTATAAATATTGTTGGTTAAAGTAGCATCTCGGATAAAAAATACTTATATTTTGAGACAGGGAGTATGGTCTAAGGAATTGTTTGGTGGAGCTCTAACACCTAAATTTAACTCCAAGAGCTGGATTTAGAGTGGAGTTGTGGAGCAACCGAAACCCCTCTAGCTTATTTTGTGAGAGCGCTCTACCCAGCTCCACTCCTATGGTCCTATTTTAGGTGGAGTTGATTCTGTCTGGTTAGGAGAGGTAGGGCTAGAGCTGGAGCCGTGTCAAATAAACCCTAAAAATAGAAGAACTGTATCTTGGAAATGCTCGGCTGGCTAAAAAAGATAGGTTGAAATTCAGTATATTTTTGAGCCAAAAATATTTATTGGCAATTGCAAAATTACCGCTGCTTTGAATCGTTATTGCAAGACTGCTACTAAAAAATTATAAAAATACCACTCGAACGGTCATTCCAGTGGTATCCTTACAAAATTGAAAAAACCGTTGGCAAATTTGCAAATGTCCTCAATTCCGAATCCGCTTTGTCTACGAATAAGGAAGCTAAATGGGTTGGTTTGATAAGACCCTTTTTTGCTTTGTTGATAAATAATAAAAAAAGAGTGTTTTTTCTATAACCTGCTTATTTTATTATAACAAGTTCTATTGGAAATGCCTGCTAAAGAGAAAATCTATCTGATTGTCTTTTAGCCAATATCCAATTTTAGAATTAGAAAGAAAATGTAAGAAGTCTCCCCACTTCAATTAGTCCCCGTGTTCTTCGAATGGATATCTTAATTGTTGAGAGGGTTGCCCAAATGCGGTATATAAGGCATACCCAGTAAAGCTTACGAGTAAACCAGATATGGAGATGGCGACTAAAGTTGTTGTTTCCATTTTTATAGAATTTCTAGATTACAATGGATCTAAAAAAGACTGTGTATTTACAACTACAACAGTACCCATGTCCAGGTCCATATTCAACATCCAATACCATTTCAAGTATTGAACATCCAATACCATTTCAAGTATTGGAACCACTTCTGCATCTGATTCCTATATAGCGAGTGTTCCGTAAAACAC
>CM020188.1:13448514-13460000 GCA_009805545.1 Oryza longistaminata | reverse complement strand
GAGAGATACTGCAGGTGTCGGGGGGGGGGTGGAACACGGCGCGAGAGGCTGGCGACCTGCAATCCGGGCCCGGGAAACTGGGCGGTAAGAAGCACGACCGGATCAACAAGCGCGACCACTTGGTGTTCTAGCAGGGTTTTGTCCCGCGAGCTGACGATACCAGCCGTGCCACAGTCATTCCGACGCATATCCGGTTACCAATTAAATGGACAACCCATGAAGACGGCCGCGGGGCGTATTTTTAGGATACAGGAGACATGGGCCATTTGTGTTAGCGCCTGCTCATCAGACTCGCTAATTTAATCGTAACTTATAGTTTTTTTAAAAATTTATTCATTTTTGTAGGAAATGGCACAAGATTTGCCATTTTTTATTACAATAATAGAGCAGGAGTGTTTTCTACGGTCTAGCTAAGCACAAAAGTGGTGCATATCAGCAGGCTAGGTTGTTAACAAAAACAATCCAACCTAGCTTGCTGAATGCACATCTCCCTTACACACCCGTCTATTTGGATTGTTTTTGTTAACAACCTAGCTGCCTGATATGCACACTTTTTGTGCTTAGCTAGACGTAGAAAACACTCCTGCTCTATTCAATAGACGGCTATTCAAACCAAAGAGAATTCGTCATTCTTCTGCAAGTAGATAAGCTGAATCCTTGGAAGTAAAATACGCCACTTGGGGTAAACGGCATGCACAGAACCACCCTCAACTGGCAGGTCGGCATAAGCCTGTTCCTCGATGGACCGGATGTGTCGTGCTGCATCATGTGCTGCGGGAAGTGCCGCAACTCTGCATCTGCAGATCGCAGGACATCACAATGGCTTGCACGATGGACGGTCGCTGCATCGGGTCTTGATGCGCGCACGCAGAGACCCGTGACGATCACACGCTCCATTTGCTGCTGATCGAACTCGCCGTTCAGCCTCTGGTCTGCTTGCGTCCAGGATCTTGCCGAGGTCATACAACCATGGACCCAGGATAGCGTGATGAATTAGCTCCGTTCGGTAGTAAGCTGCCTTGGATGCCGGCCGCTTGCAACAAGCTATCTCTAGGAGGACAACACCGAAGCTGTACACGTCCGTTCGGTACGAGGCCAGCGGTGTTGATGAACTCCGGGTCGATGTATCCAGGCGTCCCGCGACGACCTGTGTAGTTTGTGGCTCTCCCCCATGCTCGACAAGCCTTGCTAGCCAAAAGTCACCAAGCTTAGCATTGTGTGACACATCAAGCATTACGTTTGCAGGCTTGATGTCTCCATGGACAATGCATTTCTCGCAGTCACGGTGGAGGTAGAGCAAAGCAGACCCCAGATCAAGTGCAATCTTGTACCTAGCAGGGCCAATTTTGACATGAGTAACGAAATTCTTGTTAGTTAAATTAAACAGATGAATGTTCATAATCAATCAGATACTTAATCTGCGAGGTCTCATCTGACATGTTATGCAATTTTCGGTACCTTCGTTGCCAAGTTAAAGTTTTCTCAGGGTCATAGAGAATGCTTGTCAAGGCTTCCTTGAGCATAAGTTCAATAAACTAGAAGGGAGCCGTTTCTTGCTGTCGCACACGCCCAAAGCTGACAACGGTTCTGTGGCCTCAGTTGGGTCATGACTTTCACCTCTGCCTTGAACTCCCTCAACCCTTGCTCGGATTGTTCTTGAGAAGATTGCCTCTAGAGAACACCTTGATGGCCACATGAAAGGTCATGATCCTCAAGTAGCCCTTGTACACGGGGCCAACCCTCCTTGGCCGAGCTTGTTCTCCTGTGCGAAGTTGCTCGTTGCGGCCGCCCAGCTCGTGTAGCTCGAATCGACTAGGCCCCAGTACTCCTCCAAAGCTCCAGCTCTTTTTGTTTGCACTCTCCTCCGATGGTTGCACAACAGCAGGAGCCATACAGCAGCAGTGCCAAGGAGTAAAGCATGATAGTAACTGGAACTGAGGCAATCCAGGGTCCTACTGTACTTCTGTGTGAGTGTGACTTGTGCACTGGCAAGTGAGGCTTGACGTTTTCCGTTTTGTGTCCCCGTAGTCTCTTCCTGATATTTGCTTGACTGATGTGTATTACCATTTGAGATCCAATTTGCCAATGCTTTCTCATCTGCAATTAGATTGCAGTGGATCTTAACCTGCTCTCCATTCCTCGGAAAGTACAAGACAACGGGGATCTGAATCTCACTTGAGTTATGTGGAGACCATGTGCTTCTTGCTGCAAGAACTGTCACTGTTCCCTGCAATCTTCCTGAGATCAACTCCTAATCATATACTGCGCTGCACACCATTAGCCCATGTACCATGGAGAGTAGAAATTAACAACCTACCATGAGACAGCCAAATATTGTTCAGCATCATGTTATTGTTCACCCCCTTTCTCATGCCAAACGTTGATTATAAGGTGGCTGATCAAAAGCAGCTACGACAAGAATGTAGAGCAAAGTCCGAGAAGGCCAATGCTCGCTACTTCTTGATCAAGTAGTGAAATCGAGAACGTAAGCTGTGAATGCTAGCACCGGTTAATTTCTTTAACCTTTGTAATGAACTTGGAACTCGTCCCAGCCCTTTCCAGCGCCTCGGAACGAAAGATTGAGCTCCTGCTCTCTCCTCCTGGTCCAAATTCTCAGCCAGATTGAGCTCCTGCTTGTCAAGAAAACAGATTCTTGTCTGTACATCGTTCCCCTTCAAACGGTTGGGAAACATAGTCATCGTTTCACTTTTCAGGAACTGTTCATCTACTGCCTGGATAACATCTCAGTCATGGACAATATAGGAGCCGGCCACTGCCGAGTACTTGCACATTCTGGTGGATTTTCTCTATCTCTTTCCACCTCTGTAATCCTCTCTGTGGCTGCCGATCCATCCTTTACCGGCATCTGCATGTCAGTCGCTTTGGCAATCCGTTGTCAGTAGAATGAAATATGTATCCAACAAGTAAAGAAACCACAAGAGTTCCGTAGGACAATGCTATTGCCATCCATGGCCAAGGCGGACTTCTCACGAACCTGCAATGCATCTCATGCTTCCTTGATGGATCACCGAAGTTGATCGTGCTGACAATGACACACTGCCACTGCCTTTATCTTTCGGTCTGTGCATACTAATTGGGATCTCACTACTTGTAGTATCATACACGTTCACCATTGTGGGCTGCTCTTTGCCTGCAAGCTTCTGAAGCAACTTATCACATGTTCTTCAATGTCAAATACACGGTCAAGTAGCCTATAGAAGACTGTATGCGATCTTGCACAGTCGGTTTAGGGGTAGCTCAGACTTGTTACACTGCGTACGCCGAGATCACTCCGATGCGATCTGAGCAGCCTCAAAGGAGCAGTTAAAACAACCTTGCCTGATTCAATAGCTCGCAGTACATTTTCGCTGTCCAAACTTCCCCCGAGAGCATGACGACGGGGGCGTACGTACTCCTCCGCCGGCGACCGTTTGGAGGAGGAGGAGTTCATCATCATCTTGGAGGGCGAGGGCCTCTTCATCGCGATGCTCCACACCCGCTGCCGCTCGAACAGCCCCCGCTGGCGTGCGCGCTGTCGAACTCCGTGCTCTCCACTACATACCTCGCGAATGCCATCTGGTCGATGGCGGATGCGTTCTTTGAGAAACAAGGATGGCTTGCGCCTGGAAGTGGTTCGTCATGCTGGCCTTGACCTGCCTCCTGGAGCGTCCGCGCGCGCTCGTCGCACATGCCGGCGAGCGCCGCACGGCGCTGCTCGAACGGCATGGGAGCTCATGGAGGAGAGGATCCACGAGGACAAGAGCGAGCAGCCCAACACCCAGAGGCAGCAGCAGCGCCATCCGGTGGCAGCGCTCCCCAACCTTGCCGCGAGTTTAGGTAGTGACTGTGCGGAGTCCTCGCCGACAGCCTCACCGGCAAACCATGTCGTACGTGTCCCGCTAACGGCCCGCTGCGGTGATCGCCGGTGAGCCCGCTGGACGCAACGTACGTACGTATGAACACGAGAACAGAATTGGGGGGGAAAAAATCGAACGATCAGGAGATTCTGGTTACAGACAGAGACTCTCCCCTTTCTAATCCCCAGACGACCGCCACCCATTGTGTATGATAAGAACGGCGGCAATACAGTCAAAGTTTTCGATGGATCCACAATGGACATATTTTTTGGGTAGAGAATCGTACGTCTTATCTGATTTTTTTTATAATTAGTATTTTTGTTGTTATAAAATATAATAAACATGAATATTATTAATAATTAGGATTTTTGTTGTTATAAAATAATAAAACATGAATATTACTTTACTCGTGATTTATGGTTTTTATTTTTTTTTCAAATTTTTTTTAAATAAGACAGATGATCAAAGTTGAACGTGGAAAACCACTAAAATGGAACGGTGGGAGTACTGCTTAATGGGTGTTACCTTTTTCTTCTTTTTTTTTCTTTTAAAAAGAAGACTCCATATTTCTTTGGTTGCAATAATGCGTGTTATAATATTAAGCTTGCTTTTCTCCCCTCCATATTCTTAATGCAAAGACGCGTGACCCTTTGCTACATTATCTAAGGTAGTGTTTGAATCTCTGGAGATGAGATGAAGATAAAGATTAAATGTTTCAAGCAAAACGAGGTGATAATAATGTGTGATTAATTAAGTTTTAATTATTACAAACTTGAAAAATGGATTAATCTAATATTTTAGAGCAACTTTCATATAGAAAGTTTTCGTACGAAACGCACTGTTTAGCGGTTTGAAAACGTGCCACGAGTATCCAAAATTTCGTCGGACTCTTTGGAGAAACGAACGCAGCATAAAGAAAGTACTAGTATACTGTCATTCGTGTTGCTGATAAGGAGAAATTTCGGTGGAGGGGATCCTACTATTTTTTTTTTTTGACGCAAAAGGTAGAGAGACTCTACCTTGTTTCCATTGTATTAATGGTGGTCATAAAAGTGACAAAGCCAGTGGCTGGCAAGAGATTATACAGGGGGGAACAGAGAGGAAGGATAAAGAGAAAGAAAGATAAAAAGAAGGAAAGGAGAAGAAAAGGAAGAAGAAAGAACAAAACACAGGAAAAAAAATAAAATACAGGAATAAAAAGGAAACCTAGCTAAGCTTGTCTGCCCAAGTGTTGAGGTGTTCGCGAAGGCTAGGCTTTAAGCGGTGAACCCATAACTGGAGACTTTCTCTGATTCGATGCAGGATGTATGCAACGCTTTGTTTCAGTGAGCTTGAAGATCAGCTGGTTGCGTGCTTTCCAGAGACCGTGCGAACAAGCAGCAAAGCATGCAGGCCATCCCGGTTTCTGGTGTTCTGGCAAGGTGTCCAGGATTGATTCCACAAAATCTTGTATGTTAGAGCTGCGCACGGCTATCTCATATAGGTTGAGCTTCTTCCAGACTTCCCCTGCTAATTTGCAACGAAGAATTATGTGATTTGTTGTTTCAATAGCTGGGCAGGACATACAGTGCGGGTTGGAATCCCATTTTTTAAGAACCCGGTTTGCATTGGTGTTGAGCCTGTCTTGGAACGCTAACCACAAAAAGATCCTGCAAGTGTTGGGGATAGCCTTGTTCCAGATAAGTGTTGCCGGCTGCCAAAGGATGCCATGATAAGTCAACAAGTTGTAGTTTGCTGATGTTGTGATATCTGTGGAACCAAGCAGCAGTGTTCTTTTGTCGGGGACATTCTGTTGTATGTGTTGTTCCAACAATATATCCATGAGGGACTGTAACTCGGTTTGAGCCCGGGAAGAGAGAACCGGGTGTAGATCAATTGTCCAGGTACCGTTAGTGTGTTGGGAGGAGACTGTACAGTTGATATTTGTTGCGTAGGAAGCTAGTGTCGGATATATGAGGTTGAATCGTCCTGCTGCTGTCCAGTGGTCTCGCCAAAACTGCACTAGCTGGCCGTTCCCAATCGTTACCTTAGTGGAGGCAATAACTGGCTCGATAACGGAACAGACTGTCTTCCAAATCGGGGTTTCTGTTGGTTTTGCTTTAATAGGGATCTCATTTGCCATGTGTTGCGTGCGCAACCATTGAAAACATGGTTCTGATGAGTCTGATAACAACTTGCCTCCTATCCTCATAAGTAGAGCCATGTTGTGAGCTCTCAAGTCACGGATTCCCAATCCTCCTTGTTCCTTGCTGAGAGTGACAGTTGGCCAGGCCACTAAACATTGACCCCCTTTTACTTTCTTATCCCCTTTCCAAAGGAATGCCCTTCTTAGGCGATCAACTGCTTCGATGGTTTTGTCTGGCCACTTGATGCAGGACATGAAATAGTTTGGTATTGCCGACATGACTGAGTTGATCATGATGAGTCTTTCACCCCAACTGAGAAGGCCTGGGATCCATCCTGCTAGCCTTCGATCTATTTTGTCAATGACTGGTGCAAGCAGCTTGTGTGAGATTTTGGCCGTCGAGAGTGGAAGACCTAGATAGTTACAAGGAAGCGGGCTGATGGGGCATTGCAAAAGCTCAGCGATGGCCGTTGCCTCGGGTTCATTCATGTGTATGGGTACAAAGGTACTCTTGCTGAAATTGATCTGTAGCCCTGAGAATGCAGCAAATTCCTCAAGAATGCCCTTAATTATTTCAGCCTGCTCAAGCGATCCTTTTAAAATAAGTAGGGTATCATCAGCGTATTGCAGCGTGGGAGGGGGAGAGTGAGAATCCAGTGGGTGGAGTAACTGCTCGGAGTGGAAGGCTTGCTGTATCATTTGCTGTAGGACGTCAGCGACTAGGATGAAGAGATATGGGGAGAGAGGGTCACCCTGACGGACCCCTCTCCTGTACTTAAATGACTCGCCTGTTGATCCATTGATCAATACGTGTGCTTGTCCGGTTCCCAAAATCTGTTTGATCCAGTTGATCCATGTGTCATCGAATCCTCTGCGGTGTAGGACCAAGTATAAGCAATCCCAGTTAACTGTGTCAAAAGCTTTTTGGAAGTCAAGCTTTAGAATAATCGTTGGTTTTTTCCTTTTGATCGCACATTGAACAATGTCAGAAGCTAGTATAAAATTCTCCGTGATTGATCTTCCTTTGATGAATGCAGATTGCATTGGATCAATTAACTCAGGAATTTCCCCTTGAACCCGGTTTGCTAGCACTTTGCTGATAAGCTTTGGCAGACTGTGTAGCAAGGATATTGGCCTGAAATCTGTTATGCCGAGAGGGGTTTCTTTTTTCGGAATTAAAGTGATGTAGGAGATGTTAACCCCTGAAAGATCGGCTGCATTGGCATGGAAGGAATTGAACAGTGCGATCAGGTCAGGCTTAAGAGTAGAGATGAAGCATTTGTAGAACTCATTTGTGTATCCATCAGGACCCGGGCTTTTATTTGGAGGCGAGTGCAGGATGGCGCTTGAGATTTCTTCCCAGGAAAAAGAGGTGGAGAGGGCTGACAAGTTGCGCATTGAGGGGTAGAGGGGCGACAGAGGAATGGGGTGGGAAGTGAGTTCAGTGCTGAAGATGTTCCGGAAGTGTGCGGTCGCAATTTGCAATTTTTTTGGAGTGTCGTAGTGTTCTATCCCATCCTCCAATAGGAGTTTGATTTTATTTTTTCTGTGGCTAATTGTGGCTGCAACATGGAAGAAATGGCTATTCTCATCGCCTAGCGTGCACCAAGTGATTCTGGATCGGCGCTTCCATTTTAGCGTCCAAAACCAATTTAACTCTTTGATGTGCTCGTGGCAGTGTTTACGAAGTGAGAATTCCAGGTCTGTAAGAGGCCGCCATTCTTCACAGCGATCAAAGAAATCGATGACATATTTGTTAGTGTGGAGCAAAGATTTTAAACCAGCTTTGCGCCGCTTCCAGGCTCTGATTTTGGCTCTCAGCCTTCTGAGTTTAAAGTTCAAGATGGAGACCGGAGAGATAGGTCTAGCGGCCTTAAGCAGGTCGTTTTGCACTAAATTTTTGAATTCCGGCATTTGCAGCCAAAAATTTTCCACCCTAAAAATTGTGGAGCGAGGCACTGAATCGGAAATGTGAACTAGGATTGGTGTATGGTCAGAAGTTGTTGCAGTCACAGCTTTTGCCTCAGTAAGAGAGAAGGATTGGCTCCAGAGTAGATTAATGAAGACCCTATCAAGTTTAACAAGGGTGGGGTGGCGTCTTTTATTAGACCAGGTGAAGGTCCTGTTTGGGATGTCAATGTCAAGGAGGCTTTCGGAGTTAATCCAGTCGTTGAATGTTTCCATCCCCGACCAATTGATATTATCATTATTTTTTTCGTGGGGGTATCTATAAATGTTGAAGTCACCGAGGATCATGACAGAACCAGTTAGATTGGTGGTGGTGGTGGAGAGCTCATCAAAGAAGAGGATCCTGTGCTGGTCGTCACAGGGGGCATAGACATTGATGATAGAGAAGGAGGTGTTGTCGGAAGAACTACAGAAGGAGGTGGTTAGATGAGACGGTGAGCTGGAGAGGACAGTGGCAGAGAAAAGGTTGCTCCAAGCAGTGAGCAAGCCTCCGGCTGAACCAAGGGAGGGTTGAAAGGAGAAATTACGAAGGTTGCGTGGCAAGAAGGAAGCAGCGAGGAGAGGGCAGATAGTATCAAGCTTGGTTTCTTGGAAGCAGACTATATCTGGTTTATTCTCAGTTAGGGATTGGAAGATAAGGGCTTTCTTTTTATCGCAGCCAAGGCCGCGCACATTCCAGGTGGCAATCTTCATAGAAAGAATAGGGAAACAACGCGGTGGAGGAACCCCACCCAAAACCAAGGCAAAATCGCATGTTTAAAAGTCTGCCGCAGAAAAAAGGAAGAACAAAAAAGCGAGAGTGTGGAAACGGTGAAAGGCGCAAGAGAATAACAGGGACAATAGCTTAGACGATTACAATTAGACATGGAGGGTAAAAGAAAACAACAACTGGGACAGCAGATGACATGAGAACAGCTAGATGCGGACAACACACGCGCTAAGGGACCGAACCTGGGCCTTAAGGGCCTTTTAGAGGAAAAAAGAAAGGGAAATCGCCTTAAGGGCTGAACTAAGGTAGAATCTAAGACAGCATAGAGCAGCCATAAGGGCTGGACAAAGACAATAAGAGGTAGCTGCAACCGAGTACAAGGACGACTGCCATTCAGGAACTGCCGCGCGAGAACAGCAAAGCTATCACTCATCATTGGCGCTGGAAGACGCGAGGGAGGCGTCGCTGAGGACGCTCGAGCTGGACAGGCCACAGAGATTTGCAATCTCCTTAATCTTCTTCCTGGAGGTCGGCTGTGGCTTGGCCGTGATCGGAGTGTGCAGAAGATCCTCTATCTTCTTGGTCCTCTTGGCACTCCTCGACCTCCGGCCTGATGCAGAACCAGAACTGGAAGGAGCTTGTGCCGCGACCCTGCGAATAGCGCGGGTCACCGGGTCCAGGCGCGGGCCGTCGTAAGCCTTGCTAATCCTGGGGCTACGGCGGACGTAGACCCGAGTTGATTAATAAAAAAAGACATTCGGTATCCCTACAACTGTCAGCGTCAGGGATGTATTATTTACCAAACTTCTTTATTAGTTTGTAATGTTTTATTCCTTCTATCTTATAGTTAAAAATATGAGCAGCCCAAGTTATGCATTATGTGTAGGACTATAGACAACTAAGCATAATAAGTGTAGCATCAAAGGTGCATCCATTTCTAACCCAAGTTACTTCTTACAGTATCATTCTCACTTCCACTAAGAATAGTTAGCCATGTTGGTAGGTAAATAACGCTTATACGTATGCCAAAGTTGATACAATTAATTGTGTGGAGGGCTCTAGGCAGTGCTAAGCCCCAAACTGACTGAATAATTACCAAAAAGTTCACCAAAATGCTGTTACTGACAAGAAAAAAGTGTTATAAACTCATCATGGTAGCACGAAGTATACTTGATAAAAAAGAACAGCATTACAACAAGCACCACCTGACTAGCATTTGTAGTACAAAATATGCGCGAGAAAAAAAGAACAGTATATGAACATGGTGAGTGGTATTTGTGACAGCAACTTTCACAACAATCTAGAAAAAAAACTACAAAAATTGGCACCCATTATATGATTTCCTAGTTATGCAGCTGCTACACATGCAGACCTGCTTGGACTTATGTTAGTTTAGTATACTTCAGTTACAGTTGGATCAGAACCAAATGTTCTAAGATGAAAAAAAGAAAGACTTGCAAATCTGAAGTAGATACTAAGCCTTAAACGAATTTTCTAATATATTTTTGTGAACAACAAAAAGTTATACTGTGTTGTCTTGTAAGCTGAGAAATTTTGTCAGTCCAGTGTTTGAGCCAGTGAAGCCAAAAAAAAAAAAAAGAGGAGTGCTCCCATGGACCACATTTGACAGACTTCAAATCTGCCAGGATGCAAACATGATAAGCACAAGAAAAAAGTAAGGCAAGCACATTCAGTCCATTGGCATCACAGATACTGTTTATTATCAGCTAAATGGTGTGGCATGGGTGGAAGAAAGGATAACAAATATGTGCACGTGTGGAGGCGAGGATCACATGTCATGGTGGGATTTGTTCCTATTTGTGACAAGGGGCTCTGACCGTTGCCAAATTGATGGGTGAGTTCTTTTATTTCACGATTAACTTAATCAAAGAGAAGGTTTAACTTCATGACAGGCTAACCCATCTAACTTATTGAACCAATCAACTAACATAACTCTAATATACGCAAACCCATATCACTAAGAAAACGATCCCAAACAAACATAACTAATTCATGCACCCGGTGCAGGCCTCATGTGCCAGGTGGAGTGGCTGATGTTGCCATAGTAGACCTGTTGGAATAAGTATTCCCGTAAAGGAGTTCACCACATCAAATTGCAAAACATAATTTCATCATAAAATTGTTTAATTTATATTCTTAGACATTCATGGGCATAGTTGTTCATCCAGGCACAGTAGCTTTCAAAGGAGATAACCTTCATCAGAAAGAAATTGTGACAGTGGCATGATATATCGCTTTTGGTTTTCATTCTGACTCGATTTTATTCCACCAAGAAATAGTATCTCCAAAGTTTAAAAGAATGGTTAGCATATGAAAAATGAACTAGGAAAAGTATATTTATTTGGTCGACTAAAACTAATTAAATATTACTCATGAGCAGAGAAATATAAAAAATCAATTAAATGGTTGACAAAGGAATAAAGGACATGAATACTTTATACAATACCATGGACATCTTCAGCTTAGTCTGAATGTAGAAACGTGCATAAGGCTTCAAATGTGGCGCAAAGTCTCCAGGGTCTGGTGTCAGTGGCTAGAGAAAAGTGAAAATCAGATTTCAATGAAGTTCCAAGAAGATTCCCATATGATATGTATATATGCATACCTGAAAATGCTTGTTTTCTTTTGCATTGGTTAATTGACCAACTATCTGCAAAAGCAAGTCCTTGTGTTCCTAAACAGTCAGATCATTATGCAGGCCATTAAAAACAATCATAAAATGGATGGATGAAGATATAGTACTCTAAAAGACCCATAAGTTACTTCTCGTATCAGAGGATGAAATCGAGGCTCCCAGAAATACAGC
>CM020188.1:13429423-13443619 GCA_009805545.1 Oryza longistaminata | reverse complement strand
CGATATTAACTAAATGAGCCTTTATATCATTCTGGGCGTGTGCTATGGCTTATTAATATAAGATAAAAAAATATTTTTGTAATAGATACTCTACCCATATTTCAATTGGTTTCTCCATAGGGTTACACGCAGCATTCTAAGCTGAACCACATATCACTTCCAAGCTCATACTACAATCATTCAAGAAAGGACGAATAAAAAAATTTGTTCCTTAATATATCTATTTTTCTCAGATCAACGAGCAACTTTAATATCTACAATGTTGACAAATCGATTACCGAGGATAAGAAAACCTGCCGGCATGCACTTCCAAAAAGGCAAAAACATTGCCGTTTCATGAACGTCGCAAAGATATCTCAAGCTTTAGAACATCCCATTTCACCCAAACATATCCCGATGAAGATGGGGATTCTCCTCCATCACCATTTGTCATCCATACCATTGGGCACAAAGAAACAAGTAACTGATCACAGCATCTTGCCAGCAAGATAAGCAATGGCCAAGGAAGTTAGATGCCCTCACCATTCTAGCTGCCCTCTCCCTGACAGCCAGCATGCAGCACGGTGGATCCACCGGAAGTCGAGATACTCCCGGACACGATCCGGAAGCGAGCGCTCGACTTTTGACGCTCCTCAGGCATCTCCACGCTGGCCGCCCCTTCGCGGCGCGTGGACCGCCTCGCTCACTCATCTCCAGCCGGACAACACGAAAAGGAGCGGGCCGCTCGCCGCCGCCGCGCAGCGCCCTTCCCCTCTCAGTTGGGGCAATCTTCCGCTCGAGCACCCGTCGGCGGACAATGCGATTCGGGCTTCCCAGCAGACAAGGCCGAACCACCCTCGGCAAGTCCCCCCCTCGCAGGCGGCACGTAGACACATGTCCGTCGACCGCCCGTACCTCGCCCTCCGCCCGAACACCAGGCCAAGGACGGTCCCTGTCATGAGCTCCTGCCACGCAAACGCCATTGTCCCCCGCCGACGCCGCCCCCGAGAATACGAAGCAGACCCACACGAGCCCACCCGTCACCCCGCTCCGTGAGCAGCGTTCGTTCTCTCAGGCCCACAAACGCTCACCAGGCGGCGGCCGGCACCGGCCGGCAGCGGCGGCCGCCCCCGCTGGCTTGCACTCGCACTTCCAGCAGGCGGAGGGGCTCCAGGGCTCACCGCCCGACGCGGTTGCCCCGCACCGGCGCCCCGGCGAAAGCGCGCCCGTCCGATCGTCCCCAGAGCGCCTGCGAGCCGCGCACGGATCCGGCGGACCGCGAGGTCGAGGGCCTTGTGAGGAAGGAGTTCAGGGTTCAAGTGTCAAAGCAGCTGCCGGCGACGAGTCGATACAGGTGGCCGTCCGCCGCCCCCGATCGATCAGGCGGACCGCGTCACCACCACTGGTCGCCGGTGCTCTCCCACCGCAAGCGGGAAGTAGCAAGCAGCAACGCACGCCGCTTCTCCATTTGCTGCGCAATCTTCCCAAGATCTACAGGCTCTAGCTCAGCACGATGCCTTGGCAAGTGGCAGAGAGTGAGCTGCAAGCTGAGCTGAGCTTCTCTCAGGCCTCATCGATCACATGGAGCAATGGCCAAGAACTGCCCACCACAAAAGTGGAAGGAAGAAGATGGCACCCACGTTGAGCCTGACTACATTAAGTAGACACACGGCCAATCATAACCGAAAAAACAAACACACCATTATTGTATCATGCTCGCTGGTTCGGATACACTGCACTATCTGGCAAACTGTCTCCACGTAGGGACTGCAAAAGGCATTTTGCAAGCTGTAGGCCAGAGACGAGGCCATATGCAGCCATAATCGGAGATCAGGAGAACTACAGAACTTTTAACAACCAATTTGTTGCCACTGCCATTTTCTGACCCCAAAGAAAGGAATTGGCTAGCTTTTTCTTTTTTATTTGATAGGTTGAACGACAACATACCTGCTCTGACACACTCCTAACAAACATAAAAACAAACGTGTTTGGCTTGCTTCTCTTTTTTCACCATTCTGTTCCTACAAATAGCAAGAATACCTTAAGAATATTGCCAGAGCAGAACAAAGGCACTACGTAGTTCTTTTAGTACAAGTGTCGTGATGTGATCGAGGAAAAGCCTGTTTGTGAACCATAGAACCACATTAATTAAAAGGGTGATAGCGTTCATATATGTCTGTGTCTATTGAAACCCCCCCCCCCCAAAAAAATGGGGATATAATGGAGTATATATATAACATACTTATGTAAAGTTAAATATATGTTTTTATAGTTTAATATTTCCGTATTTGTTACCGGTTTCCGATCTGTACCGACATGTTTCCGTCCGTATTGTTCCGTTTCCGGTTTTCCGATATTTCCGATATCGTTTTCGTTTCCGACTTTACCGTTTCCGATTTCGTTTCCGAGAAAAATATGGTTACGGAAATGGTTGAGGCTGTTTTCCGATCGTTTCCGACCGTTTTCATCCCTAATGACAACGCATGGACTCTCACTCGGTCGAGGGGCACGGCATGTGCCGAGCTGAATGCAAGGTTGTCAGGATCGGGATACTAGGTAGTATCGTTTTGCTCAAAGTAATATCGTATCGTAGGATAAGGATACTAAGAAATTTTCTTTTTTTAAGTTTAATTAATATTTATATTAATTATATGTAGCCATTCTATATAAAAAAAATGTAGTAATGATATATGTCATGCAAATAGAGGCATTTATTAAGAAAAACCATGTTGGTTTTAATATATTTAACTGATTTTTATATAAATTTGAGCATATTTAGTTACATTATTTTCAAACCATGTTATTTTAAATAATATTTTGTAGTATCGTAGGGATCGTAGAATCGGGATACCACCTAAGATTTCGTAGGATCGTGTAGTAATGAATAGTAGGATCGAGATACTATGAAAATTAGGATACTAGGTGTGATCGGTATCGTTTCGGCTTGGTAGGATCGTAGTATCGTAAGATACTAGGATACGAATCGGGATACTGACAACCTTGGCTACAACAACAGGTTTGTATTTATGTATCTGAATATATCAAAGCATGGCTGACAAGAATTATTGTTCTGAAAGAGGATTTTTGCATAACCTGTTATACATCATCAGTATGATTAGATGGAAACACTTGTTCGCCTCAACAAGCCGTCTCTTCCTGGAGTGTATTGCTTTACAAAAGATGTTGATACAAATACAAATCTCAAAAGATTATCTATATATCCATGTGTGATTAACTGACGAAACTGAACATGCAGGAGAAGATTCTGTCGGAGGAGAACGCACTGCTCCTCGATCAGGTATCATTAAAAAACTCATCATCGACCACACGCCTATTTACTGCACCTACTAGCTGCCGGATTAATCTGCCAATAATGTCACTGACATGTGGGGCAAAAGGCGCTACCTATCCAATGCAACTTACAGTGACCGATGTTAATATCCATCTATACATGTCAGCTTTTGCATGATGATGAATCTTTTCTTCTTGTTCGTTCTTGTTTGTGGAGTGCAAGGTGCAACATGCTCCAATCGGTGCTCCAGAGCGCGAGATGAATCAGAACCAGCATGTCCAGGATATTGATGTTGACACTGATCTGGTCATTGGAAGACGGTGAAAATATTCAGATTTTACAGAAGTCGTCGTGGAAACAGTTGAGAAAGAGAAGTGAATGAGTTGATGAGGATCTAATGTTGACTGAGCGAGTTATACACAATTTGTTTGTAGCAAGTTGCTAAATTTATTTGTCGATATTATATAATCTTGCTATGAGGAGAAGGTAGTGGCGCCTATACATGCAGCATTGTATTCAGGCTTGTGTTTGACCAACAGACATGCTGTGCAGTTCGGATCGGATATACATAAACCAATCAAATTGAATAATCATATCAATTATGTATGTGGTGGTAGATCTTTGAAAAGAAATTTATATAAGTTATATGTGTGATGTTCTCGATCAAATCTAGTTGGTGGCACGAATTCCAGAGTCCAGACAGCTATACACAGAGAGGAAACCAAACTTTGTTTTCAGGGACATATATATATATATATTTACTGAACTTATGCCGAAATCAAGTATACATCATAATCAATCCACCATTTTTGAAAGTTTTGAAAAAGGGAAAAAGAATTCTCTCAACAGAAGATGGATTAGCATAAACATTGAACTAGAAATGCATCCCGTTCTATGAACAAAAGAAAGAAACAGAGAGTCCATGAACTTTGACAATAGCTAGCATCGCATCGCATCGCATAGCAGAGCAAGCCAAGAAGAAGAAACAAAATGAAGAGATGAACCACTGCAACTTTGAACTCGATCGATCCGATGATCGATCGATTGATGATTAGTAGAAGTTGTTGGATCCCTGGTAGCAGAGTCCGGTGATCCACCAGGGGGAGATGGCGTCGGAGACGATGATGGTCTGCTGCGGCGTGCTGTAGGTGGTGAGCTTGACGGTGAGGCCGTCGGAGTTGTCCAGTGCGGCGAACACCTGGTACGTGATGCCCCAGTTGTGCGCCGCCTGGATCCAGGCGCCGCCGCCACCGGAGGTCTTGACGGAGAGGGAGGAGACGTCGCCGGCGCCGCCGACGTTTTTGACTTATAAATTTTGGGTCTCTAAACTTTAGATGTGTAAACTTGAGGTGTATAAACTTTAGGTGCATAAATTTACTAAAATAGAAAAGTAATACGTTGCCAAAAAAAAAGGAAACCAGGTGGGGAGAGAGGGAGACCCGAGCCGATCGCTCCTGGCGGCCCCTGGCGATCAATTGCCCAATAGGAGTTTCGGTTGTAGTTGTAGACGAGCTAAGCCCAAAATGTAGTCCTCGGATAGAGTTTGGGCCGGGCCTGTACTACAGTCTAATACTACGTACGTACAGATTTTCTGTTAGGTCTCACACGAATTTTCAGCCATAAGATAAAAAACAAACTAACGGACATGATTAAAGCAGAAAAACAACAAGACGGAAAAATTTGTACTTATAAATGAGCCAAAGCAACACATATGCTGCAAAAAGCCCAAACCAAGTCCAGAACTCAAAAAAATCACGTCAGAAGTAGAAAATTACAGTGCTATAGAACTAAAATTACATTTTGGTACAATTCCAGTTTCAAGTTTCAACTCTAAAAAGTTCACTAGAAGTCTAGAACTGTTTTGCAGTGGACTCGTTCTGTTAGTCACCGTGTCAAATACTCTACTACGTACTTACCAACAACCATCACACAACATTTTATACTTACCAGCACAAATTATAGACAAGCACCCATTGTACACTGTACAGAAACTAAAAAAAAGCACCTACCAATTACACATTCATACACTAAAAGTAAGTAGAAAATTACAGTGCTATGTGTCTAAAATTATATAAGTAAATTTAGTTATGTAGCACTGTAATTTTGGTTCCATTCCAGTGTAACTAAAAATATAATCATGTTTAAAAAAATGATTATTTCCAGTGTAACGGCGCGGAAATCGAAAAATTAAAACGGTGCCGAACAAAAATAGCGGGACAGGTCGGGTGAGATGCGATCTAGACCAGTCCATCGGCACGAATCGTGAAAAAAGGATCTAACGGCCACAAAACCGAGTGAGGCGTAAGAAAAATTCACGCGGCAGACAAATAGCAAAATCGTAAAGCGAAGTCAATCTTTGATTCCCTCGACAGTAGGCGAAAGCCAAATTTGATTGGCATCTCAAAACTATCGTATAATTGGGTATAGACTGTAAAGGCTCTCTTAATAATAACTACTAAAATCAGATCATTTATAAACATAATCAGTTTAGATAGTATAGATAGTAGCTTCATTCTAAAAGATATTTACGACTTACGAGCCACATTAACTAAGTCTTTTATATAACACCGCACATAATATTATGCTCACATGGCATTCTAGTCTTAAAAAATAAAATAAAAGTTAAAAAATATATTATGCTCACATGTAAGCCTCTATCTCCCCATCCTCTCTCTACTCCCGATTTGTCCCCCCTCTCTCTCGGTGCTCCTCCATGGCAATGCTAGCTAGTCTTGCTCCACTTCAGGGTGCCGCCTCCCCTCATGGTGTGACCAAAACTAGTGTGTGTGTATATATATATCAAATTTCAGCAATTTTAATGGCTTAAAATAGCGATTAAACTAAGTTTGTTAATGGAGAAATAGTTTAAATCGACTGATAATAAATAAAACTTAATTAGGCCCATAATTAAAAGGATGGGTCGTATTTCTCACACCTTGGCCTGTTAAGTGCACAGGGCCCATGTGGCATGCCACGGTCCAAGTTGACATAGTTGCGCTGAGAACCGACGGATTCGATCGAACGGTTAGGATCGCTCGTGAGTTAGATAAAATATTCCCTTGTTAAATCCCTAACCCTAAATTCATTGTCCTCTCTCTCCCATCGCGAGTAGCAGCGGCGGCCTCACGGCCAAGGCAGGGTGACGGCTACCTCCCCCACCGCGAGCAGCGGTGGCGACGGTGGCACCCTCCTGCGGCTTTCAATGGGCAGATCCAGCGACAAATATGGATGTACGCATGCACCTCCTTGTGATTCTTTTTTCCCTTTACTTTTCTTTTGTTTTTTGGGATTTCTGATTTACGTGGCTTGTGAGTAGGGCGCCTCCTCATTACTGATGTTGCCCTCTCCGTCGGATCTAGACCCCTCTCCGCCGACCTCCCACCCCAGGCGATGGCATCCAGATCAGCTCCTCAGAAGACGCGTGGTGTGAGCCGTTAGCAGAGGGCCCCATGGTAGCTGTGTCCTGGAGGTCGGCGAAGCAGCCTCGGCGACGGCGCGTTGTTAATGTCTTGAGCCTCTGGCGATCGCCTCTCCTCGCCATCTTCCTCCGCCACCACCGCCCATTCTCACGTCGGACAACGAGCTTGTCACCGCGTCAAGACAAATAAATCAAGGTCAGAAATTACTTATTTTTTTTGTGATTTGCTCGATTCCGTTGGTTTCAAACTTTCAGTCCCGTGGATCCTCCCAGCTAATTTTATTGAGTCCGAACCAATAGGGGGGCCAATGGTGAATCCCGATCTAAACAGATATCGCGAAGTGGACAGTGGGGCGGCGGACAAGAAAAGGTGCGACGGGTGAAAAAACGTGGTGACGATCGAAAAGTTACCGATTTTTTATGTAGTTAAGATAAGATATAGAATGCGGTAATGAGTATTTATGATAGAAGAGAGAATTAGTATTAATTATATGGGAGAAGCTATATTTATGGCGCCATATTTTTCACCAAAAAATAGTCGGCATGTATTTACATTAAAAGTCACTAAATTACATATGTAATTTTAGTGTATTTACAATGTAAGTCTCAAAATTACATATGTAAGTCTTAAAAGTTACATATGTAAATTCTAAAATTACATACCAATTACATATGTAAGTGGTGTGTAAGCACCGTGTAAATTTGAATAAATATATAATTGCAAACAGAAAAACACAGGTGACTAGTTGGCTAGCGTCGTTGGTTTTAATTGCCAGTGTTCCAGCAGAATCGGTTCGTATTTGCGCTGCTCCTACACAGATCTCACAGAGAATCAAGCGGCTCGAAAATCGACTGTAACCAGGGCAAATATATGTCGACATAAATTTAGCAAAACCGTAATTATATTTAGTGGGAATAAATTTTGTAGACATATAGAATGCCGTGTGAGAAAGCGATCGAGCTTTTGTAAATTTAAAATCCGTTCTCTATACGGGCTTGTGCCGCCGGATAATCTTGCGAGTACGTGAACAAGCTTGCCATCGCCAGCCTGAGCCCTGAGCTAGCTTGTACACGCAGCATCCTACATGTCTTCTTCCTCTGTCCGTGCATGCAAGTGTCAACCGGGCCGCCATGCGCGCAATCCACGTGTCACGTCACCCTCCTCACTCACTCCCTATAAGAAACTCTCGGCGCGACACGCATCGTCTTGACCGTCATCCGCGATGGCCACAGCGGCGACGGCGACGGCGCGTGCGCACAATTCAGCCCCCACCCAAGGCCAGCGGAGTACACCCTCGCAGTCCGGCCATGGCTGGGCAGATGCTACCGCCGATTGCGCTTGTTGCTGTGGCTGTTTGTTTCACCGCGGCGGCGGCGGCAAAGGTGCCGGCGATGTACGTATTCGGCGACTCCACAGCGACGTCGGCAACAACTACCTGGCCGGCGCCGCCGTGCCGCGGGGCAAACTTCCCACACAACGGCATTGACTTCCCACATCGCAGGCCACCTGCCGGTTCAGCAACGGGTACAACGGCGTCGACTTCCTGGGTACACCCTCGGCCGCCGCCGCCCTCCGCACGGCGTGTCCGCCGCCGCCGCCTCCGCGCGCGGCGCGCCGCGCCTCGCTGCGGCCGCATGCCCTCGCCGCCGCCGCCTCCACGCCACGCCGTCCTCGGCCCGCCTCCACGCGCGCGCGCCTCGCCGCCGGCGCACGCCCTCGCGGTTGCCGCCGCCGCCTCCACGCCGCCTCCGTGCCGCGCCGACCTCGGCCACCGCCGTCGCGCGCGCCCTCGCGGCGCCGCCGCCGCCGCCGCCTAGCGCGAGCGCCCCGCCGCCGCCGCCGCCGGCCTCGCCGTCGGCGCACGCCCTCGGCCGCCGCTGCCGCCTCCACGCCGCCGCGCTAGGGTTTCGACTTTTGACCTGCAAACTGACGCACTTTGTGGGAGACGCACAGGGTGGGAGACTCACTCACCTTATCCATTCCCTTAGGGGTACAAAGGTAATTTCATAATTCCTAAAGTCTTTTCTGTATTTGCTTTTGTATTTCTTTAACACACAAGTGGGACCCACCAAACGGATGTCCACAAGTGAGGGTAGACGGCTGCTTCAGATTCAAAAAGTGGGGTAAACTGCAAACCCTAAAAAGTATGGGTAAAACAGCAATTGGCTTTCAAAGTGGGGGCACCTATGCAATTGCCCCTTTGTATTCTTTAACACACAACGTGAGACCCACCAAACGAATGTTACAAGTGAGGTAGACGGCTGCTACAGATTCAAAAAGTGGGGTAAAACTGCAAACCCTAAAAGTAGGGGTAAAACAGCAATTGGCTTTCAAAGTGGGGGCACCTATGCAATTGCCCCTTAACTAAATACAAATTTCATCATCCTCATAAAGAAACTATATGTATGAAAATTATATAAGAAAAGATTTACAAATTTCTATTTCTATTTCATCCCCGCTAATAATGAAATCACAATTACACATGTATATGATGTTGAACAAAAGAAAGGATCATGAAAAATCAGGTAAATGTGGTAATAAAATTTCCCAAATATGGAATTAATTTTTATTAAATTCTCCATAATTAATTACATTATCTGTTTTTTTTTCGAATTTTCATAGCTCAATTGCTAATTTTAATAATACAAACATCATTTCAGTATTTATTTAAATGAAAATCTAAATAAAACCCTCCTTTCTCTCTGGGCCATTTTCAGCCCATTTCTTGCCTCAGCCCACAGCTGAACCGGCCCGTTTTCCTCCCTTCTGCCTCGGCCTGCGAGCGTGCGTCCGGCCCATCTAGCAACCACAAGTCTAATCAGCGTCCCCTTGCTTCTCCTCTCACTGTCACGTGGGTCCGAGTGCACAGTGTCACCCCCTACCTCTGTCGACTCCTGCAACTGCCCAAATTGCTGAAAGCCACCTCATCCGTGAAATCCATCCGCGTCCCTGGAGATAATTCAAAAATTAATTGAGGGGTTTCGATCCTTCTATCCTCCTCTTTCCGTTTTCCAAATAACTAGAGTAAAATCGCGTCGAATTGAGCCCTATAGCAAACCTAGGAATTCCAATCTTAGAGTCTGTTTCACGTAGATAAAAATCACGTATACGTGCGGATGATGACGATGACAGACGAAAATATTCTCGGAATCCTTAGTATTTTTTAGTTTAGGTAGTATATATATATATATATATATATATGTGTGTTGTGTGTGTCTGTGTGTGTTCTTTTTAGAAATAACCGTATATTTCACTATTTAATAGAAAAACTAGGAAGGTAGCTGGCGCGTATGCACGGGTAGTTATTTAATGTTGCTTGAATTTTTATTGCGAATGTTTACATGTATATGATATTTTTAAAATAGATCTTGACTCTATTTTAAACATGTTTTTCGTTAATATCTAGTTTGGACATATTACTTGAAACCGTAAACCTTGAATTTATGAAAACATGTGTCACGATTATGGAATACTGGAGTTTGTTTCATATCTATTTCTACTATACGTGTTTTTTTAACCTGGATAAAGGGTTTTTTAATACTACCATGATAATTCCAAAGCACCATATTATTGGTTATATTTTTGACAAATATCTATAATTTTGAGTTCTTTTGTTTCAATGCCTATTATTCATAATCAGATGAGACACCTTTACTAATTAATTTGGAGAATGAATCTATTTTCCCAAACTTATTTACAATAACTAAATTATTGAAGTATACTTTTATAGTCACATCAAGAGGGGTCTACGACATACGTCCATCAAATTAATGCATGATGTGTTGGAATTCTTCAACTATAAGAAAATTATATCATGAGTAGTTTATTGCAACATGTTACTTAATTGACACTGAGAAACACATACATATGACCAAAAATCTCATGATGGTTTAAGTGGTTGTATTATAGCAAGAATAATTGGCTTGAAATATTTTTCATAATTTTTTTTTACATCTATGTAACATTTATGTTGCCCACTTATCAGATATAATGAAATAATTCTAAAGATTAAAAAAAATTGAAGAATCTTAATCTCTAACAAATTAAAATCAAATCAGACATGCTTAAAAATACACAACTAAATTGTGTTGTTTTCATTTATTTTACATATGTAGATTTAAATTAGCTTTGTATAGTCGTCATGTGATATTTGACACCTGAAATATGATGTGGAATTTTTTAAAATAGAAAAAAGTACGAATTACCCATATAACCCGAAAACCAGACATCTTTCACCCTCAACTATTAGTATCAGACGAATTACTCCTTAACTCAACCCGGAGTGGTTTTGTTCTACGTGTCAGTCCGAATAGCATTTTTTAGAAAATAAAATAGGTGGTACCTACCAGTCACACTCTCTACCCTCTCTATCTCTATCCCCTCTCCCCTCTCTCTCCCTCATTTCCTCAATCCCATTCCCCAGCCTCTCTCTCTTTGTTATCCCTCCCCTTGCTGCAGGGCGGCGCCGGGCAGACCCACCGCCGCCCCGCCACTGTTCTCCTTCTCCTTCGTCTATTCCACTGCTCTTGGCTCTCTTGATTGATCCACCTCGTTGTTCTTGGTTGGTGCTTTCTGTCTCGTCAGGAGAGAGGCATTGGTGGTGGGGATCGATTAAGAACCGTGGTGGGATGGCATGCTGTGGTAGATGGAGCCGCTACTGCATTTGTTGGGGGAGTTCTCGATGGCAGGGGCATAGCCGAACCTGGCCATGGAGGACCAGCACATGTCCTCGCCTCCAACGGCCGACACGTGATGATGAGATGTGTTAGAAAGGATGGAGATGATGGCCTCTGTTGAAGTGAGCATGTGGCGGCCGAGATAACCGAGGAGGAGAAGCCTTCGCCGCTCAACGCCCTCAGCCGCCTCCGCCTCTCGAGCTCCTTTGCCCCACTGTTATTGTCCTCTTCACGCGCTGGTGGAGGTGGAGTGAAGCCACGCGGCCGTCAAGGGGGCGCGCACCGGTAGATGCCGAGGAGGAGCCACCTCCGCCACTCGCCACTCGCCACTCGAGCTCCTTTGCCCTGCCGATCATGGCCCCTAGCCTTGCCGGTTGACAGACGTGGAGGGAGAGAAAAGAGGTGGGGTGAGGGGTGAGGGAGAGATATGACAGGTGGGTCCCACCAATTTGTTTTTGAAGAAAATGTTAACTGGACTGTCATGTATGAAGAACCACTTCGGGTTGAGTCAGCAAGTAATTTGCCTAATATTAATAATAGTTGAAGATGAAAGATGTCTAACTTTCGGGTTTATGGGGGTAATTCAGTCGACCATAATAGTTCAAGGTGTAATTCATCCTTTTTTTCTTTTAAATATTATCATAACATTATTTATTATATGTTGACTTCACGTGACTAGATCACAAATTAGATATATAATTTTAAAATAGTTTCAAGATAGGACAACTTATTTTTTTTATTGTGGAAGATTTAGTTTAACTATGTATGTTTGCGTAAGTTTTAGAGTATTTTTATTTTATTTAAATAGTAAAAATCACCATCGATTTTTTATCGATTTTTTTTCAATGGCAGTACATATGTTACGTAAGTTTTTTTTACTTTATCATCGTTTTTATTGCAAGTACGTACGCAGGTTTTCTTTTTCTTCCGTGAACAGTAGGTATATTTCGTTGATTCTTTTCCAGTTACGTAAGTACGTACATGAAGTAACTTATGTTTGGTTTCTTTTTTCCGGCCCACAGTATACATAAGAACATTATTACTTTTTTAAAAATAATAACATCTAAATCGATGGTGAAATTAAACAGTGCCATGTTGCGGCGAAAATCGATGGTGAGATTAAACAATGCCATGTTGCGGGGTAGGAGTATTTGTATGAACGTCACATGCCGACTTAAGAGCGATTCTAGAAAGTTAGTTTAATGGACTTTTAGTATATAATAGATAGATAGAAAACTCCGTAATTCAGCACAAACATGTACCAGTGCACTTCGAGAAAAAACATGTGCCAGTGAACTCATTTTTTTTTGTTCGCAAGAAAAAAATTTGAGTAATATGCTTCGTTGTATATATGCAACTTGATTTATTAACACCCAAATTAACGACACGAATTGTACCGTATACAGAAAGTTATTATTTTCTTAATAATAGATCAAATCTGATGGTATAAAATGACGGACCCACCAATTTAAGTGAAAATCAACGGTGAGATTAGAACGTGTCACGTGGCAGTCTAAGAGCGTTTGTAAGAGTGCCACGTGACGGCTTGAAAGTGTTTATAGGAAGTTTAACAGTCTTATAGTATATAAGTAGGAAGGTAGATAGATGTTTCAACCCACTTAACAAAATGTTTCAGCGAAATGCAATATTGAAAATATATGACTGCAAGAGTAATCACTACACGAAGTCGCAATGAGTGAAACATAAAAAAAAAAGTTCCATACGAAACATACTTTTTTTTTTTCAAAAATACTTGATTTTGGTAAAATATTTATCACACGTGAAATATCACGTCTGCATTTATCATAAAAGAAACTTGCTGAAACATTTCCAATGACAGTGAAACATCGTGAAGTCCGTAATTAAATATCAAAATGAACACGCTGTGCAGCATTCAGAAAAACCCACTATGAGAAAAACTTAAAAAACCATATGAATTTTAGCATACGAGATCTTCTTACAAAGATTTAATTGCAACAAGAGTCCAACGGTACAATTAAATCTCAGACCAGACAAATGGTTAAATATAAAAAAATCATTTGAATTTGAAGATAAACCACCGCAAGTCCCTTTTAATCAGGTTGATCCATCCATGGTTCGCACAACCCATGCACACTTGGAGGCATGCAATGATTCGATTTTTTTTTTTTTTTTGGTGTCCGGACGGAAGATGGGAGCAATTTCAGGAAGAAAAGCACCCCTTAAACAAGCAGAGCACACACATATTTGGGACCAATAATATTCAACTTCATTTTATACATATACATAAACGAAGCATATATGCTACTCGTTTATAATGGCTCATCACAGTGCCACCGTACTAGTACATATTAGTTCCAGCATCGCGCCCACTAGCTAGGCCCTGGCTGCCTCCTGCGCCTTGTCGCGCGCCGCGTCGTCATCTCCGGCGTCCCGGAGAGATGCCCGACAAACGCCGCCCCTCCCCGCCGTGCTTCTTCCCGTCGTCCAGCGGCTGCACGATCATCCCGGCCACGCGCCGCCCCCACTCCCACGCGCGCCGCCTCTCCTGATATACCCGAGGTCCAGGCCAGCGCCGAGACGCCCGCGACGCCGAGCGCGCCGGCGGCGAGGAGCCCCGCCGCGGCCATCACGGCCGCCGCCGCGGCGGGGCGCGAGCACGGGGCTGAAGAGCACGAGCGCGCGGCGCGGCGAGCGCGAGGCCGGCGAGCGTGGCCAGGAGCACGGCCCCGGCGGAGACCAGCAGCGCGGCGCCGAGCGGGACGAGGAGCGCGGCGGCGGCGAGCGCGGAGGCGCGCGGGCTGGCCCGGAGCGCGGACTTGACCCGACGCCCTCCATGCGGCGCAGCGGA
>CM020188.1:13397660-13409818 GCA_009805545.1 Oryza longistaminata | reverse complement strand
CCCCCCCCCCCCCCCCCCCCACTGTCCTCTCTTGCCCTCCAAACATTGCATGAATATGTACATCACTCAATTGATCGTCAAGACGTCAATGGTGGATGTTTCTTCTATTAATAGTTATACATACTTGATCAATCGGTAAAAAAAAAACTCAATCTAAAAGGGATGTGGTCTCTCCTGTTACAATGAATCTCCAAAAAAAATTTCAATCTAGGAGGAATGTGACCCCTCCTTCAATTGATCGTCAAGACGTCAATGGTGAATGTTTCTCTATTAATAGTTATACATACTCGATCAATCGGTACAAAAAAAAAACTCAATCTAAAAGGGATGTGGTCTCTCCTGTTACAATGAATCTCCAAAAAAAATTTCAATCTAGGAGGAATGTGACCCCTCCTAGTATAATGAATTTGATAGAGGGTTAAGTTTTTTCTGGAACGAAGAGAGTATATATCTATGTGCTTGTTAATTGCTCTACACTTCCGTGGCATTGATAGGCCAGCCACTCCGTATTCTCCGGATAAAATTAATTTCTTTTTTTCTACATAAAGTTAGCGGAGGTCAACTAGTGGTCAACTGATGACGATGGCAAAGAAAGAAAGAAAAAAAAACGCTCGTGTGATGGCATTTCGTATAACTCACGTTTCTCGATTCATACAACCAATCATTTATCAATTGCAAAACATAGAACTAATCTCTAGGCCATGTGATCAAGTTTTGCATACACATAATTTAGAAACTTTTATACTACTATGTAACTTGTATTTTTCACACAGGACTAATGGATCGATCTCCCTTGGTGCATTCGGGTGAGGCCGGATTATATATGTACAGGGGATCGCACCGATGGCTAATCAATTGGAACAGTAGCCGGCGGTTGGACAGGGCCACTACCTAGCTGACTGCTCGCTCTGCACGCAGAGAGAGAGAGAGAGAGGATGCACTGTGATGCACAGCTCTCACACTTAATCTGACGCCTCCTCCCCTCCATCACCCATGCATCGATCGGAGATGGAATGGACCGCGACACTACGCTACACGACGACGCCAATGTACAAGCACAGTGTACGTATTCAATGCCAATCTAGCTACTACAAACACCTGCAACTCCTCTTTCTTTTTTCTCACTATATCCTTCAGGTGGTGTCGATCCATGGATGAAATCAATGCATCATATGCATCGATAGATACTATATCGATCGAAGACGACGACACTGAATGACCTCCATATGATGATGATGACCAATGTCGAGGTCGAGACATGTAAGACCAAACGCTGCACTGGAGAGCATTTGCGTCCCATGTCGCTGCATCTGCGAGGCAAGTTTAATTTGCTACTAGTAGCTATAGCCTTCAGTTTGGTTTTGGCTCTGCATGCATGGATGGATTCGATTGATTGACAGAGAGAGTGTAGTGGTGGTGGTGGTAGTAGTATATACGTAGTAGTACTTGCTAGCGACAATGATCGTGCATGATGCATTCATGCGATATCGACCGGCAATATCGCATGCATGCAGTAGTTTTCATAGGCATGAGCACAGTGCGATGGCTTAGGTAATCACAGTGTCAAGCTGCAGGGGAGAGAGAGGTGTGTGCATCTTGCGTTTGCTATAGTGTTGCATCAATGAGCTAGCTAGCTGTATGCAGGAGATGTATATCATGTGGTGCCTTTGATCATTGCTGCATGCTGCTGCTAGCTGCTAAGCAATTGAATCTTTCGATTTGGATTCTCAGAAGAATCGATCGATCGAGACCGAGAATATATACACGCTAGCTACTGTGTGGTTGTGCATACATATGCATGCATGCACCCTAGATTACAAAAAACCTGGCCGGCTTAATTTCATTTGCCAGGAGGCACTAGTACGTATCATGATTCATGACTGATGATGCAATCGTCGTCCTCGAATAATGTTATGGTATAGTAGAAGCTAGCAGTGTGTGCAGCGGCGTGCATGCAGCAAAATCGGTGGTTAATCATTAATGCATTTCTCTTCTATTTCAAGGGTAGGAAAGGTTGATGCGTCACTGCAGTTCGTAAGGAGGTACCACTTTTTCTATTATAAATTTGATATTTTTTTATACCTACTCCCTCTGTCACAAAAAAAATACAAACCCTGAGTTTCCGTGTGAACGTTTGACTGTCCGTCTTATATGAAATTTTTTTATAATTAGTATTTTCATTGTTGTTAGATGATAAAACATGATTAATACTTTGTGCGTGACTTATTTTTTTAATTTTTTTCATATTTTTTTCAAATAAGATGGACGGTCAAACGTTGGACACGGAAACCAGGGTTTGTCTTTTTTTGGGACGGAGGGAGTAGGTACTATGAGGTATCAAATTTTACCCTAAATTTTTAATAACCCATGGTATCTTCTTAAGGACCGTAAAATTGCTCGTATTTTTAAAGGCAGCTAAAATGCATTTGCAAAGGTGGTTCGGACGACAGCCTCTAACAAAAGGCGTGGAAAATTATGCATTTTCACACATGGAAAATGTAGGTGCTCTTGTTAGACAACCATATGTGTAAATGATTTTCATTGGTGACGTCAACCCATTATGCATGGTAGCTTCTTTAGAAAAAGAAGGTACGGCTTGATGCACATGCAGTTGCTCTCTGCAGTCTGCACTTGCGTTGCCTCCATTGTCAATTTCAAAAGCCAAACGAATTGGCATATCTTTACATACTACGAAAAGACTTTTATACCTTTGCTTGCTATTGCATATTTGCCCCTACTTTTGGACAATACTTGTGTTTTTACCCTTATGTTGTACTGAGATTTCATGAAATAACTCCAAATCCGTATGAATATCTGATGGTGTCACATTGCACGAACACAGATGATATCGATGAATGATAATTTCATAACATCCTGTGTCTTACTGCATAAGTGCATAGTATCAACCACATCAGGTATCTTCATGTTTGTCAAGTCCTTTCGATCTACGATGAACAAGTAGCAGATTTTCACTGCAGAGAGAGAGAGACATCATCTTTGCCACCAACGTTGATGGTTTGCCCCTTTGGTGGTGCAGCAGGATTCATCACCGATGTCAAGAGCTTTCGGTGCCGCTTGGTGCTAGCGACGCTGCTCCGAGGAGCCGCTGCCATCGCTTGCTGCTCCCGCCATCGCACTGAGGCGCCTGCACCTGGCCTCGCCGAGGAGCTGTGCCGCAGCCTGCTTCTCGCGCCGCCACATGCTCCCGGCCGCGCTGAAGAGCTGCTCCATCGCCTGCTTCTCGCGCTGCCCGGCCGCCGCGCCGAGGACTTCGGGATGGGAACGGATCTGGGGAAGGAGGATATAGAACATGTACTGATGCACACCTACATGGCTGCAAATTACTTAAGGGTACAATGGTAATCCCATATTTCCTAAATCATTTTTCTCTTCTCATTTCTCTTTTCGTAACTGAATATTGTGGGGCCCACCTAACTGCCATCCATAGTAAGGGCAAACGGTAACTTCGTTTAGAGAAAACAGGGCTAAAATCGTAAACCCTAAAAACCGAGGGTAAAATCACAATTGAGATTGAAAGCTGGGGGCATAAACACAATTCTCCCTTATTAATTACCCTACCAACCGTACGCCACCCTCCCAAGGGGAAAGAGGAAAAAAAAAACCCCTCCCCTTTCGTTCCCGTCGCCGGCGGCCGCCGCCGCCGCCCGGAACCTCTGCTCCCCCTGGCCATGGCGTTCCCTGATTGGGTCATGCTCGACCCCTACGTCTTCCGCGACGGCCCGTTCCCCGACGACGATCCGACCGCGGCGATCGGGCACAACTCGAGAGGCGACAAGGTCGGCGTGCGCTTCCTGCTCCGCGCGCCGCCGGAGCCGTCCAGCATCTTCCTGGATTGGGAGGCTGGCACAGGGGATTGCGACGACTTCTCCGTCGTCGCCGCCCACCGCGACGCCGTCCTGTTCCAGATGGGTTACCTGGTTTCGTTGGGCTCCAGCAATGCCTACAAGGCGTTCGACTATTTGCTCTACCGGGCGGCGGGGGCCGGCGGCTCTTCGCCGTCGCTCGACTTGCTCGCTCCCTTCGGTGGCTCCGTCGACGAGCTCAAGGCCAGGATGGAGGCGGACGGCCTGATCCGCCTCACGAACCAGCACCTCCGCAGGCTCAAGTGCCTGGACATCGGCGTCCTGTGCCGCGACGGCGAGGAGTTCGCCGTGGCGGAGCTCCAGATCACCAGGTCAGAGGTCGGTCCGGAGCTCCACGTGCTGCGTTCTTCTACCTCCAGCCGCAAGTGGGAGCTCAAGCGGCCGCCGATCACCCCTGCGAACGGCGGCTCTCTCGATCTGGAGAAATTTCTCTGGGACTGGGACGCCGACACGGTCATCCCGTTCGGGAGCTACCTGTGCTGGGTGGATTACTGTCTTGGTATCTTGTTCTGCGACATGTTTGATGAGAATCCACAGCTCCACTACCTAGAGTTCCCCGCGGATGTCAGAGGAGCATGCTTCGGTGGGTGTTGTCAGGCCGTGGGTGTGACCAATGGCGTCATGAAGCTCGTCTCTCTAGTTCCTGATGATGGCCTCATTGCTGAGAATTACACCCCTGAATCTGGTTTCACCATCGTTTGCTGGACCTTGAGGATAGATGAAATGGATAAGATGGTGTGGGAGAAAGATGCCGTGCTCAAATCTGATTATCTTTGGTCGATGCTCAAACCCGATTTTCTTTGGCCCCTAGATGAGTTCCCTTTTATCACTACCAATAGGTTCCCAAGAGTGCAGTTCCCTCTAATCAGCATCGATGACTCAAGTGTTATATATCTTGTCTTGGCACAGAATGGGATGGTGGAGGAGGCAGGATACAATTACGATGAAACATGGCTCCTTGCAATTGATATGAGTAAAATGACCTTGAAAATGTCGTTTCCATATATCGAGGATGAAATGGGAGATCCATCTCCTGAGATGCTTGCATTTGCTGAGGATAAATTCTGGAGGTTTGAGCCATTCCTCGCTGCTGACTTCTCCAGGCATTTCAATCTGCGATGCCCCAGGCATGTCCTCTTAAAGCCCGCCGAAGCTTGAAGTCCTTTACTCTTAAAGTGAAATCATTTTGTTTCTGTTCTGATTATATGGTCTAATACAGGTTATCCAAGCAAATTTGCATGGAATCAGCTCTACTGCCTCAGAAAAGAAAATTCAGTTGTGCTGAATACCTTCCATTGGATGGTCCCTCTCTTGCCATATTCTGAATTCTGATGTGAAGTGAACTTTTCTTCTGAATTCTGATGCGAACGGAGGTAATTCTGATGTGAACGGAGGTAATTCTGATGGGAATGATGTATCTTATAGTTTGCTTTAGAACAGCCCATTTTACTCAAATGCTCGCTATTCTTATTGCAGGATACAACATGGACACGATGTCAGATAATACAAGCCACAACATTTTGTTGGCATAAACTCTTCACTCTGTTTTTTTAATAGATGAATGGATGACGGCATTAACTTTTAAACACACATTTGTTTATTTGCCTTGTTTAAAAAAATATAAATACATAAAATATAAATCATCATGGAAAAAAATAGTAAATGCATAAAATATAAAATCATCATGCTTAAAGTACTTTTAGTGATAAAATAACTTGTAACAAAATAAATGATAATTACATCAATTTTTTAAATAAGATGAACAAACATGTGTTTAAAAGTTAACAACATCGTTTATTAAAAAAATTTAAATAAAATGAACAAACATGTGTTTAAAAGTTAACAACATCGTTTATTAAAAAAACGAAGGCAGTGTTATAGAAATAGCAAAATACCCACACATTTAAATTTTTTTATTTTTTTGAACTTTTCAATTTTTTATGTAATTTTAAAAACAAACATTTCCAAAAATTATTTCTAAGATATGAACGTTTTGACCATGCCAGCCTAGCTGGCGTGACATAACAACATTGCCACATCGGTCTAAATTATGTGGCAACATTATTGGCCAAAAAGAATAATGCCTGCTGCGGACGTCGAAGCTGTGTGGCGGACCAGTGTCGATGGCGCGGGGCCAGCGAGGGGCAGATGGACGTCATGGCGCGGGGCGGACAGACGTCGACAGCGTGGCGTTGCCCGGCGACGGTGGTGGACAGACGAGGGGAATCAGGATAGAGAGGGGATAGAACCTAATTTAGTGTTCTGGAGGCAGGGGTAAATTCGTCATTTCATGTGCCCATTCCACGTTGGCAAGCCCATGTGGCAATGCACAGTGTGAAAAGTGGCAAAAAAGTAGAAAAGTTTCTCTATCCAATGGCATATTATTAACTAAAAATTTAAGTGGGGGTATTTGAGCAATTGACAAATGTAAAAGTGGCAAATAGTTAAAATCCCCAATAACGTGTGAAGGCAATTAACGTGTATTCCAATTAAAAAAAGAGTAAATTTCATCTTGAACCACCTATATTGACCAATGTAGCATAATGGGCTAGGGTTAAGTTTCTCTTTTCACTTAACACCACCTAATTTTACCATCTTTTTCATGTTGGACCAGGTTTACGGCATGGGCTGCGCTTTGGCCTAATCCACGCGAGCAGCTGGTGTTTAATTTGCTCATGGTGGCGGTGGTACGCGATACCAGGAGCGTGTGCGACGCGTCGATGGGGTGGTCATCGGCGAGGGCGAGCATGTCGTCGTCCAGTGGACGTGGACCCTGTAGTGATCACGCGACACATCTGATTATGTTGACAGGATCCGAGACCATACCAGAAGTCCAGAACTATCCCATTCAGATCATGCATATGAAGAAAAAAAGGCCAACTATTCCATTTAGTAGTAATCAAGATTGATCCGATCTTTTCTTTTCTTGAGATAATTCGACACGTTTCCGGTTACCAACCGAGGAACACGTACGGATTAATTACTCTAGTTTTTTCGAAGAGCAGAGAGGAATATTGATTACCCCACAAAACCCAAATCTCATAGAAATTATTGAATACATTGCTTTGTTTCACTCTCCTAAGTCCCAGGGTCAAAACATTCCTCCATGGATTGCTCCATGATCGAATAGCAGACGCATATCTGTCTACCTCATAAACCCAACAAGCATGCTAGCAACGAGCCAGCCGACGACCCCAGCGATTCCATCCTCAGGAAGCCATCGATCGAGGTGGCATGGGCGTCCAACACGCAGAGGCCCTTCGCCCTGACGCTGGCGACACGACCGGATGACGAGACTTGCTCCACCTTGGCGCCGACGACCACGTACCTTTTCGCCCCAGCCGTATGCAACGAGGGTCTTCAACCGGTGGACGGTGGACCTAGACGGTGGCGTTTGTGTGCCGATTGTTGAGTTTACATTGCTGCACAGCAGTCACGTGTCAAGGGAGACTTTTTTGAGTTGGGAGGGAAGTACTCATACGGTCATACCAGAGAGGGAGCGGAAACCGCGTCGAGGGAGCCCTCACAGCTGGCTGCCAGCAGAACGGGCTCTGCGCCGCTAGTAACGTAACGCTACTTGTGTGGGTCGAAACCCTAGCCTTACAGTAAACCTGGTACAACTTGTAAAGGAGGGTAAAAATAGGTGGTTAAAGTGAAAAAAAGTGGCCCACCCTAGCCCAATGTACAACTTACGTAGGTCGATAACGGGGATTTAACTATTTGCTACTTTTAGATTGCGGCCATTATCAAACTGCCCTTTAGATTTCGCACATAATTTTTTGCCACTTTACGAGATGCCTTCTTAACTACTTTGCCACTTTTGCCCACGTGGCATGCCAACATGGCAACGGAGGGTAGAAAACCGTGTGGGACCACTAGTCAGCCTCTTCTCTTCCTTGCCTTCCTCTCCCTTCGGCCCGAGTGGCAGGCGGACGAGGCAGAGAGGCGGGGACAGGCTCCTCGCGGAGGCAATAGCGGCGGCGGCGGCGCGGTAAGAGGAGGTGTAGCCGGCAGTGGACGGGCTACCTCCGGAAACGGAGAAGGCGAACGACGACGTCGGGTGCAGGAGGATAGTAAGCAGCGCACTGTGGAGGAGAAGACCATAGCGGCGGCGACGAGGGCTCCTCGCGACGGCCTAGGAGGCCATAGCGGCGGCGCCGACGCGGAGGAGCGCCGCCGGAGGAGGAGGCCGTTGGCGGCGGCGGCAACGGAGGAGGAGGCGTGGCGGCGGTTAAACTTTCCCCCAAACCACAGTGCTCGCCGACCACGCCCTCCACGACATCTCTGCCGGCCTCGTCCGCGCACTCTCTGGCCCGCCGTCTTCTGCGCCGCCTCTTTCTGCCAAACCCGCAGGCGGCCCTGTCGGCGCTGCTGGCCCTCCTCCTCCGCTCGCCCCACTGCCGTCCACTGCGCAGTTCACACGCTCCCACCTCGTCGCCGTCTTCGCTCCCACGACGACCGGCCATCTCGCGGGGGCACATCCTAGCCGGTGACTGCGAGGAGCCCGTCCGCTTGCCGCTCGCTTCGTCCTCCGGCCGGCGTCGTCGCTCTGCCTCTCGTCCTCGCCACATCGGACGCGAGGGAGAGAAGAAGGAGAGAGAGGAGAGGCTGACAAGTGGACCCAACACTGGCTTCTACCCTCCGTTGGCCATGTTTGCAATGCCACGTGGCGCAAAAGGGTGGCAATAGTTAAGAAGCATCTCGTAAAAGTGACAAAAAAATTATATGCAAACCTAAAAGGGGCATTGTGATAATTGCCACCTAAAGTGCAAATAGTTAAATTCCCCGGTCCGCTATAAGTGGCCTGAATTTACTTTAGAAAAAAAAAAACGTGTAGCCCGTAGGCAACTTGAAGTCGGAAGCCAAGCCGCCGGCGCCGCTGCCCCAACGGTCCCCGATCCCGGCAATCGACGCGCCGCCCGGCCTAGGTGTGCCACGGGCGGCGGCCGCCCTCTCGCCCCGCGGAAACGCCGGCGCCGCCTAGCTACCACGGGCGGCCCTCCGGCCCTCGCCTGTGGCTTCCTCGCCTTCGCTGCCACGGGAGGACCGGAGCTTTGAGTAGGTGCGCCGGCGGTGAACGGGAGCGGTGGAAGCAGTTACCCGCACCGCCATGGACACTGTCCTCCCCTCCGCTGTGCCTGACTCAGCGGCTCCTGTCGCTGGAGATTCAGGGCTCTCAGAGCAGCAGGTTTGTGCTTTTTTTTTCCCCTCAGAAAAAAAAAACAAAAACAGGTAGCTTAGACTGCGTTTTTTTAATTACTAATGCCAATTACTACTGAGTTTGTTGATATACGAAACCTAAAATTGAAATTGTTGTGGGTTACCAGAAGCCATGGTAGGTTTCTTGTCCAGCAAATGCAACCTGAATTGCAATTGTCCGCTAGTATTAGGTTTTGACCGGCCTGCAAATTCCAGGTGTGCGTGGAAGTATATCTTTACGAAAGCGCAAAAGGATTGCACGTTAATATATTAGAAGTGTGTGGAAGTATATCAAGTTAATCTGCACACAGAAACATAAACGTGCTGTCATCAAATGGAAGTATCTTGATACTTGCTGCATGTGGCAGACAGCGATCCGGTGATACTAACTAACAAGTCTTTCTGTATTGTTGACATTGTTTACTGATTGGTTGTTGTACTGTTTTTCTGCAAAGGGATTATAATGGTTTCAACAAAATTCCTTCTAACTAATAAACAAATGTAGATGGATGAAGTTCTGTGCCAGCATCACAAACTTCTCAATCTCATAAGATGGTAGATGGTTGAATTAGCTCTTTCTTTTAGGAACTGGATTCAGTTAAGTCTTTTAGCATGTTGAATTTGTGTCTTCCTTTTTTGTTCACGGTAAAACTAGTCTTCTTATGGAGATACTATCAAGAAATTTATGTTGAATTTGTGTCTTTTAGCCTCTAATCTTCCAATCCTTTATTGTTCACGGGAAAATTAGCCATCTTATGGAGATACTACCAATAAATTAATGTTGAATTTGTGTCTTTTAGCCTCTTAAAACCCACCACTAAATTTTAGAATGCTTTTCAATCAATAGTTGCAAATCTCACATGGAAAACAATATATAGGCCAGTTTTCTTATAAAAACAAAACACTAAATCCGAGTGCTTTCCAGTGAACAGTGGCAAATCTTATGCATTGATCTTGATCTCATAAAAATAAAACCCTAAATTTGAGTGAATTGCCAAAAAAAAAACTTAATGCCTGTGCATTATCATATTTGCTGAGTAACACGTTTACAATCAATTGTTGCTTTGCTGCTACATGTCAATATCCCTATAAACCTTGTGTTAATTCAAACTAAGTTATATGGTATTGAAGCTATAGTTTTAAGTTGCATATAACTACATGTATAGCATCTGATTAATTTGACCTCTTTGTCTTCAGCTGATTCAATATATACACTCGCTTCAGGAAAATCAAGTTGTTGACGGTTTATTCGAAGATCTTAAAAAAGAAAAACATATGAGCCTTACAAAGCTTGCTCATATACTTAAAATCACTGATGGATTGTCTAACATTAATATCGTGGAGAGTTCTGTTGAACCTAAGACAAGAGCATTGTTAGAGGGAATTCAACAGAAAGTGTAAGTATGCTGTTTATAGTGGTTCAGATATACTATTTCAATTTTCTACTTGTTAGATATTCTCCTAAATAATCATTCCTTTATTCTTTGTTGGTCCCTTTGCTGGTTCCCAGAGCTTCCTGTCATGAACCTAACTCTCATATAGCAAATATATGTTATGATAATTACTTATTTGCTGCTTTTATATTTCATCATATAATGGCCTGTGTCATACTGCAGATATGATGGCATAGGTCTATGTCCATCCATTGGTGGATCATTTTCGGAGTTATTGGGTAGTCTATCTCTCAGTGCTACTATCACTAAAGATCTAGGGTCTATGGAAGTGAGGCGTTTGAAAAGCCTTATCCATTATGTAGCTATTCCATTGGTTTTGTGTTGCCCTCCTGAATTCTCCAAGAAATTGGCAATCAAGTTTGTACAACCCATGTTACGACAGTGTAAATTTGTACTTAATTTTGCTTGGTTCAATCATTTATACAAAGGGAAAGCTGAAGTACCATTCCTTTCTGAATTTGGTGAGACAGAAAAGCTACAGCAAAAACTACTACTTGATTTCACTCGTGAAGTTTCGGAATTTCTTGGAGTACTGGCAGTAACAGAAGAAAACTATTTGCAAGATCCTGAATCTATGTCATCAATCTCTCTCTTTAGGTACTACTTTGGCTAACTTGTAATCTACTATCAATGTTATTTTTATGTTCTTTTTTGTTGGATGATAATTTTGATATAAAGAACAAGTAAAAAGCTGCTAATCTTATAGGTTTATTTTAACTGGTGAGTGTTTTGACTGGCTGGATATGAGCCACTTTGGGTACTTTGTGGATGATGAAGCAACAAGCAAGGCTATTCCTTTTTTACGTTCTCTCATTCACCTTGCAACAACTGATGATATGAGTCTCAGGCTCTTCATCGTGGATGATTTGCTTCCATCTATAGTTAGACGTCTAGACAATCAGCTTACTTGTGCAATCCAGTGCCAAAGACACAAACTGAATCCAGGTGCAGATGATAGTGCTGGCAAGGACCTTGTTGTCCTTTGTCAACAATTGTATAATTATTTTCAAATCCAGGCAAGTCATTCATATTTTTTTTGCTCTTGAATTGAATATTATTATTTTGAACTTAGACGTTCTGACATGCTTTCTGCACTTTCCCCCGTGCTCTGTGGCAGGAGTTTTCTAGAGAAGGCAAAGACAATTGTAGCGCTGAATGCAGCTTTAGCGTCTGGATTGAAAAGCTGAAGAAAGATCTTGAATTAAAGGCGTCTTCTGCTAGTAAGGAACTTCCTGAGGGTTGTGAGTGGAATTGGGAGGTCTGTTCTCTTCCTGTTTGAAAATTCGAGCATCTCAAGTGTTTATTACTCCTACTTAACTTGACTTTTGGTACTCATCACTTCTTACTTTCAATATGTTCTTTTATGTTACAACTAGTTCGAAGAAGAATTTCAGAGGTACCTTCATGTTTATATGGACATCTTACAAGAAGTGAATGCAATGGATGATTGTATGGAGGTAAGTTTATTGGACTAGATACTACTTAGGAAAGATATCTTTGATTTGATAAGAAAACAAGATAAGTATTATGTTATTATAGTCAGGCTTTGGAAATTTCTAGTTGAATAATTTAGCTGGTGGATAGAAATTTTGGTCATTCTCTGATTATATGTTTTTGCAGC
>CM020188.1:13356528-13397560 GCA_009805545.1 Oryza longistaminata | reverse complement strand
TACAAACAATAAAGGCAAGTAAAATTCTAATACAAAAATAACAGTGACGAGTGAAAAATATATGCCAATAAAGGGGTAACCATCAAATGATGCGTTCAAACATAAACATAAGTTAACCAACAAGAAAATAACAGTGATGGCAGCAAGAACAGACTGCCACCAGTAAACCTGAGGCTTCTATTGATGGATGTGTTCAAACATAAATACAAGTTATAGACAATTGGCACACAGGTCCCAATTGTTGCGCACCTAATAGTTGTGGATATAAAATGCACCAAGTCGACATTCGACCCAGGGAGCCTATTATACACTTCCAAACAGTATTATATCCATTTTAAAATCAAGACAATATTGTGTACTAACACTTGACGTTGCATGAAAATTATTGGATTCTCATAACAGAAGCACCAGTATTTTGAAAGATACAAACTGCATCCTTCAGAGAATTGGGCATGAGCAATAGAATACGTGGACATTAAAGCTCTAGTCTTTCTTGTACACTATTGTTGGATAAACTGGACTCCACATGTTCTGCTGGACATACTCAACTGTTTCTTCCTGTAACACAAAGAGTTCGAAGTTACAAACAAAAGAATAAAACCAGAACAACGAGCCTTGTTTATAGATAGTAAATAGATTAACCACCTCACTGAGTCTTGCAAGTTCACGTGCATCCATGTCACGATATCCCTCAGCTAGATCCTCTGCAACAGCTTCCTTCACAACTGCTGCTGCCACCTCCTTGGTGATATCACGTATTCTACATATATAGTTGTATATCAGAAGGCATAACATATAGCAAAATACTGAACTTCTGATTTAGAAATAGAACCTGGAGATTGGAGGGTATACTATCCCTTCGAGAACTTCCTCTTCTTTCATATACGAAGCCAAGCTAAATTTTTTTTCATGATAAATCATAAATTAAAGATAAAATAAATAGTTCAACTGTGCTTTACAGACATGATGGTTAGTAGAGGTCAAGGACCTCACCGTTCAGCTGCAGCCTGAAGCATTCCATCTGAGATAACCCGTGCTCCAGATAGAAGGGTTCCAAGCCCTATTCTGTACGATAGTGAAATAAGTCGAATGAAATCATAATTTGAACGAAAATCTCAGCCCTCAGAACAAAATTCAATAGCTTAGTGTATAACTGTAACAAAACTAACCCAGGAAAGAGATACATGTTATTCCCTTGATTTGAGTGGCCAATCTTTCCATTACCTGCAACGAAACATTAATAGCTGCATATTGAGTAGCATTCTGCAAATTCATTACTTTGCAAATCATAAATTTTCAGTTAATTATTGCAGAATTTTATTATTTGCATTCTATAGCTGATGCCAAGCACAAGTAACTGGTGACATAGAATGTGAAAGCAAGTCTCAGCTGCTTGAAAGTGTAAAGAAAAAAAATGCACAGCTGTACTGTACATGAGTAAACAAAATACCAAGATCCACATCACTAAATGGGCTTCCACTGGCAAAGATGATCTTTTCACCAAGAATTGAAAAGGCTTCTTCAGGTGTACATTCAGCTGTAACATGGAACCAACACATGATTAGTCCATTAGATGGCATGCAGAAAATAATGAACTTTGTGGTAAAACACCACTGCACAAACCATTCTTAGTTGGATTTGACATCGCGAAAATTGCTGGTCTTGAAGAGGATGAGTCTTTTAGTGCTTCTAAAACCTGAAGAAATGAGCAACCACAATTAGTGTACGTGTCATTTTTCTACAGTTTCGCAAGAATTTAAAAGGCGGATGCAATCATGCAACATGATTAGTAATGATCCACGGGTATCTTGAGAAAAGAATAGGATAAAAAAAGCTCATTGAAACTAACTAGTAGTACACCATAGGAATGATTGTTTGGGGAAACTTATTTCAAAAGTTAAATAATTGGTGACTATGATGAGCCTGTCTAGTTAGTACTGTAGGTCTGTAGCTCATTTACCTTATTTAACCAAATTGTAATGCCAATGCTAGTGAATGAAATAATGTAGAAAACAATAACAAGATGACTTCAAGGTAAATGGTTTTGAATTAGCACTGAACTGAAACTGCCATACAGGGTAGTTATTTTAGGATCACATACCTCCTTTGAGAACAAACCACCAACAGCAGATAATCCAAGTATGACATCAGGCTTCACCTTTTTAACCTGGTCAATAGGCAAGGTTTAATACAAAAAGGCTTAGCATAAGTCTAATCTTATTCTTTCCCGAGCTGAATTTTATTTTACATTAATAATGTAATTAAATGTCAATAAAATTAGTTGTATGAATTGAGAATGAAATTTGTCATAAGTGATTAAGTTAAAAGTCAATTATTTGTCCACCAAATCTCTCCAACATAACATGTGGGGTCTGCTTGCATTAACCCCATTATGTGCAATAAAAATAGCAGAATCTAGTACTTTTCACAACAAATTTGCAATATACCTGGTGTTATGTGAAAGTATTTCCTAAACCTGGTGATTTGTAGAAGATAACTACTTGGTGCCTCAATTTTACATTTTTTCGGAGACATGTCCCTTCACATATTACAAACTACAACAATGTATCATGTATATAACAGTACATGTTTTGTGGAAGGACAGAAGTTCAGGCACGTACCACTTCAACCAAGCTCGCCCCTTCACTTAGGCCTTGGTGACCTAGCTCACTCTTTCTCCTAGCAAAAGGGCGTGCATCTGGGTCAATGTTTGTGCGCTCCTCTGTTATTAGACCCTGAACCGAAAACACAGACGAGGTTATGAGCATGTTTTGATAGGAGTATGGCCAAGCAGGAAAGAAGAACATGCTATGCGATCAATAAGAAAAATACCATAATATTATCCTCCAATTTATTTTGTGCATGACCACATGAAATCATTTAATAAACATCTATATATCCACATGTGCAAAGAATGACATTTTCTTTTTTAACAAGAACTTGTAAACGATGCATATATGATTATGCATATGCAGCCATAGATAATCCTCTGGAGTGAGGAGTGTTGTAGAAGTGTAGAACCCACCGACACCCCCAGTTCCACTTTTCATAAGAATAAAGAATATCATGTCTGCATATTGCAACAAATCCAACAAAATATATTGTATGCATGCAAAGATGCAATATTTTACCTAAAACATCCTTACAAATAACAAACATATCCATATGCATATTTGCAGCCACAAAATATCTAAATTGGAGATGATTCTGCAGTTCTACCATCGCCCCCAACTCCCTCTATTAAACAGTAAGATAAGACAAAAAATATTATAAAAAAACTACCAGAATGTATCACAAGAATCTTAGATGCATGACTCACATGGGCATCGACTATCCAGAATTGACTCCTGGCACTCTCAAAAGCAACCTCATTGTTTCCCAGCATCCTTGCCATAGTCCGGCTTGCAGCATTCACAACACCAATCCCAGCACTACAAAATGTGAAATGCAATAAAGTCATGCTTTTGAAACGGACCTGGTTAAAGCTAGTGATAGTGCGTTGATCTGTAATTGATCAGAGTCAAGTTCCAGTAATACAAGGGTTAGTACATGATAGTACACTACTAGGATTTTAGGAACAAAACAGCCGATAAAAAATAAACCAGAATGATATGCGTGGAATTCTTCACAACGAGTTAGCAAACAACCAGGAATAAAACAAACCCATAAAATAATGTTAGCAATTAAACAAAAAGGTCTACCTGCCAACAAAGGTTCTGAATAGTTCATGCAATGATGTAAAATCTCAAAAAGTATAAATCAGCATGTGTCATGTTCAAACTATACAGTTGTACACAAAAGTGTAATTCTGACATTGCTCACACTTCCTAGATTCTTTTAGAACTGAAAGTCCGAAGCACACATTACTAGACATAATAATGACTCAATTTTGTACTGAGTTAAAAAGAATTGGACATATTCCGAACCTGCCAGCCCCTGCAACAACAATCTTTTGCTTTGGGAAATCTAACATTGGCCTTCCTTGTGCTCTTACAGCTCCTAAGAGACCAGCTATAGCAACGCCAGCAGTTCCCTTTGTACATAGAAATTAGAAAATGGTCATTTTGAAGGTGACAACTTTTACTATGATACATATAATTCGTGAAGGCAATACATCTAATTAGATTTCTGGCTATTAGATATTTCATGAAAGGGACATTACTCCCTAGAAGAACAGTTACCTATATCCACAGTAAATGCTCAAAAGCCGAAACCTCAGACATGTATTCACTGGAAGTGTTTGAACATGAAGTTATGTTACCAATACAATATAACTGGATGGTATTGCAAGGCACAGAATGTGTCTTCCGTGAGCATAGTCAGTATAAGTTACTAGGGCTCAGCATGTCTTCCGTGAGCATAGTCAGTATAAGTTACTAGGGCTCAGCATGTGGAAATTATCTCATACACGTTCAAAGGTTATCCATGGAAAACCAACAAATGAACTTCTATGGATATTTGTAAGTCACATACTACAGACGATAGGGAGCCATATGGAGTTGTCATTATATGATATAGCAAGTAAATGTATAAAAATCATAGTAGAAGAGTAATATAATGAGAAACCTGCAACTTTTCAAAAACAAAATACCTGAACGTCATCATTAAACATCCGATAAGTCTTCCTGTAACGCTGCAACAACCTGAAGGCCCACTTGCTCTGGAAATCTTCAAACTATGAAAAAAAAAAGAGAGAGAAAAGCATCAGAAAAAATATTCTAGCTAAAGCCACATGTAACAATAAAGGCAAGCCCAAAGTATCACTAAAATCAGAAGAGCACCTGTACAATCACATTCGGCCAGCGAGCGAAAACAGCTTCCATAAATTCATCGATAATCGCTACATATTCTTCCCCCTCCAGACGATGTTCTTGTAACCCAAGATCTGTATGGTTTATAAAAGATTAACATAAAAAACTGTCTAGAATAATTCTTAGGGGTGAAAAGGCTATCCATTCTCATGGGCTGTTAAATATTGCAAGTAAACACATGTTTACAAATTACAAGTGTCTTCATTTGCTTTAGAGAATAGAGGCTAACTGTGTGTTTGATATGAAAAATATGTGATAATTAGAAGCTCAATTACAAATTAAACTACTTCAAATTATACAACACAGAAATATTTTAAGAACTTACATAGAGGATCCTTGAGGAGCTTCTCGTTGTTTGTTCCCACATCAATCATGACCGGAAGAACCTAGAAAAAAAAAGTGAAGACAGTTTAAATCAATGGGAAATATAAATTCTGCTAGCCACATGAGCAGTAGGCAAACAACAAGAAATTAATAGCGGTAGAGTACTTATAGAATCCATAACATTTAAGCACTAGGCATTGGTACCACTTTTGCTAAGGTACAGTAATTTAAGTCAATGTATCTTAATTTGAAGCTTTGTTATTTTTCCGACCCTATGAATTCACACTTTAGTAACATCTTTCATTTTAGCTGTGTCCAGAAATGAGTCGAGATGGTAAAACTCTAGCAGGTATTTTATTTCCCCGATCTATAATAAAATGGGCCTAACTGACACATTATCACATAAGTAGCAGAACCATCATTACTGATCAAACAAAATCCCTATAGATGATACATATGAAACTGTATTTTTAGCATCCGCTAATAGTTTCTTTAACCTCTTCAGCAAACAAGCTTCACTATACTTTTTTAGTTTAGCTGATTAACTCCTGCAACAAAAGTCATTACGAAAAAGCACAGGAGATGTAAAATTAGAAGAGGGAGGAAGGGAAGAGTCTAACAGTCTTCTATGGTACCATAAACCAAAAGTTTTTACCCTCTGGGGATTTATTCCAGCAGCAGCAACATATAGATCCAACTTTCCAATGGCAATGCCAATACCATGCACCCCGAGATCACCCAGGCCCAATATCCTGCTTCCATCAGTCACTACTATCATGTCAACCTGCAAAGGAACGGACATATTTTATTTACTTTGAGATTATATGACACTTTTTTTCTTAAGAGATGTTCAAAAATCAAAAGCAAAAGGTAGAGTGTCTTATGCTCTGAGATAGCGTTACTGAATTATACCGCTAAAGATTAAACCAATGAAAGAGCTCAGCTACTAAATGTAAAATCAGTAACTGGATGAACACAAATGAGTACCTGGTCAGCTGGCCAGTTGTACACCATGGACATCATTTCCCCACGATCTTCTGCACTAAAATACATTCCCCGAGGCCGCCTAAATAAACCACTATAGTTTTGGCAAACAAGTCCAACAGTCGGCGTGTAAACAATAGGTGCATGTTCCTCAATATTATCTATTAAGACCTATTAAAAAGATGAAAAAAAAAATGGAATCAGGTAACCACTTTGAAAAGGCACATCTCAGCCTGCTAAAGTTAACAACAATTGAGATTATAGTAGAAACGAAGTTAGCAACGAACATGTGTAATCATACACTGTCCCATAAACAGTCCAAATTGTGCATATTAAATGGTGAGAGCATACATGATCAATAGAAATAAGGTTGCACACAAATGTATGAGTTATAAAGTTACAAACCTTGTAATACATTGTTTCATTTCTGTCATGCAGCCTGTTAAGGATACGCCATTTTGCTAACGGATAAGTATCCGATGGGCCATCTCTCGCATATTTCTGCAGCCGTTGCATGTCAAGCACTGTTATAAAAGTGAAACAAAAAAAGAAGTAAATGAACCACTCACATCAGCATTCACACAATATTGTGATGGTTCACAGATAGCTGACGAAATGTTCAGGTAATTTAGTGCTAAACCCTTTCATCTCTATGCTGTATCTCTGAGTGGAACTTGTAAGTGATACTTCGGAGTTGGTGCTGTGCAAGTGCGTGGATGTTTGGGCAGTATTTTTCCGATTGAAGTTTGTGATGATTGCCTATGAGCATAATTCTAAATGTGCAGCTGTTTACTCAAGTTGGTTGGCCCAGAAAGGACAATCCACCTTTTGTAAAGGGACTGTTTGTTGTCCAAGATCAAACGTAACTAAATAAAATGACGATTGAAACTTTCTCCTAGAAGCTGGATCATACCATGTCCAACCGCACAGATCAAACAGAAATTCTATCACACGGTTCTACAATTGATGCATGCGAACACACAGACAGTCAGACACAGTCACTCACTCACTCACTTACTCCAGTGCCTGCTGTCAATTAAAGGTAGGTAAGCTAACTCATTCTATAATAAGCTCAATTAGGCACCTAGTCAAATTACAGTTGTGGACGTGGCCAATCAGGCACAATTCCTAGCTGAAAAAAATAAATCCCAATTCGATTCGACCCGTGACGATTCAAGCAGCAACGAAAAATCCAAATCAAATTTAAGGATGGAAAAGAGAGGGAGGTGCGGAGTGCCGCGTACTGAATCGGTCGATCTGCTGGCTGGGAGGAGACGACGTTGGGCGGGAGCAGGCCGCGGAGGCCGAGGCGGTCCCTCTCCGTCATCGAGAACCCCGTGCCCTGCAGGGAAGCCACGCCACACGCATCAGCACGCTCCCCCGCCGCCGCCGCGAAGGAAGAACACGAGCAACGAGAGCGTTCGTACCCGGTTGAACCATGGGTCGTGGAGGATGTCGGAGCCGCGCTTGTGGAGCACGACGGGGCGGTGGCACTCCGCCGTGACGAAGTCGCGCGCCAGCAGGAGGGGGTGGTGCTCCCCGCCGCCGCGTCGGGACCGGCGGAGGAGGCTCCGCGAGATGGACGCCGCCGCCGCGCTCGCCATCGATCTCACTCTCACACGGTCTGGACTCACCAGCGCGATGCCGCGTTGGAATTACTCTCTCTCTCTCTCTCTCTCTCTCTCTCTCTCTCTCTCTCTCTCTCTCTCTCTCTCTCTCTCTCTCTCTCTCTCTCTCTCTCTCTCTCTCTCTCTCTCTCTCTCTCTCTCTCTCTCTCTCTCTCTCTCTCTCTCTCTCTCTCTCTCTCTCTCTCTCTCTCTCTCTCTCTCTCTCTCTCTCTCTCTCTCTCTCTCTCTCTCTCTCTCTCTCTCTCTCTCTCTCTCTCTCTCTCTCTCTCTCTCTCTCTCTCTCTCTCTCTCTCTCTCTCTCTCTCTCTCTCTCTCTCTCTCTCTCTCTCTCTCTCTCTCTCTCTCTCTCTCTCTCTCTCTCTCTCTCTCTCTCTCTCTCTCTCTCTCTCTCTCTCTCTCTCTCTCTCTCTCTCTCTCTCTCTCTCTCTCTCTCTCTCTCTCTCTCTCTCTCTCTCTCTCTCTCTCTCTCTCTCTCTCTCTCTCTCTCTCTCTCTCTCTCTCTCTCTCCCTGCTTTGTGGGGGAGGAGACGAGAGCGAGACGACGCGGCGGCGGGGGATCTGCTGCTCTGCTGCGCGGTTGCGGTCTGCGCGACGAGGCGCCGACACCGCGACGCGAGAGGCCGTGCGTGCGACTCTCCTCCCCGCGGGGACGGACGACTATTCCGGTGCCGGTTCGGTTGATCTGAGCTTTGCGTTGGTACGGCGCGTGGGTGGCAGGTCCAGGTCAAGTCAGTCGCTGCCGGGACCAGGCGTGGCCTGAGATGGGGCGGAGAGACGGAGATCTGCCGGGATTACTCGTTCAAATGTACTAGACTTTTTTTTTTTTTCAATTAGAAGCAGGTAAAGTAAGCTGACTCAGCAGGCTCCAAAACATTTTATATTGTCTGAATCCTACCTGAAAGAAAGAGAATTGAAGAGAGAGAAGGAAGCGGGGGACTATTCTGGTACCAGCGCTAGCTGCATATGCCTGCGCACTTCTGAATAAAAAAGGCGCCACAACCAAACCGTCTCATCCCCTGTGTGTCCCCATCTTCATACCTCCCTTTTCTCTTCTGCTCCGTCGAATGCAGGGCGAAATCTCCACCGCGCCACCAAACTGCGTCGCCCACCTCATCTATGTTATTTTGCCCGCTGCTCCAAATCCATTCGGTCGGCCGCTGCGTTTGAATCGGTCGACTATCTCCATGAGTGCAGGAGTGACTAAATCGATATTATAGCAATCAGTTTCGATCCCATCTTGTCCGTTGCCGCCGCTTGCTCGTCTGTTCTAGGGCTTGATCCATTTGGTTTATATTTTAATTTTAGCGATTCCAATCCGCTATTGTGTCAGTTAAGCTGTAGCATGGATATTTTGGGCATGATTAAGGCTTTTCAAGGTGAAAGTTTAACTTGTGCTTTAAAATAGTTTTGGTCAGAATTGGGTCTTTAGCCATTCATTCTACCATTATTTTTGTTCCTTTCAAGGCTGTGAAGCATCTTAACACCATCTACGTTGCTGGTGGCTTCCATGCTACAAAACTCTCCACTCGGCAAATGAACAAAGCGGAGTTATGGCTTTCTTTTTCTAAGCAGACTACTCATATGCATATGACAACAGAAAATGGCCACAAGGATAGAGTTCACTTTAGATCGTACATTTGAATATGTGTATGCAGCATTAATTATCTAATTGATGAGAATAGTCAGTGTAACATGCGGTTTATTGTACTAGTTGACTCTAGTATTAGCTCCAAAGACAACTATAGCCAGCAGCTGGCTGCACTATTGACCTTGCTCTTAGCCAACAATTCGCTAGCCTATAGTGACGTGGGTAGTGCACACGCAGAAGAGGAGGAGGCAGCAAATAGCGAGGGTGACACAAACCCTACGATGCGTTGATGTTATGTGCGACACGGTCTAAACTCGAAGCAACGGGGAATTTAACTATTTTTCACTATATTGGGTTTGGGAATTCTTCAAATACCTTCTAAGATTTGTATCTATAAAATTATCACGGGAGAGAGATAATTTCTTAACTGAAATATTTACCACCGTGACTTACCAGCATGGAAAGCAGGGTGGGTCTCATGAGTCAGCCTCTTCCTTTTTGTTCTTCTCCCCCATCCAATGATGGAGCCTGAGCTGCTTCTTCCTCCACCGTCGTTGTGTCGACATGACGACGCTGTTGATGGCGCACCTAGCAAGGATAGAAGAGTCCGGCAAGCTATTTTCCCCCAATAGCGACCCGCCTAGTCCGATAATGACGTTCAGCTCCAAGTCAACCTCGTCGATGGACAGATTGTTCACGAATGGCGGAGCGGGATCGAATGATGAACAACGGCTCAAGCTCCTTCACCGGCCGGGGAGAAGAAGGAGAAGGAAGGGGGAGGGGCTGACTTATGGGACGCACGTTGTCTTCCACACTAGCAAGTCACAAACGGCACGCCACGTAGATGAAAGTGGCAAATAATTAAGAAATCATCTTTCTCCGGTGGCAATTTTACAAGTGCAAACCTATAAAGGATATTTGAATTGCCAAACCTAATGCCACAAATAGTTAAATCCCCCCTTAACAACATTGGGTTTTTTTTCCTTTTTTTGGGGGAAAACAACAATTAACAACCTAATTACATATTTTCTAAATTTGGATATCATCAAGATACTCCACCGAAGGTGAGTTTACTTTTACAACAAAATATATCATGAAAACAAGTTACTTTTCTTACAATATATTTTGGACAAGACAAAAGTCGATTCTTAGAAAAGACACTTCCAAAATATGAATATTTGTTCCACACCATGTCTATTAAAATATTTATTTTCAGTAGAATAACATAGAGAAAAGGCAAAAGACAGAAATGCACAGGGCCCATATCCATGCCCTTAGCATTTTGGTTGCTTCCTCCTCGGTACAAACAGACTATGAGGCTTTCATCCGCATCAAAATGCAGTAAATGGTGATGCGCAGGCAGAGTAAAATGCATCGTGGCAAGTGGCTGCAACTCTTCTTCGTGGAGTAAAATCAATAAACAGGTGGAGTGCATATAGCTATAGCTAGCGACAACAAAGAAAGCAAAAGGGGAAAACACAAAAGAGGACAACAGCGAGGAATCCCCTACATGTCTTGGCTTGCTTGGTCATTGTGTTCTTGCTCCACGCCACATGTATCGGTACTACTTCGCCGCCTTCTTCGGTCGTGCGCTGTCGCACAACATGTCGCACCATGCTACGACACTGACACACACCATGGGGCGCATGCGCTCCAGCACTACTTGATGACGTCCTTCTCCTCGCCGACGCAAACGCCGCTTTGCTTTATTGATGTCATTGTCATGGCCATACATTCCAAAGAGGCATAAGTACGCTGCAAATGAATAACAAAGTGGTTGAGCAGGTTGGTGTAGACCGCGCGTCCATGCCGAGCATGACACTGCGGATGCCGAGGCCAAGCTTGTTGACTAGGACGAAGTTGATGGGCATGAGGAGGTGCTCGTGGCAGAAATCGAGCCCATGTCGAGCCCTCGCACGTCCCCTGTCAAGTCTTGTTCACACTAGGAGAAAGGGAAAATAGAGAGCAAAAGGAAGAATATGAGTGTGTCTATGGCAGTTTTGGCTTTTCGTGCTATTTCTCTCACTTAGTCAACCAAAATTAAATATTTGCAATTTTTGGTAGCAGATTATCATATTTTGAAATTGTATTCCCTCAAAGATCTAACTATCATGCATCTAGGAGTGTCTTTACGCTTATGTTTGTAGAGTGTATTTCTTCCTTTACTTACTGTTTGCAAAAGATGGAGCTAGTTGGATAGGGGCTGTCAACATAGGTCGGAGCTGTCTTGGTCTTCAAAGGGTTATCATGGTGAGAGGCACATTTGAGTCACGCCTAAAGGGAAAAATTGTATAGATTATTAGGGCAATAATACTCGACAATACAGTAAGTAAAGCTTATGTATGAACATATCAATAAAATAAGAGTAATGCATTTTATACAACTGACATGGTTGTTGGTGGTGAGAAATGAGTTCACCACAATTTGGCTAATGGCGCCATGGTGGAAGGACTCGTGATCGTGTGTGACTGGTGTTGCCGAGTTGCAAAGTATGAAAACATGGCCAATAGACGCGCCTATTGGATAGAAAAGCCGCAAATAGAGATGAAAAAAATAACAAAATAGGACAAATGAAACCACAAAGATGTTTAAAGAAAAAAAGGAACATAAGAATGGTATAAATGGAGTATGAACAAAAGATGAAAGCAAAATATGCAGCCAAAAGAAAGGCATAGAGAGGAAACCTAATTAAGCTATTGAAGGAAGAACACACTTACATGCATAACAAAACCAAGTGTCAGATTTTCAGCAAAGGAAGAAAGAAGAAATAAAATATCAACACGCTCATGGGTATAGCCAAACAAAGAAAGACAACGCACAAGGAAGAGGTGGGTGGCATATATCCTTGAGATGACATTCACACTACATAGGAATAATTAACTATTTGACACTCTTACGATTGGTTCTAAAGGATTTGCCACTGGACCCACATATCATAGACACATGAGGGCCCACATGTCATAGACAGCGAGTGGCAAATCATTAATTGGCACATTTTAAAAGTGGCATAGGCGAGCAAGAATAGAAATAGAAATAGCTGATGATGCATTCAAACCTATCACTTTGTCAGGCACCATAAGAGAAACATGCTAGTGGCAGTGGGTTTAGGTGACGAATCAATCGATAACTGCATGCAATGAAAGAGCATTAGAATCAAAAGGAAAAAAAATACATAACCTGAGCAGTCAACAATCGAGCGAAGTGGTGAAAGATGCATCAAGGTGCAATACAGAAAAAATAAAAAAGGAACACGCGCCGCACCATGAGAGACCAACGGCAATTGCCAAAACTAGCAGGAAGCAGGAACCCTATCGTAGACCAATATCCATCTATTCTACCATTCAACTTGGAAACCCATACATATTCCTAATTATTATCACTATATTATGTGAAACCCATATAATTAAGTTGTGCGTATTATCTCATACCATCTACTCCACGTGCTCATGGCAATAGTTACAGAAAAAAAAAAGTATATACGCACTACAAACATCGTAGTTTGGACATATGGCGTTGTGATGTTTATGCTTCCAAGTGTGCCATTAAAAAAACAAAAATATACCAATATGACATTATCTTCTCAGCATTCTTCCTTCTTCCCTTGGGCTCCCCTATTGATTCCTATGATAGCCATCGTCTTCCTAACCTCCCTCCAACAATGCTCCATCTCTCGCTTGCCTCAAGTGCAACTAACGAAAGACGTGTGATGACAACAATGTCATCTAATGGGATATTTGATTGGAGCAATGTTTGAATGGGTGAGAAGATGAAACGTTCTTGACATTGTCCATGCAACTCTGATACCCATAAATGGTACGTCGAGTTGCCTTCACTATTACAAATCCAAATCAGTTTCGATCAAGGACAGACCTATTATCGCTAATTCACTGCTAACCCCCACTCCCAAGAGATACCTTCTACCTCAAGTTGTATATGAAAAAGTGCCTAGAGAGCTGCATTGCAAGCTTTGGTGGTATGAAGTGTAAGTAAAAAAAAAAAAGGTTCTATGATGGAATGTTTAACTATATCTTTGTAGGAACTGATAGAATACAGCTATCGTGGCTACAACTGCACAACAAATATAACCGTGGCTACTACTTTGTTTACAGAGGTTTTGTAAGATGGAATATATTTTTATTTTTTCTGAAAATGAAAGCCGACCCACCACCACCACCAGCTGTCATTCTTGTCATGCTCGGCTCGACGCATCTGGATACATACATCGGTATGCTTGCTCCCGCTGCCGTTGTTCCTGGTCATCCACTCTCCATCCCCTCTCCTTATTGATCTTTATGGCCTTGTGGAATGGAGGCCGATGAGCTGTAGCTTGTTGGTTGCTAGCCTCTTGTGACTTCAACATGACCTCAAACGGGGATGACCAATTTTGCTTTTGGGTGTTCATACCCCAAACCCTTCCCAACATCAGCCATACACTAAGAGGCAGATGCTTATTGGTATCTCTGCTTGCCAGTTGATGTTTACAATGGTGCTTAATAGATGGTTCTGCCTCGGCGACAGATCAACTGCAAGGATTGCTGACCAGCAGAAGAAGGAGGAGGAGGAGGCGGAGGATAAGGAAGACGGTGGTGCGGGGGCTATCACCGGAATGATCCTCGCCGGGGCACTGCTGGTTGGGGTCATAGGGGGGTTCGGGGCGGCGGGATACGTGTACAAGGACCAGATCAACACCTTCCTCACCCAGTTCTCCGGGTTCATTGATGGTAATAGCTAATCTGGCTTAGTTATCTAGCTCTGGTTGCATTTTGGTTGTTTTTACTGCGCTGTGAAATACTACTGGTCTATTGCTGAAGACTGAAGTGTCTCCTTGCTAATTTTATTCTAAAGCAAACTGGAAACTGGATGCTAATGCTTTAGGCCAAAAACCAATGAACTAGGGCACGTCAGTATGGTTTGCACACTTAATTAAGTGTTATGTTTCTCAAAAAGTATATAAGATTGATTGGGTCAGCATGCTATATAAGGCTTAGTTCAACTTGCGATGTGTGTTATGTGGCAAAATAAAGAGCACATAGCTGATTTACGTATCTGCACAATGTCCTGTTTGATCAACATAGATTTTTCCCCAACTAAATGTCCTTTGTTGAATTTCTGCCTGAAAAGATCATACTTTGCATGGACAGGTTATGGTCCTGCTGGATACGCTTTATTTGTACTATGTGCTCCACCATTACACCAAATTGTTGAACTGAAATGATTCGGCTTATTAAGTCCAGCAATTTGGCATTATATTTACTTAGATCCAGCTCTTCTTTCTAAGGGTGGAATGATATGACATCTCATGGATTGGTTCTAAGCTGACATTGTATTTACTGATGGTTGTGTATAGGTTGATGAGAAGGGAAGATGTCGACCGTTGGACTGTTGTAACAGAGTCAAGATGACATCATAGTGACGAGATGATCTGCCATGTGCTATAGTTTCAAATAATAATCAAGGTACAACACTCCAAAGATGAAATATTGAACTCACACCATCTGCACCCTATGATAGTTTATAGATGTGTGTAGCTTGTAATATTGTAAACTAGCAATGATTGATATAAATTTATTTTACAAGCTAGATAAATAATGAGCGATTTATTGGTTCTGAAATGTAATAGAATTTAGTAATTTTATAATAGTGTGTGCAACCTGAAGGAGTGGTATTTTGAAACTATCTTATATATTATGCCTGACCTTGGTCTGGTTTATGAACTTTGGGTACTATTGGTTAGAACCATTTTTTGATTGCTCATGTCAATGGCAATGTAATGGGATTTGACTGGTGCTAAAGCCTGAAGGAAAGTGTCAAGACGGGGCACGCTCGCTCCTCCCGTATGGGCTACAGGCCCTGCTGCAGCCCCATAAATACTTCAGTTGATTTTTTTCAGAACTTCCACAATTTCCTCGCCGTGCACGGCCTGCTCCTGCACAAGCACGATGACTACCATATTATATGCTAAGGTTCACCAAAAGTTGCTTTCGCTAACGGTGACTTTGTCTTGTCTTCTGATGCTGGTTTCTGAAGGCAAGAAAGTTCGGTTCTAAGAAGACGATGGAAATGTGGGCAGAGATGCTGAGATGACCAAAGAGATAGGGGTTGACATGATCTTGGAGGTGACCAAATAAAATAGCACATTTGATTTAATAAGTTACAGTGTCTGAATAATATTTGGTTTGATATGTTGATGAACTTCAGTGCTATGTTCTTGTGGTCAGGAGTTCTGATGGAGGGGCAGGTGGCGAGGGCAAGCACGACCGGCAAAGAAGACCGTGCTGTTGGTGGCCAAATCTGATGCCGAGGAAGACGGTGGTGCTGACTGCGACAACAGTGAGGTAGGCGGTAGCAGTGGTGGGAAGGAGGACGGATGATCGCGGCTGCCGGCGAGGAAGATGAAAACAGTGGTGGCGACGACGACGTCGAGGCTCCGCACCTCGCACCCTGCTCCACGGTGCCTCTGACTCCACCACCACCGATCTGCCTCGCTGATTCTGGCTCCATCGCCGGCTAAACACCTCGTCAATCGCCTCGATAGCTCGGTGATTGGTTGGTTTATCAGTCACCCTCCCAACTCCTCTACAGGTACACCACCTTGTCCTCCCTGTGCTGCTGTTGTTGTTGCTGGTATGTTGCTGCTGCCGCCTTGCTCTTGTCGATTTGCTGTGGATTTACTTCTGCTCTGCGCTGACCTCCTGCTGATGTATGTGCTGCCGTGTACTACTGATATGGCCAGAGCATAGAAGAATACAGAGGGAACAAGGAAGAGGAGGAAAGCATTAGAGTTTTTTGGTGCTCATGAACTGCTCGATGAAATGTCTCGAGGTACTACTAAAGTCTGAGTACGTTTCTGTGAATTATCTTTTTAGTAGGTCTATATGCAGAAACCTCCTTCCTTGGATTTGTTATTATGTTTCCAGTGGAAAGTAATTTAGATTTAACAAATATTTCAGTGAATCATTCGTGTCAATCAACTAAATTAACAAGAACATGCTTAGTTTATTCCCATTAGGAGGTTGTATAGAAAGTAAAAAAACAGAACAGAAGTTTGGTGCTTGTATTTACACGGTTTGGCTTTTATTGTGCTCCTATGCGAGTCTCTGAACTTGTTTTGCCTGTGGCCATATTGCAGGGGCTCATCACAAGTATCTATACAATCTCTTCTATTGATTCACATGTGATGATTTAGTACCTTTCTCAGGATTGCACACACATGAGCTCCCTGCTCATTTCAATCAGCAAAAGCTTCAGATCATCAGCTCACAGAAGTAAGTATTCAAACCCAAATATCTTGATGCTCCAAACCTCAAAACTCACATTGTCATATCCTGGGTAGAACAGAAAAAAACCGTTTACTTATGTTACTGCATATACATGAAGCTCATGTTAAGTATAAATGAGCAAAATAGAAATGCTGTATTTTATGTTATCTTAAAACATATGATCATCAAGTTATTTACTTGCATACACCAATATGTGTGTCAGTTAGATGTATGTAAAGAACACTGCTTCCACAAACTGAATATTGCAAATCTGAGTGTACAAGTGAGCATGTTGTTAACAAAAAGGAGCTGCATACAAGCTATATCAATGTTACATTCTCAGTTCTCACCAGTTCAGATTTATTATGATATAAGGCAACATGGTATGTAAATTTAATAAAAACATGACATACTTGTTGGTAGGATCACTTCTGAACTACACTCAATAGTCTAGCTGAAACTGAAACTGAAAATGAGCTGAAAAGCTTACTAACTCAAGAGGGGTACATGTCCTTTTATAGGACTTTAAGTCGGTGCTACAGTATGCTACAGTAACCGACATATTATTCATCTTGCTGTTTACAGCTAAAGTCTAAATTTACTACTACTACCAGCTGTTAAGCAGCTGTACATTCTTACTAGCTAAGGAACCTGCAGTAGCAAGGATTATGCTAACAATTCTCCCCCTAATCATTGCACATCAGATTTTGATTGATTTGGACCATTCCAATCTTAGCTCGCAATTCTTGGAATTTCACCCGCCCTAATGCCTTCGTTAGAATGTCAGCGAGCTGGTCCATGGGAGATATTTAACCATTTGCCACATTTAGATGTGGCAATTAACTTTTTGCCACTGAACCCACATGTCATAGACACATGTGGACCCACATGTCATTGAGATAGGGGTGGCAAATAGTTATTTGCCAAATCTAAAAGTGGCAAATAGTTAAAAGCCCCGGTCCATGGTGGTGATGAAGCTGGCGTTGATGCTTCCTTCCTCCAAGCAGCCTCTGATGAAGTGATACGCAAATCAATATGCTTGCTGCGCTCATGGAAGACAGGGTTCTTTGCCAGCGCCAAGGCAGACTTGCTATCCACCTTTAGCTCGATCGCTTTAGGTTGCTTCCCAAGGAGTTCGCCGAGCAATCGAGCCAGCTAGATTCCTTGTGTGGCAGCATTGGTGGCTGCAACATATTCTGCTTCACAGGAAGATAAAGCCACCACTCTGCTTGATGGATTGCCAACTCACCAAGCTTGAACCAAGAAAAAACAACATGCCACTTGTGCTTCTCCTTGTATCAATGTCGCCGGCGAGGTCGCTGTCGCTGTAACCAATCAGCCGCTGCTCCTCTTTCTCCCTTTTGTAATGAAGTCCGTACTCCATCGTGCCAGCGACATAGCGTAGAATGCGCTTCACGGTCACCATGTGCTCCTCAGTTGGCCGCTCCATGAAGCGACTCACGAACCCAACAGCAAATGCCAGGTCTGGCCGTGTGTGCACAAGATAGCGAAGGCTACCAACCAGCCGTCGATATTCTGTCGCATCAACGGGAGGTGCTGTGCTATCACGGCTCAGCTTGAGCCTTTCTTCCATTGGAGTGGCGCAAGGATTGCAGTCTTTGAGGCCAGCCGACTCCACAATGCGCTGAGCATAGCGCCCCTGGTTCAGGGAGATTCCATCATCTCCTTGCTTCACCTCAATTCCAAGGTAGAAAGAGAGCAAGCCAAGATCACTCATTCAGAGATCCGCAGTACTACTTAAGCCCTAAAATTAACTAGTTACAGGTATGTTCCACCTGCTTGACTTAAGTAGTTCAATTGATTTACTTTAGTTACTATTTTAACACCTTCATTTTTTTCTGATAAAATAAAACTGTCAATGTATCACTTCTCTTTATTGCTGTGTGAATTGTTTTTGGGGCAAGTACAGAAACTGATTCATGGTGATAGACTGATAGTGTATATCCACCTCGAAACTTCTTCAATTTTACTTATATGTTATATTTTCATTTGTTTTGTGATGTAAATTCCTACGGTCTGGCTCACACCATACCACATTTACCAGAGGAAAGTCACATGCACAACTGAGGGAAGATTATATGATTCAGTTTGTTCAATTGTGTGTTTTGGAGTGTTCCCTTTCAATAATATAAGAATCTTATGATTTGCATGCTTAATTGGCATGTTTAGATATAGGTGGGCTTTATAGTTGAAAGTCAGGAAAAGAGGTAACATTGTTATGACTAAATCCTAAGTAGTCTTCAGTGGTGGATATCATCAGCCTTTCACTTGCAAGCTCATAAAGAAATACATTGTAGTTCTTGTTAGCTGAACACTTTCCTTTTCCCTTGGATACTAGGGCTTAATGTCTCGATGCTGCCTCCATGTATTCTTGTTTGTCAGTTTTACAATTCCATGTACTGAGATCGTTTCTTGATTTGGCAGGCAGAAGGTGATTGTGAACCTGAGCTATGGACTGAATCAACTGGGCGGACTGACTGCCTGCGGAAGCCTGTGCACAGCTTCTTTATCCTTGTGGTTGCTATATTGTTACGTAGTATTTTTAGACCATTAATACTCTGTGTCAGAGAGAATCCTGATGCTTCTGCTTAGTTGTGAGTTGCGACTCCTCAAAGGCTCCTGATTGCGTTGGGTCAGCAGGCAGTCTTTTGATCTTAACTAGATGGAAAAAGAGAAACAAAGTCTACTTATATAGCAATCACTGTTAAATGTCCTGCTAAATTGATTGTCCCAAATCAAGCGCAATGCTAGCTATGTTTACTTCCCAGATACTTTACTCGTGTACTTTTGTTTAGCTTTGCCATTTCTTTCTTCTTTTAAAGATGGCTATGCTTTATTTGTTCATTGCTGTTTCCTTTTGCGCGCCGACTAAATATCCATATTCACTTCTATTAGACTCTAGACTCTCTGCGTTTTAGTGTTGAATGTACTAGAAAAAAAAACTAGAGATGGTCTGGTTATGTCCGATGCCTTTTTGTCTATGTGAAAGCTAGATAAACCAGACCCCACATTATAGACTGTTGGATGTTCTTTCCGAGCCTTCCACTGTTTGAATTTTGAAGGTATGCATTGACATTTACAAACTAGTAACTCTACATTTATAGGCCACATCTAGGCAATAATGATCTGGTTCTTCTACTATATATTAACCTTTAGTATGCTTTGTAACACCTTGAATTTTGATAGATACTCTTTTTACTTGACATTTGTTGACATTTCATGGTTTCCAAGATATGATTTAATCACCAATATTTAAAATTTTATATTAGTGTGAAACAAAAAATTTTAGTATCATTGATTTAAGGAAATACTTTTGCAATCGATCGATCGCCGAACTAATCACCATAGCTTTCTCTTTTCCTTTTCCTGATGAGAACAAATACTATGATTACTGGCTACCACATTAGAAATAGAAAATGGCTGGGCAATCAAAAGAAATTCCGGTTGATCTATGGGAGATCATATGTCGAAAAGTTCAGGTTCGATTCTTTAAGCCTATAGACATGATGCAACTTATAACTCATTTTTCCTACCATCAACTGATTATATATGTCCTATCGCACAACTTCAAACACATAGGAAAATAAATATTCGCTTTGTTTTGGATTGCCTAAGGTTGATAAAGTGATAATAGGATAAATTCTGCACTTAGTGATGTCAACTTCACTTTGCCTTTCTTATATTTTCTCTCGCCCAAAGTACTTTTTATAAGTCTAAAAGTTAAAAGAGAATAGGAGAGCATGTATATAGGAAAACACTCGAAATGAGAGGAGATTTTACTGAAGAATTTCATGGAGATCAAGCAATGTAATTAGAAGCATGCATAATGCCCCAGTACTTTATAAGGCATAATTCCTCGTCTAATGGTGGCCGTGGATCTTTCATGTTGCAACATTCCCTCTTGCATCCTGGAAGTTGACTTCTGTTAAGCCTTGATGTAGACTTCTTATTACTGTGAGTAATATTTTGCCTGTTGTATCCACTATTCAGTGGTTTGGCCAAAGGTAATATTTTTCCTGTTTTATTCAGTGATTTGGCTCTGGTGGGAGCTGATTCAGGCGGCATCTGCAATCAGCAATTTGCTTGCAAGGAATTGCAATCACAAGAATTCCTTGTGTATCGGTAATCGCATTATACTACATCACTACAGGCATATATCAATTTATCATATTGTCACTGCCCTTGTGTTTCATCCTTTTAGCAGCAGAAATGGACTGGAATGAGAATACTGATGAATAAGAACTTGGTTAACCATGGACAGAATAGAGAACATTTAAAGAAGAATATATCTTTTCCTGTGGTCATATCTTCCTTAATTATATGTTTTAGTAATGACAAATCCAATATCTTCTCCATGGCCTTTTTAGAATATTTTTCTGACTTCACAGAAAACTTAACTCTTCACAGGAACATGTGCAATAAAGAAAATTAATGATGTGCGTAGGGAGGAATATGCAGGCTTATAGTACTAGGGCACAACAAAATCATAGTCTATAATTTCCAGTGTGAGAAAAAGTGAGATCAGGTGGCTAATGTCCCATCCTCATTCTTGCTCACTGTAGACTCAAACCTCTGGTGCTAAGAGAGACAAGAATGACATATAAATCACATATTCTGGCTTGGGCTGCCCCCCACATTCCCTGTACCAATCATTAGAAAATAAAAAGGAGAACAGAATATGATCCTTCCTGTGTGTAGTGGGCTAACACATGGAAAAACCAGATGTGAACCTTTTTTTCTCTGAAAGAAGATATGCAGACCTTTTGCATCATTCTGCTACCGAATTACCAAAATTTCATTCAAGGTCAGTTTTTATTTGACTTTTGGTTCATCTTTAATCTTTATTGTTGAGGGTGGATCAACTCAGCTCCATTTCTGAGGCATATTGGTAAAGTTGTCCACCTTTCTTGGCAAGCAAATCTAGGGTAAGATAAAGCTAGCTCATCAAAGGTAAAAAAAAGGCTGTAGTTGTCCTATTGGTTTAGTAACATTCGCATAGTCAACAGTGTAAACAGGATAAATTTCACTAGAATTATTGCATCAAGGTTGAGACAATTTCCAGTCTAAAAGAAAATTAAAACTTGTGTTGCATAAAGTCAACAACAGCTAAATGTTATGGCAAACTACTGTCTAGTTTGATACGACCCTTTAACTAATTGAATGGCTACAGTTAACAGTTGACGTAATTGTAGCAACAATATGTCATGTTTCTGTTGCAAGCATCTGTACCTTCATGAAGATTGCACCACGTTTATGAGGCAATCTGTGTTGGTAGGATCACTTCTGAACTACACTCAATAGTCTAGCTGAAACTGAAACTGAAAATGAGCTGAAAAGCTTACTTATGTTAGCACAATAGCTATATTTATAGTACATGGATAGGTCGGTTGCTGAACCGACAATACTGCTGCTGCTATGTTCCAGCTAGAGGTAAAATCAAAATTGACTACTATCACTAATAGCAGCTGTCTGACAACCTAGTAACAGCTGCAGCCTATAGCTTACTGCCTAAGGAAACCAAATAACTAACTAGAACAAGGATTATACTAACAATATGCATAGTTTTTGTTACAGCTTGTACTGTAGCCTTTTTTCTTATTCTTATTCCTTTAAATTTAAATAGGATATTTACAATACCTTTTTTTTGGCAATTTGTTTTTTTGTATTTGAGCATCTTTGTTTATACTTTGCTGCAGGTACAACTTATTAGGTTTATGTGCAACTATCAAGGGCGCATTCTCAGAGCTGTTAGACAATTCATCAATCAACAATGCTATCATGGAAAACATAAGATCAATGGAAATTCGGCATCTAACCAAACTTATCGATCTTGTCATTGTTCCATTCATCAAGCATTGCCCTCATAATCTATGGGTAGAATGGATGTTGAAGCTCTTACTACCCTTATTTGACTACTGTGGAGACGTGCTTTACTACTCATGGTTCAGTCTTCTACATAATGGTCAGGCTAATGTTCCACTTTTCTTTGGTTATATTTGTGGATCAGAAGAAACTGTAAGAAAAATGGAAAATTACCTACTTCTTGACCTGACTCGTAAAGTATCCAAGTTGCTTGGGGCCTTAGCTTCGCAAGAACTGAATCAAGGTGTTTACCGTGCGGGTCTTGTCCTTGACATGAATAGTGCTTCTCACGATTTCAAGTGCACACCCTCTACCTCTTTACTTGGGTATGCAAAAAGAGTAAACTGTTTTTATTTCCTTGGTGGCATTACATTATGTTTATGTGTCATCATTTGTAAATGTGGCTCTAAGAGAGCATATGCCCTTTATTTGCAGATATATTTTACTCAATGATTGCTTTACAAGGTTAAGCATGAATCTCTTTGGATGGTGGGTGGATGGTGAAGCAGCAATAGATTCCATTCCCTTTTGTCATTCTTTGGTTCAAGTCGCGGTTGCTACAAACAATGAAAAGCTCAAGCGATTTATTAAAGATGATATGCTTCCTGCTATAATCCGACGCCTATATGATGATCTTCCATGTGCAGTTCAAAAGACCATCAGAAAGTTATCTCCCTTGATGAACTCAATCAATTGCAGGAAAGCCACAAAGGATCTCTTGGTTCTATGTCAGGAGATCTATAAAGTTTACATACGATGTCAGGTAGTTTTTCATGGCTTTGTTCTCATCCCCTTCTTATTTGTCGATTATTTGTATGCACACAATGTCATTTGCTTATCAAGTCACGCAGAGAAATGATGATTTACTATCGGAGTCCACAACTGACATGATGTAGTCCCCAAACTAGCCTGAGCTAGTCAATGAGTAGTCAATTAGTCACCTAGCTGCACAACTAGATGCTCTTGTTGAGACCATAGTGCACCAGTCATGCTGCTAGGCCAACTTAGCAACTAGCTGCATGAACAGGGAACGGTTAAGCTTTGGGACCATACATGCTTTCCTGCTTTGCCTTTCCCTGTTCTAGGCACAAGTTAGCATAGAACAGGGAACGGTCAAGCAGGCAAGCACCAAGACCGTGAGGCAGCTGAACCTGGTGGCACTTGGCACTGGTTCACTGGTCTTCAACTCTTCATCCTCTGCGCTGGAAGCTATATTCTGGTTCCCTCCTAATGCACTGCAGAGATTCTTCATGTGGCAGAAGGCGGATAAAAAGAGAAGCTCCAAGAGAGAGCTTTCCATCTTCCTCTCTCTTCTGATGGTTAGATATTCTTTATTTCTTTCCTTTTTCCTGATCTTGTCCTTCTTTCTATTTCTGCTATTCTGTTTTGCTCAAGATCCACGGCAGCAGCAGTAAGTAGTTGTATCGGTAAAAGCTACCAATATTAATAGACTAGTTGATGACTAGTCTACTACTGGTTGGCAAGTTGGTAGCATGGCAGCTTGACTTTATGACTTAACAACCATTTCGGGATGTCGTCTTACCTGATTGTAATGTTCATATGTTATATCAGCTAGTTGGATTAAATTAGTTTGTTATAGGTTAGGTACATATAAGGCATGCCACATATTCCCCCCACATTGAGCAAAGAATAAACCAAGACTGGTTGGTAATCGGAGAAGTGGGGAATGCTACACCTGAGAGTAATAATATAGTAAAATGTAAACTCTGTATTTTTAGTTCCATATAAAGTGGAAAATGGTTAGATTGTGCTAGCTATACTGATCAGGATTTAACATTGTAGGACAGTAGATTCTATGAACAGTCCAGGATCCTGTAAAGGGGTGTGTAGTTGCTCAATTTATATATATCGCATTAACTCTTTACTCTTATATTTTGAAACATTGATGTACATAACTTCATATCTTTGTGTATATCCATTAGAATTTGGAAGGTGAAGACCAGGATACTGATAACATAGCATACTGGTTTGATGATTGGTTAACAAAGCAGAAGAAAGAACTTTGTGTAAAGGCATCCTATGCTATTCCTGATGAATTTCCAGCTACGCTGTGGAATTGGGAGGTTCATTTCTTGTTAACTTTGTCTTAAATATAATTTTTGAAACATTGCGTAGCCTAGTTTTTGTGCTTATTTTTTCTTTTAAAATGGTTTTTTAATGCTCTAACCAGTTTGAAGAAGAATTTCAAAGGTATCTTCCTACATATCTTGATGTGCTGCATGAAGTTGATACAATGGATTGTCAAGAGGTAATTGTTTTGTTTGAACTGGAGTACCTGCACCATAATGTTCATTTCTCAGTTAAATTCATTTCCCAATAGAAATAGCTAACAAAATTGTATAGTTGATCTTACACTTGGGAGTAGCAGTAACTATTTTAAGTTGAGGAAAAAAGAACAGGTGTAGTACAACTTCCAGCTTTAAAGCTTATTTATTCTCACCAAATTACTTGATCTAAAACTAGTTGAAGTAACTAGTTTCTTGGTGGTAGTCGATCTTGCACTTGGGTGGTAGTAGTGACTAGTTGAAGGTTGCAGAAATATGTAATTTGGAAAAAAAAAGACAATAGATCGAGTGTGGCTTCCACCTTTCAAACTCATTGGTTCTTGCAAAATTTTCTGACTATTTCGTGTGCCCACAATGATATACTACTACAAGTTACCTTGTTTTTTCATTATATAGTGCTTTGCTCTATATGAGCTTGCAGAACTTGACATAACCATGTCAACTTCTGTCATAATCTCATTTTTCTAAAGTAGTATTTACTAGTAGAATAGCTTATGTGGTTTTTTAATCAGATTATTTATGCATATCTCATATTACCCTTCAAAAAGAGTCAAGGGTGAGGATAGGTTTTCTTTTTTCTACACCCACCCCCCACTTCAGATCTTCTGTGCCTGCAAATATGTAGGCATGCATGTGTTATTTGTAAGATTTTTACAGAAAAATATTGAACAAATCCACTATATGCCATTGACAAGGCTAATATTTTACAATATACAATCAACAATGAATGATTCTATTATATACCATTGTACAAGCCATTTTCTTCCTTATTGTATACCATCACCATTATTACTCCGTCCATTAGACACGGTAAAAGACTGATTTGCTCCTAGGTTTGGGAATTTTCAAAAGCTGAGAGTTTATGTAAAACAGCTTTGCAGCAAGCAATTTGCTTATGCTTAGTAACACTCAGATGACTTTCAGAAAGGGATTTCGAAATGTTGGACCATATGCAATGTAAAGATATGTGGTAAATGCCTTGGTGATTTCCTTATGAAGAGAGCAGTTTGTCTAATAATCTTTTCATTTGCAGTGTTGTTGTTTGGATAGCGCCAAGATTTTTGAGAATCTGAGCCTGGAATTTCGATCCAGGCATGGTGTTAGGAGCCATACAGATCATGTTGTTTGGATGATATCAAATTTGTTACAAGTATTCCCCGCAAAAAAAAAAATTTGTTACAAGTATACAATACTCGGCATAACTTCACACATACATTTGTGTGCATGTATCTTGCCTAACATTAATTAATCTTTTTACTTTCTAAAGCGGAAGATGCCTGGAGCATATTCAGAGCAACGTGCTGATCGAATTTCCAAATGGACTTGTGAACTTATTAAATCGAAGCCTTACATCAAGGTGCTTTTCTTGCTTACTATTTTTTTTTGAGTTAAAGTATCATAATATACCTGGATGTTTCAATACTGTATGTGTACTTGAATTCTTTGCAGCTCTCTAATGGTTGGAACAATGCTATGAATCGATTGAAGGAAAACTTTGTGATAAATGTAGATACTAAACCGGATGCAATAGATGCAGTTAATGTGCGTATTATCCTTAATTCAATGTTGTTGCTAAAAGTATTATTTGGAAATTATTCTGACAATTGTTGCTCTGTTAGATCTTCTACAATTCAATATTGCTTCTTTGGGAACCTCAGTTTCATCCTTTAATCAGGGAGGTGAGCTGCCCTTACACCCTCCAAAAGTCCCTCTCTGTTTCTTACTGTGCATCTTGTATAATATTTATAATATACAGGGTCAAATGGATGTACTTGTAGAGATAGCTCGTCAGTTAGCTTTTGCAGAAGAGAGAAAAAACTACGAGGTTTTTTATTTCTCCTCCATATCCATTTTCCTTGTTTTTTTTTTTTGACCTTGTCCCTTTTCCTTGTTGGACTATTCAATGTTAATCAACGTTTTTTCAGCCATTGGAACCAGATTCATTAGATTTCTTGGACCATTTGCAACCTTATGCAGAATTATACATCTATAGAAAGAAGAGAGAATCTGGGGTATGTTCTCATTAGTTTGTACATTTACATGTGCTTTTGATTTCCAGTCTGTTTGTAAACAACATTTGTGCTGTCTTAAATTAAACTATACAATGTGCTTCTCTTTGCCATTGTTGTGTTGTTATTCTTCTATTGTGGTTCTTGTTGTGACTGTAGATCACTAGATCCGTGTTTACTCTTAGTGCCTTTTACACTGCAGTTTGCAAAAGATCGCTTTAGCAAGTACCTTGCGCTATCTCTCTACAAACTCTACATTGTTAATATAGGTTCATTACAATCTAAGGATCCACTTCTTATGTGTTTCAAAAATTTTCCACATTGAGTTTCCAAACTTGAAAGCTAACTATATCGAATAATACTAAACCGCTCTTGGAGAACTGTTGCTAGTTGTGGGCTGCTGCTTATATGGTCTTCTATTTAAATAGTTGCCACTTGGGCGCTTAACTTGAATAATAAATACTCTACTTACTTGCATTCAATTTCTACTGAGAGTCAGTTTGCTGCTGCTGTTTAGTGCTGCACAGCATTGTTAATTATGGATAGCATTACAAATTACAGTAAGTGTTTATTGTCATGGCTCTAATCCTGTGTTTGAGAAACAACTACAATGCCCAATGGAGCCTATGTTAAATGTGTAACAATTTACAACTGCATTCATCATAATTGCATAAGTTGTCATTATGTTCTAGTGTAGGAAATTTAAATAACATTCAAAAGGAAATCTTTGAATATCTTATTGTAGTCAATGCAGAATGTGAAACCAAGGTATCAGATGAAGTAGATTTGTGAATCAAATAGTCAAATGTATCATACTCGTTACAACATCAAGAAAGTGCTCATAATGCTATCCAAAATTTTCATTCTCATAACACCTAGAAAGTACTGTGCCAGACAGATGCCTCGCATTCATAACAGTCCTATAAAGTAACTACAGCACTGATTGGAATTCTTTTGAGCCCATGTGTTGCTGCAGGCTTGTTTATGGTCTCAATCTTTTAAGTAGCATTTTCCAATTAATTAGAGTATGTGGTCTAAGAAGGATTTTTTTTTTTGTAATTTTTGGCCCCATAACTTCATTATGGACCACAAAACAGCTCTTCAATAAAATTAGGAGGATTTATTGTGATAAATGATTACATACTGCAAGCACCTACTAATTTCTTTTGCATCTTATCATAATGCCAAGACAACACAAATGCTATGGATAGTAAAATTCAATGTTAGTGGAATATATCACATAGCATAAGATTTGTGATTAATGAGGGCATTTATGTTTGTGTCAAATTAGAAGCAGCAAAATGTCCAAAGGAATTAAAATGTGAGTTGTTTTGGCTGAAGAAAACGGTAGTATTTACTACTTGCGGAGCATATTATATACATGACTTATGAATTTATATTAAAGACCCACCATCTGGCAAAGCACCACATCTGATGTGGTCATCAACTAACCCAAGAGACTTGTGAATTTATATTGGAGACCCACCACCTGACAAAAGCACCAAGTCTGATGTGGTTCAACTAACTCAAGAAATTTACAGGGCTGAAAGTCTATTTTCTTGGGGCAAGGCTATTTGATGATGAGCTAAGCTGGTTGGCCGGCTTCTCCTCGGTTGCCAATTTGCCATCACAAAGTTACCTATATGATGTCACTGTCCATGACCAGAGGTTGCAGAATAGATGCTAGTAGTACAAAGATGTGTACTGATAGAGAAGGGTCTGTAGATTTGTTTCTTAGGTCAAACTTTTGGGTTTATATTTTGTTAAATCAAATGGTTCTGAAAGGTGTAGAGATGTAGCAATGAGCCATAAATTATGGAAGGCAACTATACAAAGGGCCTGTTTAGTTCCCCAAAAACTTTTCCCAAAAACATAATCTTTAGACACAAATATGGAGCATTAAATATAGATAAAAAGAAAAACTAATTGTACAGTTTGCATGTAAATCGCGAGACGAATCTTTTGAGCCTAATTAGGCCAGGATTAGCCATAAGTGCTACAGTAACCCACATGTGGAATAGATCGAGTGTGGCTTCCACCTTTCAAACTCATTGGTTCTTGCAAAATTTTCTGACTATTTCGTGTGCCCACAATGATATACTACTACAAGTTACCTTGTTTTTTCATTATATAGTGCTTTGCTCTATATGAGCTTGCAGAACTTGACATAACCATGTCAACTTCTGTCATAATCTCATTTTTCTAAAGTAGTATTTACTAGTAGAATAGCTTATGTGGTTTTTTAATCAGATTATTTATGCATATCTCATATTACCCTTCAAAAAGAGTCAAGGGTGAGGATAGGTTTTCTTTTTTCTACACCCACCCCCCACTTCAGATCTTCTGTGCCTGCAAATATGTAGGCATGCATGTGTTATTTGTAAGATTTTTACAGAAAAATATTGAACAAATCCACTATATGCCATTGACAAGGCTAATATTTTACAATATACAATCAACAATGAATGATTCTATTATATACCATTGTACAAGCCATTTTCTTCCTTATTGTATACCATCACCATTATTACTCCGTCCATTAGACACGGTAAAAGACTGATTTGCTCCTAGGTTTGGGAATTTTCAAAAGCTGAGAGTTTATGTAAAACAGCTTTGCAGCAAGCAATTTGCTTATGCTTAGTAACACTCAGATGACTTTCAGAAAGGGATTTCGAAATGTTGGACCATATGCAATGTAAAGATATGTGGTAAATGCCTTGGTGATTTCCTTATGAAGAGAGCAGTTTGTCTAATAATCTTTTCATTTGCAGTGTTGTTGTTTGGATAGCGCCAAGATTTTTGAGAATCTGAGCCTGGAATTTCGATCCAGGCATGGTGTTAGGAGCCATACAGATCATGTTGTTTGGATGATATCAAATTTGTTACAAGTATTCCCTGCAAAAAAAAAAATTTGTTACAAGTATACAATACTCGGCATAACTTCACACATACATTTGTGTGCATGTATCTTGCCTAACATTAATTAATCTTTTTACTTTCTAAAGCGGAAGATGCCTGGAGCATATTCAGAGCAACGTGCTGATCGAATTTCCAAATGGACTTGTGAACTTATTAAATCGAAGCCTTACATCAAGGTGCTTTTCTTGCTTACTATTTTTTTTTGAGTTAAAGTATCATAATATACCTGGATGTTTCAATACTGTATGTGTACTTGAATTCTTTGCAGCTCTCTAATGGTTGGAACAATGCTATGAATCGATTGAAGGAAAACTTTGTGATAAATGTAGATACTAAACCGGATGCAATAGATGCAGTTAATGTGTGTATTATCCTTAATTCAATGTTGTTGCTAAAAGTATTATTTGGAAATTATTCTGACAATTGTTGCTCTGTTAGATCTTCTACAATTCAATATTGCTTCTTTGGGAACCTCAGTTTCATCCTTTAATCAGGGAGGTGAGCTGCCCTTACACCCTCCAAAAGTCCCTCTCTGTTTCTTACTGTGCATCTTGTATAATATTTATAATATACAGGGTCAAATGGATGTACTTGTAGAGATAGCTCGTCAGTTAGCTTTTGCAGAAGAGAGAAAAAACTACGAGGTTTTTTATTTCTCCTCCATATCCATTTTCCTTGTTTTTTTTTTTTGACCTTGTCCCTTTTCCTTGTTGGACTATTCAATGTTAATCAACGTTTTTTCAGCCATTGGAACCAGATTCATTAGATTTCTTGGACCATTTGCAACCTTATGCAGAATTATACATCTATAGAAAGAAGAGAGAATCTGGGGTATGTTCTCATTAGTTTGTACATTTACATGTGCTTTTGATTTCCAGTCTGTTTGTAAACAACATTTGTGCTGTCTTAAATTAAACTATACAATGTGCTTCTCTTTGCCATTGTTGTGTTGTTATTCTTCTATTGTGGTTCTTGTTGTGACTGTAGATCACTAGATCCGTGTTTACTCTTAGTGCCTTTTACACTGCAGTTTGCAAAAGATCGCTTTAGCAAGTACCTTGCGCTATCTCTCTACAAACTCTACATTGTTAATATAGGTTCATTACAATCTAAGGATCCACTTCTTATGTGTTTCAAAAATTTTCCACATTGAGTTTCCAAACTTGAAAGCTAACTATATCGAATAATACTATACCACTCTTGGAGAACTGTTGCTAGTTGTGGGCTGCTGCTTATATGGTCTTCTATTTAAATAGTTGCCACTTGGGCGCTTAACTTGAATAATAAATACTCTACTTACTTGCATTCAATTTCTACTGAGAGTCAGTTTGCTGCTGCTGTTTAGTGCTGCACAGCATTGTTAATTATGGATAGCATTACAAATTACAGTAAGTGTTTATTGTCATGGCTCTAATCCTGTGTTTGAGAAACAACTACAATGCCCAATGGAGCCTATGTTAAATGTGTAACAATTTACAACTGCATTCATCATAATTGCATAAGTTGTCATTATGTTCTAGTGTAGGAAATTTAAATAACATTCAAAAGGAAATCTTTGAATATCTTATTGTAGTCAATGCAGAATGTGAAACCAAGGTATCAGATGAAGTAGATTTGTGAATCAAATAGTCAAATGTATCATACTCGTTACAACATCAAGAAAGTGCTCATAATGCTATCCAAAATTTTCATTCTCATAACACCTAGAAAGTACTGTGCCAGACAGATGCCTCGCATTCATAACAGTCCTATAAAGTAACTACAGCACTGATTGGAATTCTTTTGAGCCCATGTGTTGCTGCAGCTTGTTTATGGTCTCAATCTTTTAAGTAGCATTTTCCAATTAATTAGAGTATGTGGTCTAAGAAGGATTTTTTTTTTTGTAATTTTTGGCCCCATAACTTCATTATGGACCACAAAACAGCTCTTCAATAAAATTAGGAGGATTTATTGTGATAAATGATTACATACTGCAAGCACCTACTAATTTCTTTTGCATCTTATCATAATGCCAAGACAACACAAATGCTATGGATAGTAAAATTCAATGTTAGTGGAATATATCACATAGCATAAGATTTGTGATTAATGAGGGCATTTATGTTTGTGTCAAATTAGAAGCAGCAAAATGTCCAAAGGAATTAAAATGTGAGTTGTTTTGGCTGAAGAAAACGGTAGTATTTACTACTTGCGGAGCATATTATATACATGACTTATGAATTTATATTAAAGACCCACCATCTGGCAAAGCACCACATCTGATGTGGTCATCAACTAACCCAAGAGACTTGTGAATTTATATTGGAGACCCACCACCTGACAAAAGCACCAAGTCTGATGTGGTTCAACTAACTCAAGAAATTTACAGGGCTGAAAGTCTATTTTCTTGGGGCAAGGCTATTTGATGATGAGCTAAGCTGGTTGGCCGGCTTCTCCTCGGTTGCCAATTTGCCATCACAAAGTTACCTATATGATGTCACTGTCCATGACCAGAGGTTGCAGAATAGATGCTAGTAGTACAAAGATGTGTACTGATAGAGAAGGGTCTGTAGATTTGTTTCTTAGGTCAAACTTTTGGGTTTATATTTTGTTAAATCAAATGGTTCTGAAAGGTGTAGAGATGTAGCAATGAGCCATAAATTATGGAAGGCAACTATACAAAGGGCCTGTTTAGTTCCCCAAAAACTTTTCCCAAAAACATAATCTTTAGACACAAATATGGAGCATTAAATATAGATAAAAAGAAAAACTAATTGTACAGTTTGCATGTAAATCGCGAGACGAATCTTTTGAGCCTAATTAGGCCAGGATTAGCCATAAGTGCTACAGTAACCCACATGTGTTAATGACGGATTAATTAGGCTCAAAAGATTCGTCTTGCGGTTTCCAGGTGAGTTATGAAATTAGTTTTTTCATTCGTGTCCGAAAACCCCTTCCGACATCCGGTCAAATGTTCGATGTGACACTAAAAAATTTTCATTTCACCAACTAATCAGTCCCTTAGGTTTTCTAAATGGAAATGCACAGCCGCGGGCGCAGCCGCTCGTTTGCTTTTTTATATATATTTGTGTTTTCACTGATGTATATTTTTTTAAGATTTTTGTGATTCATTGCATCGGCATGGATCTGGGAATGTATAATCCTTGTATAATCGTGATGTTTTAATTTGTGTGTAGTTTTTTAGGATTTGTGAATGTATTTGATTGTGTGTAGGATTTGTGATAATTTGATCTGTGTGTATAAGTAAACTAATATTTAGGTGTTGATTTGGGGATGTGCATCCACACCCAATTTGGGAGAAACTATTCTACTCCCTCTTCCAATCAGCCGGCCGGCGGCGGGGCTGTCGACCCCCGATTTTTGAAATCGGAAATCTTCTGTGTTTATCAGTACCAATCCCTGGATCAGTAGTTGGTACACACATACATAGCCGAATCACAACATATCACAGAATGAATTCAGGCTAAGAGAGGTTAAATGCTTTATATAGGGCCAGGCAGGCCCAACAACTATCAGAGAAACAACAGCGGAAGAAAAATAATACAAGGGCCCGGTTGACAGGCCACAAGCAGTAGACTGGGGAACGAGACCAGAAATGAATCTGCACTCCGATCATCCTGTTAGGTACGCAAGCGTACTAACAAGGGCTTTCTCTTCAACACTCTGCTAAAAGATATATATAGAGCAACAATGAATACAAAAGTACTCAGCAAGCCACCACACAAAATGCAATAATGTACAGGATAATATAAGGAGTGGCTATGGTTACTTTGCGTAAAGCTGAGTTTTCAAATATCATTTCACAAACCTAAGACCCTAGCATTGACTGTATGTTCAAGTTTTAATTCCATTGTTCATAAACAGACGAAGTCCTGTCCGACCATCCATTTGTGCTTACCAAGGAAGGGCGTTCCCCGGCCAGCTGGCTCCGTCATGGGTTTTCTGGCGGTTGTACCGCCTTCTGCGGCGCCTCTCGCAGAAGTTGATCCGAGCAGTGACAAAACAATGCGATGCATCATCCCACCCAATTATGTTTAGGAATTTAGAGTCTAGCCAAGTGTAATACATGTTCCCGGTGCTCAAAAAAGTTGACGCGCGAGCACGGCTATTCGAGATAATTTGTTTTACTACACTGCAGTGGATGTACACTTACCGTACTGCCAGCGACTTGCCCCAACAATGAGCCTACGTGCGCCAGACGAATGAGAGGCTTGCCCACGGGCGAAAGGGCCTTTCACGGACAAACCTCACTTTGGCAGTACCCGCCTCCATGAACTGAGATCCTCAGCTGCGCTCTAGGGCGTACATGAGTTTCTAGCAGTGAGGAGGGGTTCTGGCCTCACCGCGGGAAGGGAAAGACTCACACATGCATTAAGTTATAGTTAAGTTTAGGTTTACACAGGCAGGCCTACTCCGATGGCGACACCACTGTAGGCCCCGCCCCTCGCGGTCCTAAACCATGGCTGCCCACCCGTAGGGCCCTGCCTCACACACATCAAGAAAACCACTATGCAGGGATAACTGCCTCCGCTCGGCTATTTACTACCGCTAGGATCTATACCCATTACGAGAAGTACGGTTGTACTGGAAGTCGTTTCATGCTTAAGCTTCATGGCTCGGTCCTTAATTGAACCAGGGACGTGCACTAGCCTTTACCGGACACGCACTCCAAGTCCTTCCAGCCGCCCCAGTCGAAAACAGTTTGTTTAGTTTTTAACTTTCTTTCAACAAATCATCTCATCAATGTCATGCAATGTGGCGCTCATTGTTCCACATGCCGTATCTCAACTACCGTTTCCCAAGGTAGTTGCCCAAGCAATAAAGCATTCTGAATAAATATGAGAATGCATGATCTAAATTAGGCAATTAACTAAAAGCATTTGTCATAAGTGACTTGGGACTCAATACGTAATTATGGGTAACAAGGGAATAATGAGATAAGCAATAAATCAAAGCATGGCATAATACAAGTAGGATATTCATGCACTGCATGCAAATTTTATTTTGTAAACAAAAACAGTTTCACAATTGGGATCAAATGCTCAAAGTGGATGGGGTGATGACTTGCCTGCTCAGGATAGTTTTCTTATTCCTTGATATATCTTGACCAACTTCACCTCGCTGGAAGCCTTGCATACATTGCCTTCACGACTAACGATATACCAATTTCTATAAATACGCCGAGAAAACCATGTTCAAACAACAATCCATGTGACAGACAAAATATAATTCTTAAGGTCCGAAACCTAGGGTGCCATACTACTCGTGTTTGCTAAATGGATTCTAATGCAAAGCTAAGAGCTAAGATTTGTTCTTAGTAATTTTATATGTCATGATAGCTCTATTGGTACTACTAGCACAATATATGAATATACACATTTTGCTATATGTGGTTTAGTCTACCTATAGGGTTAATGGGAGGGTTATATGACTACGCAATGCATCTAATTCAGATAAATGGCCTTATACTAAAGGTTCTATTGTTGGGATGGATTAATTTAATTTAGGATCAACAAGCAATCACAGGGAAATCATTTATATTATTATTTTACCAATGGGGCACTATTTTAATTACGAATCATATTTTTACTTGTCATTATAAATTATAAAAGGGTTAATAATCAACATGCTCTATATGTTAGACATCGGTGAGGTTATAGGTTACAGATTATTTGTCTGTGTGGTCTCGTAAGGAGGTCAAGATTTATAATTAGTGTTTTACCCTAACTTTGAATTGTTTATACAACAATTCATAGGTTTAATAGGTGCAACAGTAGGTGATTGACTTACTGTGTATGTGTTAAATGGATGTACTTGTACATGCGAGTTTCAATAATATGTTAACTGGAATTTTTTACCGAAACACAGTTATTTGTTGTTTCTGTTAAATAATAGGTGTCAACCAATTATATATATACTACTATATAGGATATTGCACTGGTTAAATCTATCATATCGATTGATTCATCACACCGCAGCCCTCTGTCATTATAGCCTCATGGAACAAACTAGAGGACTGTTATGCGTGTACTTAGATTTTCAGTTATAAACTCATTAAGTTATCTCTATTTTAGACAATGACTAATCATGAACTTAGACTATATATAATTCATGGAATAAATAAATGATAATAATATTCTCGCTATCTTCGCTTTAAAATTGAACTAATACATAATGCTACACATGGTTCCCCATAGTGACAGAACATGGGTAACAACAAATAAATTCCTCTACCTAGTTCACTGTAGCAATGAATAATTTTTATTTGCTCAGCACATTTTTTAATTTAATCATTATCTAATCATTTGGATATTAATTATTTAAATAATTAATAAATATATTTTATCAAATAGTGACTTATATACCATTGGAGAAGATTATGAATTTAAGATTTGAATTTAGGTTCAAGTTTCACTCGACGATCGGAGCTAAAATGAATAAGTTATGCCTAGCTGCAAAGATTCAAATTTGTATTAAATTCCGATTAATTGTGAAACAGTACTGTTCCTAATTGATTTGTTTTTAAATCCCACATAAGCTACTGTTGACTGACAGGTGGGACCAGCCGGGGTTGACTTGGTCAAACCGGCTGTTTTATTCGACTGGTGGGCCCCATACGTCATAGAAGAGTAAACTTAATTTTGTTTAATTAGATTTCTATATCGGCCCACGCGTCATAGACTCGAGCTGATCTCCTCGGGGGTTCTGTGCGTTAATGATAGGTCGGTTTTCTCCCTCCCTTTCTTCTTCCTCTCGCCGTTACCGGATGCGAGGCAGAGGCGCGGGCTATGGCGCTAAGGGCGTTGCCGGCCTGAGCCGGGACGGCGGCGGGCGCTAGCGACGGGGGGGGGCGCGGGGGCTCCCGTTCACGCGGTGGCCAGGCGCGTGGCGACGCGGCGGCGGCGCGCTGCAGTACAATGGTGGACTCGGAGGTTTGGGGCTTGGCGATGGTGCGGCTCGTCCAAATTGATGAGTGCATAAGCATCTATGGTGTATGGAGGGTTTGATTTTCGCTAGCTAGAATGGAAGGGAGAGGCCCCCGGAATAGCTTGTCCACGGTGAGCATCGTCGGTGGCGGAACCGGCGGCCGGGCGGCACGGCATGGGCGCTTAAATCTGCAAAAATTGAAGGTGGCGCTAGCTCTAGAGGGATAGACGGATGCTTGGCGCGGGGGTGTGGTGAGCGGGGACGGGCGAAACGCGAACGCTCCGGGTGGGGAGGCGGCAAGGAAGCGGGCGGCTGGGTCGAGACGCCCGAAAGGTGTTGCGTGGTTCCGGAGTGGGTCATTGGTCTACGGACGGGGCCCCCCCGGGCAAAAAAGCCCCCCAAAAGCACTTCCACTTCACTCCAGCTCCCGGAGCCCGCTGGTGGTCCTCGTAGCGGTGAGATCATGCACGGAAGGTGCTCGATGAATGTTCGAGGAAGAGGCATGATAAGGATGGAGTTTTTAATGGGGCTTGGCTTGGGGATAAGTTAGGATGGCGTGAGGATAAGGGTCGATGACAGGTGCGCTCGATGAGCTGGTCTATGGCCTAAGTTAGGAAGGTTGACGTGGCTAAGGTTTTCCTCCGCTCTCATGGGCTCGGGGATTTGGGAACCCATGGGGTATGGTGGGCACTAGGGTTCTAGGGCTAAAGGCCGTCGAGGCGTATTGATGGAGAGGTGAGATGAAGCTTCAGGAAGCTATGTTTTGCTAGTGATTTGCCGGGGACGCGGGTGTAGGGCTGCCGGCCCTAGGGCTAGGGATGACGAGGGGCGAGGTGGCGGCAGTTATCCGTCGATGGCGAGGCGAACCGGGTGGATGGGATGGCGATGGCAGCAGCTCCGGGTGTTTCCTGAGGGAATCCGGGGGAGCGGTTGGGGGTATGCAGGCTTGGCGTGGCGCGGCCCTGGCGCGACGCGGCCGGGCGCGGGCAGCGGCGCGGCGTGGGGGTTCGGCACGAATGCGCGCACGGCGCGACTTCGGCAGTACGATGTTGAGGCGGGGTTGGGGGGCGGGGTTGGGGGGAGATCGAACGGTGGCGGGTGTGTGGCCAGAGGGGGGTGGAAGGGAGGGAAAAGAAAGGGAGAGGGAGGGGCTAAACTGGCACAAAGTGAATGGGGATTGGATTTGTTAAAATGGTAATTTATACAATTTTGAGGTTTTTGAGAATTTAAATGTTTTTTGATATTATTTGGTTTTTCATTAGTTCCCAATGAATTTGGCTTTCCATAAATTATCCCAACATTATTCCAATAATATTTGCTTTGTTTTCTTAAAACTAATTAAATATTCTAATGTGACACTTTATACAATAGCACAATTGTTTATTTATTATAATAACAATGCATTTTACATGAACGATATTTAATCTATTATTCCATAAGTATTGAGACTTTGGGTACATATTGATCTAAATCTTTAATTAAACACTTGTTCACATAAACATATTATTTATAGTCTCAATTTATTTGCAATGACAAATTATTCACATGAGTGAATTCCAGTCCCATGAGAGACTCGAAATGAAGTTTATTTTTTTTTATTAATTCTGTGCAACACTCCTATAATATATATAGAATCATTGTAGCGGCGACTATTTCGTGGTCTTGTGTCATATGTCTGGTTATATTTAATATTTCGCTTTTAAATTAGTAATTAACCTTCTCCTTGTAATGGCTTTTGTTGTGTTTGTGCGTAAATATTTATAAGGTTTCAATAATAAATATCTATATTTTTTATTAATTATTAATCAGTTGTAAAGCTTTAGCTTAATTTTCAAGTGGTGACAATTTATAGTTTGGCAAGCAATAACAACCATACTCCAGCATGATGCAAAAAGTTTTAAAAGTTCAAAATTTTAGTGATTTTTATTGTCGGGAATTTTCAGGAATGTTACAGGGCGGGCGGCGCGCGGCCGCAGACGGGCGGTGGAGGCGGGCAGCGCGGCCCGCAACGCGGAGGCGGCGGCGGCGGCGCGGGCAGCTCGTTTGCTTTTTTATATTAATTTGTGTGTTCACTGGATGTATATTTTTTTAGATTTTGTGATTCATTGCATCGCATGGATCTGGATGTTATAATCTTGTATAATCTTGATGTATTTAATTTGTGTGTAGTTTTTTTAGGATTTGTGATGTATTTTGATCTGTGTGTAGGATTTGTGATATCTATTTGATCTGTGTGTAATAAGTAACTAATATTTAGGATGTTGATTTGGGGATGTGCATCCCACCTAATTTGGGAGAAAAATATAAGGATCAAAGGAGAGCCGTCGAGGGACTGCCGCTACCCGGGACTAAGAAGGGGCGGGACCCCTCTTTAGTCCCGGTTGGTGTTACCGGCACTAAAGATCGATCTTTGGTCCGGTATATTTGAACGAGACTAAAGATAGCGATCTTTGGTACCGGATTCGTAGTTCGGTTTTGGGTTCTAACCAGGAGTAAAAGCATTTCTCCACCAGTGTTCCACAGCAAACCGATGCGGTTTGGATGGAAGAGAGTGGGTTGGGAGCCTTGGAATGGACAAAGGCAAGCACGGTTGCTCGGCGGTGGAGGCACAACACGGGGGCAGAAGGTGCAGGGTGGTGGGTGTTAGAGGTAGACGATGGGTGAAGGTCAGCGCCGCTGCAAGGCGGTGTTTTCTGAGCGACAAGGCAGCAGTCGATCCTGGGCACCATCAATTTTGGGCAGAATGGACTGAACCCATTTCAGTGGAACGATTTGGACTGACATTAAAGGTGGTTTGGTTTGGTTGGATCGGATCTAAGTAAAGAGGAGAAATGGGAATAATTAATTATTTACACTCTTACGAGTGCTTCGAAGGATTTGCCCACTAAACTCACTATTATAGACAACAAATGGCAAATTCTTAATTGACACATCTTAAAAAGTGGCAAATAGTTAAATGTGCCGTGAATAATGGGAATTTAACTATTTGCCACTTTTAGGTTTGACAATTATCCCAAATACCTCTATTAGTTCGCGTTTAATAATTTTGCCACTAAGGAGAGAGGTGATTTCTTAACTATTTACCACTTTATGCCCCACTGGGCGTGTCCGCCGTCGGAAAAGCAACGACACCCCCCACCTGCCAGGCCCCTCCCCTCTCCTTCTCCCTGCCCGCAAACGTCGTGAGCGGCGACGCCTGTGCCGCCGCGGCGCTGGCATGGGACGTACCGCCCGCCTGGATGAACTCCGGCAAGCGACGGGTCGTTAGCTTCCGCCATCTGATTTCACTCAGCCATAGAGACAGTTACTAGGAGGAGCTCTTGGACATTGCACAAACACTAACCACATTTAATCGCCTTTTTAATAATAAAATTTCCCACGACATCAACGATCCAATGGAAGGGTCTCTCGCCGTCCAATGAAGCCAGCCGCCATCGCGAGAATGTCGACTTGGAGATGACGAGGTACGAGCATCGTGAGCAGCTTGCCACCGTTTTCCAGCAGCACCGCCAAATCGCGGTTGACGCTATCAAACCTACAAAACAAAACTCAATCAAACAACCATAACGAACGTCAAATCGATCTCCACCCGTCTGCTGATAAACACTGGCCGGAGGGGAGCGGGGTGTCAGGGCTGGAGAGGGAGGAGAAGGGGAGGGGGCTTGACGGGTGGGACCCATGTTTGCTTTTTGCATGCGGGCCGCCACGATGGCACTCCACATGGACAAAAGTGGCAAAATAGTTAAGAAATCAATCTATCTCTAAGTGACATTTATTAAGGCAAACCTAAAAGGGTATTTTGAGAATAAGTGCCAAACCTAAAGTAGCGAAATAGTTAAATTCCCCAGGGAAATGGGGTGGGTTGATTCGGTTAGTTGCTTCGTGATGAGGTGGGTTGGGTGTGAATTTGTATTGGAATTCTAGCCCACCCAAGCAGCCAATACAGAACTGTTTCCATGTTATGGTGGCTTTCGGCCTATGTTTAGATCCAGCGGTGAAAAGTTTTAAGCGTATCAATTAGATATACGCGATTGACAGATTCATGTTTATGGTGAAGTATTGAGATGTATAACTAATAACAAAACAATTACAAAATTAAATTAACAGATTCTACCTGTAAACTGCGAGTAAATTTATTACGCCTAATTAAATCCGTCTTTCAAATATCTACTGTTAGCACCACATTGTCAAATCATGGAGCAATTAGGGTTAAAGATTCGCTCCTCACAATTTACACTCGCAAATCTGTGTAATCTAGTTATTTTTTTCAGTTTATATTTAATAACTCCAGTACACGGTCCAGCATTCGATGTGACAGGACGAAAAATTAATTTTTGCTAGATCTAACAGACCCTTCCCGTTGTTTTTGCTAAACAGAATGGGAAGGCCTATGG
>CM020188.1:13314099-13347399 GCA_009805545.1 Oryza longistaminata | reverse complement strand
CCCCCTCCCCTTTTTGTCCCCATCAGGCTAGTATCAGTATAACGGAGTAGCGTCGCCGCGCGCCTCTCCGCCCCAAACCCTAACCCGCTCCGATCGAGCCCAGGGCCGCTTGATCGATCCTTCGCCACGGGAGGGGAGCGCCCATGGACGCCGCCACGACGTCCGGCCGCGCCGTCGACTGCGATCCCGTGCCGGTGAGGGATCCCTCTCTCTCTCTCTCTCTCTATCTCTATCTCCCTCTCTACTGCTTGATCGGCGGCGGTGCTCGATCATGGTGATGATTCGGGGCTCTGGCGGATGAATTGTGCTCCAGAATTTGATTTGATTTCTTTTTTTTTCTTTTGCTTGGTTTGCCGCAGGTGAGGGATGAAGGGTACGTTGATGCCTTGGTGAGGGCGTCGCTTCATCTTATCAGGAAGGATTTCCCTCATGAGGTCCGGGGACATGGCGTCAGATTGCTACAGGTCGTTTAATTTAATTCCTGATGTGCTGACATTATGCGCTTTGTCGTGGACTTGATCGGATGATAACCTTTTCGTTGTGTGCTTCCATTTATCTGCAATTTTTGCCCATCCTATCCCGTCTAAAATATTGGGTTGCACGGTTTAGTGGGAAGGGGTAGTGGATGAAGTTCTCAGTATTTGCCTAATGATCAAATACTTTAGTGAATTGCAACTAAATGGCAGCGTAAAGCAGATGATATATATTCTCCACAATGACACTGCAGATTGAAATTAAAAAGGAGTTGGGGATATATGTTTTGAATCAAATTTAGGAAGAATAATCGTGTGATGAATCTTGGATCTGATTCATTGCATTTTACTACCAACATGTCCTTTGAAACAGTTTTATGATTCATTGCATTATGCTACCATCATAATTATATCATTTGCCAGCCACCTTTTGATTTGTCTTATCACATACTAAGGTACTAACTGTGACGAGTTCTTATGTCAGGCCTGCAGTTGTTTGCAATGTTTATGCTATAGAACCGTGTATTCATCACCTTCTGTCTTGTTATTTTGCAGCATTTGATGAGATTCAGGTGGGAGGAAGTCAGCATCATAAATTGGAGCAAATTTGCTGATGTTTTTAGTTTATTAGGAGTTGAGTTGGGAGTCCTCGATGATCTGGTTTGGAAGAATGCAGCAGCTGATTTAGTTGCAGAGGTTATGATTTAATCTTATTTTATTTATTGTTTGCTGTGATACTAATTCATTTCTTATGTATTATGTTGAAAATTCATACTATTTCTCAATAACAATTTAATGTAGCAGGTGGTTTGGAGCCATGGAATTTCTCTGTTGCATGACCTAATCCCCTGCCTTGTGTGTCTATCAGCAAAGCGTGCTACTGAGGTAAGTTTGTCTATTTTAACCACCACTTTGACCTATTTGTACTGACATTTGTGTGACTAATGTTATTTTGTTTTTTCGTGTGAATTGTTAGACCGAGTTAGTCTGCTTTATTCTGAAGTCAATTTCTGATAATCGAATTGCTCATGTTTCACATTTTGGAGGTAATAATCACAATTCTTTTATGGGTTTTAATCGAATAGTTCAACTAACAGGCAAATTGACACCATTGGTTTTAATAGGTGATAAAGGCGAACTGCTTTCCTTATCTGAGTTCCTTCCGCAGATTTTGCCATTCATTTCCTCTGTGAGTTTTTCTTGGCTATTCATCAGTAGTCTTGGTGGTTTATTGTTTTATGGAAACATGGATTTGATTCTTACTGCACTCCATTAACTGTCCAATTGTAGTTGCTTGAGAAACACGTTGGAGCTGTTTTGGGTGAAAAAGAGAAGTGTCAGGTGGAAGTAGCTGAGGAACATGCATCTGTAGTAAAAGCTGTCCTAGATGCAGCCATTACATATGCAGGGTGGGCTCATGTTGTTGATCTGGGGAAGCACGGTCTTATTAAGGGGTATGCTATCGACAAAGTTGAAACAGGGTGTTACATGGTCAATACTCAATGCTAACTTTTGCTTTATTTTGCAGATGTGGATGCCTACTTTCTTGCAATGATTTCTGTGTGCATGCATTGCAGTTTTTCAAACTTATATTGCAGAGGTACAGCACATATGTTCATTTTGTCTCCACTTCTGCCTTTTTCTCACTAGCTTGTGCCTGTTCATGTTTCTCCAGGAAAAGACCTGTTTCTATTGCGGTTGCAGATCATGATTTTGCAGTGAGTCATCTGGTTTCTACATTACTACTAAACATTCACAACATACTTTGACGTGCATTGAAGTTCTCAATAATTTATTGTTTGCTTTAATCCTAATACATTTCTTATCTGATAACAGAGAGTTTTTCCTCATGCAGGATTATCTATTATGTCCACATACTACATTTCATTATGTGCAAGCTTTACATGGTGCATTGAGTATCTCTGCTAGTCCAAAGGATTATTGTAGTAGTTCAAGCAGCTACAGCAATATCTCTGGTACAATATCCCAGAATACTAGTGTGCAGAAGAGACTGAGCTGTGAAAGCAGCAGCAACAACAAAAGTAGCACTGCAGTCGTAATGAGTTATCCTGATTCCTGTATCACTCTCAGCACACAAGTGGAGGGTAATGATTGTGAATTAGATCTCCAGGTAGGAGTATTTATCATGGTTTGCATATACATTTTATCTCATAATGTCCCTATGTAGCAACTAAATCTTGCTTCTATATCTACTGGAGGCTCATGGCAATTGATATATTTGTAGTATTATGATATTTATTGGGGAATGATGGGCATGACAATGATAGTAGAGATAACATGCTGGATGCCACAGACCCAAGAATGTTAGTGACTGCGCTTCCATCTAAGCCAATAATATATTTATTTGCTGTTTGATGTTCTGAATTAGCTCATGAAGAACACAGCAGATTCCAACAATTCGAATTTCCTATATAAAACTATACCTTCCATAAGAAGTGTGTCATAATTTGCTAAGTTTCGTTTTGATTTTCCATGGTAATTAGGTATTTCCTTTATTGTAACACCCCAGCCTCTGTGTTGTTCCCTCTCTTCCATGGGGTCAGGTTCACATACGGATAGCACTCGAGTACTCGACTTTCTCTTTCGTCCTTGCTTCATGTGATACATTGTTAACCCAGAAGTGCGATTGTTGGAGGCTTGGAGCGCTCTCCGTATGGCACTAATCCCATCATCATGTAGCACATTAGTTTTCACTCTAATCGGCGATGATACTACATGTTAATAAAAACACCCTTCAACTCTTTCTAGAGTAGCAATCATTTTCACTAAGATGAACATGCTTCTAAAGATGCACGCTATGCTGTATATGTATTCTATTGTTCTATTATGTACATGTAAGTGTTTCTATTGATGTTTCAGGGTAATGATGGAGCTAGACGATCAAACTCTTTCCACCACGTGGGCTGTCTACTCCTTGCAGAGCAGAATCTTATATCTGAAGCATTCCTTATTGTGTCATCCTGGTCTAGGTATGTAATTTGTTATTACCTATAATTAATTGTGTGGAGCTACTATGTTGTGCTACCGTAGTAAGCAGTAGCCTTCATGTAGTAGAAATAGTTACATCATATTATTTTCTCTTTTAGGATTCAGCAATACAAGGAAGTTCTTACTTGTATACTCAGTCCTCTTATCAAAATTTGGACCCAGCCAGAGTGGGAAAGTAAATACACACATTATGCATGGTGCCTCACATGTCTATTTTCTAATAGACAGTTTGTGAAGAATGTTCATGATGTGGTGAAGTCATGGGAAGGGCAGCTCAAAAGGAGAGCAGAAGAGTCTCATGCTATCCAAATGCCCGATAAATACTCAGTTAGTCTCTTAGGGTTGATCCTTCCATTGCTCCTAAGGGTATATCTCCACATAAAAGTTCACATTATCATACGATTATATACATAATGATGTTGAATTCTTGCGTTACTTCTAGTTACTTTTGAAACTTGTGAATTATTTGTATATTAGTTGACTTGAAATTGTTGTCTTTCAGTACCTTCAATGCGTACATGCCCTCTGGAATAGAGAGATTACTTTTGATCTATCAAAAAAGCTTGCAAAAGCTAAAAGATTTGGGATCGATGAGGAGGAAGGTTTCCAAGAAATTGAGATGAGACAATGGCTACAGGATATCCGAGAGAGTGGGTATGTGCCATGTTTATAATAGCTCAGATACTCATGCAGTTTCTACTTGCTGTGTTTTCCTCTATTACATGTCGTGAGTACAAAAGTTTTGGGCAAGATTTGTATATGTATATTTTGACATAAAGGCATTTGCGCCACTGCCTAATTAAGGCTGAGTTCTTTCCCCAACTTTCTCAACTCACCTCCCTCGTTTTTTCATGCGCACGCTTTTCAAATTGCTAAACGGTGTATTTTTTGTAAAAAGTTTCTATATGAAAGTTGCTTTAAAAAAATTTAATGAGTCAAGTTGGAGATAGATTGGTCTCGGAATATGGTTTCTTTGTTTGTTTCATGTGTAGCAGCAAAAACAAACGTAGCACTGCAGTCGTAATGAGTTCTCCTGATTGTGAATTAGATCTCCTGGTAGGAATATTTATCATGGTTTGCATATATATTTTTATCTCATATTATCCCTATCTAGCAACTAAATCTTCATTCTATATCTACTGGAGGTTCATGGCAATTGACATGTTTGATACTGATGAGTATTATGATAGTTATTGGGGAATGATGGGCATGACAATGATAGTAGAGATAACATGCTGGATGCCGCAGACCCAAGAATGGTAGTAACTGCATTGCCATCTAATCCAATAATATATTTATTTGCTGTTTGGTGTTCTAAATCAGCTCATGAAGAACACAGCAGATTCTAACAGTTCGAATTTCCCATATAAAACTATACCTTCCATAAGAAGTGTCACAATTTGCTAAGTTTCGTTTTGATTTTCCATGGTAATTAGGTATTTCATTTATTGTAACACCCCAACCTCTGTATTGTTCCCTGTCTCTTCCATGGGGTCAGGTTCACACATACGGATAGCACTCGGGTACTCGACTTTCTCTTTTGTCCTTTCTTCATGTGAAAAAAGTTGTTAACCCAGAAGTGCTATTGTTGGAGGCTTGCAGCACTCTCCGTATGGCACTAATCCCATCATGTTGCACATAAGTTTTCACTCTAATGGGCGATGATACTACATGTTAATGAAAGTGTTTACCCTTCAACTCTTTCTAGAGTAGCAATCATTTTCACTAGGTATTAGATGCACATGCTTTTAAAGATGCACACTATGTTGTATATGTATTCTATTGTTCTATTATGTTGTATTAAGTGTTTCTATTGATGTTTCAGGGTAATGATGGAGCTAGACGAGCAAACTCTTTCCACCACTTGGGCTGTCTACTCCTTGCAGAGCATAATATTATATCTGAAGCATTCCTTACTGCGTCATCCTGGTCTAGATGTGTCATCATGTAATTTGTTATTATCTAACATTAATTGGGTGGAGCTACTATGTGCGACCGTAGTAGGCTTCATGTAGTAGAAATAATTACTTGCATCATATTCTTTTCTCTTTTAGGATTCAGCGATACAAGGAAGTTCTTGTATACTCAGTCCTCTTAGCAAAATTTGAACCCAGCCAGAGTGGGAAAGCAAATACACACATTATGCATGGTGCCTCACACGTCTATTTTCTAATAGACAGTTTGTGAAGAATGTTCATGATGTGGCGAAGACATGGGAAGGGCAGCTCAAAAGGAGAGCAGAAGAGTCTCATGCAATCCAAATGCCTGATAAATACTCAGGTAGTCTCTTAGGGTTGATCCTTCCATTGCTCCTAAGGGTATATCTCCACATAAAAGTTCACATTATCATAAGATTATATACATAATGATGTTGAATTCTTGCTTCTAGTTACTTTTGAATCTTGTGAATTATTTGTATATCTGTTGACTTGAAATTATTGTCTTTCAGTTCCTTCAATGTGTACATGCCCTCTGGAATCGAGAGATTACTTATGATCTATCAAAAAAGTTTGCAAAAGCTAAAAGACTTGGGATCGATGAGGAGGAAGGTTTCCAAGAAATTGAGATGAGACAATGGCTACAGGATATCCGAGAGATTGGGTATGTACCATGCTTGCTCAGATACTCATGCAGATTCTACTTGCTGTGTTTTCCTCTATTATATGTATTTCATGGGTACAAGAGTTTTTGACATTTTATTTTGTCCTGTGACAAATGATATTTTTCTTCAGAAAATGTATTAAATTGCAGCAGGCACACAAGGGCAAGATTTGTACATGGAATTGGGAGGTATGTTCTCATATTTCCTTGTTTTCGATGATCTCAACTACAATTTAGTGGAACCATGATTTTTGGATTTTATCATCTATTAAAACATATTTTTTTGTTTTATGCAGTTTGGAAGATGAATTTGAAGATATCTTCCAGTTTATTTTGAGATGATGCAAGAAGTGGATACAATGGTTGGGTGTTTTGAGGTAATTTTTCCGTGAGCAACAATAGTGCAATGCAAAGAATGCTTATTATACGTTTATTTAAAGAGTACTACAGAATGCTTGAGTGTTCAATAGTTTAGCTAGGTATTAGATAGTTTTATCCATTAGTGTTTAGGGCTTTAATGTGATTGGGAGGTGGGACATGGGCGATAACTGTGGCAACAGATCTGTGCATCTACTATGTAGTGAGCATCTATTAACATCCTTACGAACTGCAGTAGTTCTAGAAACCAAATATGATATTGACAAGGTTCGAGACCTGCTCCCCATATCTTCTATGGTTGCCCCTACACTCGGGAGGTCTGGGGGCTGGTCAGGGGTCGTGTCGGCCTTCTTTACGCAGCACCGGATGATGTCTTCTCATCCTGGTGGTGTAAAGTGCGAAAGGCAATCGCCAAAAAGGATAGGAGATCTTTCGATGCGGGCGACATTTTGGTGACCTGGCTGATTTGGAAGGAGCGCAATGCACGTGTATTTGAGGGTCGAGCCTGCTCGCCTGTCAACCTTTCTGCAGCCATAGAAGATGAATGGAGAACTTGGATTGCAGCGGGCTTGATTGTAGCTTCGTAAGCGGCAGAGGCGGCCGTGTGCTGTAGCCTTTTCTCTTTTCTATCTTCTCGCCCTCAGTTTTCGGGGGCGTGTTTGTAATAATGTACATTCTTGCACTCTTTCTTAATATACTCTGGCCGGCAATCTAAGATTGCCGGCCCGGCAAAAAAATATTGACAAGGTTAAAAAATCAATATAGTTGGAATAGCCAGCTCCATGTGCTATGATGCATGGACACAGATGCGTATCTCTGAAATATTCTATTGCATGCTGCCTTCAATCTAGTGTAGCTACTGAATCCAACATGCTGAACTTAGGAAAGAACAAGATATCAGAACAACTCATGAGAGAGGGGCTTGTGTGCAACTTTTCTGCAGTGTCAGTGCATGTGTTATTGGAAACTATGTTCATTCATCTTAGTGCCGTGGGCCACTAACTCTACTGGCAGTTGGTAAATCAGAAACTACTCTGTGTTCTCCATGCCTAGTTATTTATGCTCTAGTCTGCTAGCTATTAACTCTCAAAGCTAATAGTGCCTAGAGAAGACAGCCATTAGGAGTCTGCAGAACTATTCAGTAGGGATTAGGTCTTTTGTGCTGTCTTTCCTGACTCCTGTTTGTTCAGTGGGTCTCAATATTCACATATGCATGATTCAGTATGTCATTTGTTCTGAAATGTTGTTTACTGGACCACCAATTTAGTGTGGTAAGGTTGGCGTTTTAGATATGTGAAAACTTAGGCTTCCTATTACCGATGCAGAGTAGTTTAAAGAAGGGTTAGATAATCGTATGTAAATCCAATATGAAACTATTGGTTCTATCTTATTCAAAATGCCCTCTTTTTTAGTTAAATTGTGATGTAGGCTGTCTTTCATATGTTGACACAAATCTGTTTTGTTAGGACATTTTGTTTCAAGCTCAGTAATATTCTCACAGTAACATGGACAACAATGGTGATTTTCCATCCACATTATAACGTGAATTTGTTTGCACAATGGACTTTCAGGATTTAAGTGAACAAAGTAACCGATTTGATAATCTATACTTGCAGGTTGATTTTTTTGGACCGGGAAGTTCTATATAAGAAATTGAGGCCTGAATTTAGATCCATGTATGCCATTGACAGTAGCAAGTACCCTCATCTAAGGATCATCTCAAATATGTGAGAAGTATGCACTTGCTATGATTTCTGATAATCAGCTTGTAGGGTTCCCCGTAAGGAAAAAAGAGTACAACAACTATTTTACATTTTAGCATCAATTACTTCGGATCAACTATTTTACCCCTATTTTGATCTTCAATTTTGATTTTGCCCCTTATTTTTTTAGGTTTTTTTTTTCCTCTACTTTTTTGAAATGAAAGCAAACTTTGCCCCTACTTTTTTTTTAGAATTACATAGTACAACGCAGACACTCACAACGCACGCGCACTCACCCATATGAACGCACGCACACAAACCCTACCCCTATGAGCATCTTTGAAGATTGGACTGTCAAATCCTTGAGATTGACGAAGTCATCACAGACGCCTCGCTGTCGACGGGCACGTTGAACTACCACTAAAAGCACAACGCCGTTAAATCCTGGAATCCGCTCCCATGAGGAGTCGAACCCATGGATGGACACGTTGACGGAGTTAAATCTTTGGTGAAAAGACGATTATGCTCTTATTTGATATTGCATATTTGTCTCAATGTTTATTCAATAATATTTGCCCCCATTTTACATGAATCTTGCATTTTGGACAAACTTTTACAAATTTGACAATTTTGATAGAATATTAAAAATGAATTGGAATAATTTTGCCACAAATTTTTTGAAAAAAAAAAATGACAGAATTTGGGCACAATTTTGACATGTTTTTACATAGCTAACAAAAGGCATGTAGCAATCACAAAATCAAGCAAATCCAAATCCAAATCGCCTGCTCTCTGCATCAAGCCGTCGCCGCCTCCCGCATGAAGCCGCCGATGCCTAATTAAGTCGAGACGCCGCCGTCGCTTGCTCCTCGCGTCAAGCCGCTACCGTCTGGACAAGAGCCCACCGTCGTCTCGTCCCCTCGTCGAGCCGCTGTCGCTTGGCTTGCGTCGACACGCGCAGCCTTCTCTTTTGTCACCATTGTTTGGTTATCGGTTCACCAGGGTGTAAAGGTCCATCAACGAATTAAAAAACCATTATTACTTCTTTATTTCTCTACTTCTTTAGCTCCATAATCCCATGTCGACTAACTACGTCTATTCCATTAAAAAGGGAAAAATTAAAAACCCTAATTTTTAGGGATAAAATTAATATTGGACATCAAATAGGGATAAGAACGAAATTTTCCCATATATAAAATACGTTTTCAAAAGTAGAAAATGTGCAAAAAAAAATCGAGCCGTCTATTGGACACCTCCTAAAGCTAGGAGGAGGGGCCCACGGTGCAGTTTCTCAGGTGATTGTGAACGACGCAAAAGCGCAGGTCAAATTAGGGATGCAATTTAACCCGTTTGCCTGTTTACCCGTGGGTAAAAGCCCTAATAGTGTTGGATTTGTTCTCCATTTAATACCCATGGGTTTTTTATTGGGTCAAAACCTTACCCAATAGGCATACGGGCACGGGCATGGGTAGTCACTACCTACCCATGCCCGTTTCACCCGTTTACCGCAAAACCAACTAACATGTGATCCCTAAGTCAAATTAGTATAAATGCCACCATCTAGTATTGATGAACTTATGTTTGTGGCAATATTCTTTCTCTTTTTAGACTCAACCGCAAAGGATCCATCTAAATAATTAGCAAACTGTTGCTTCGATTTTCTGGGTACTTTCAAGTGTACCAATAAATTCTTTGTCAGTAAAGAATCAAATGCTGGAGAATTCATTTCTAATAGATACTCAAATGAAAAATTTCGATACCAAAGTCCCTGTTACTTCTCTCATTGGATCTTTAGCAAAAGCTCAATTTTGTTTCGTAATGCTATGCTTGATTGTTAAATTGGTACAACTATATCTTTTCTTTAAACTATGATAATGTCTCTCTGCTTGTGGAGATTTGTAATTAAGAAAGTGTTGAACGTGGAGTATGTGGCGGGTAAACGGGCATGTCCGCGGGCACATGCAATGGACGTGGGTAGTGTTTCTTATCCGTTATGTTAGTAACGGGCATGAATTCCCGGGTGCGGCGTCATGCCCGACTGCCATCAACCGGTTCCGGATCCGGTGCGGTCGCGCCCCGTCGGAGTCGGGACGGAGCGGGAGCAGGTCGGCCTCCGCCTCCGATAAGCGCATGCCTCTCTGCGCAGCGCGAGGCCGCCATTGTGTTTTTCGCCTCGGGGAGCTAAGCCCGCCAACCCGTACAAAAAACCTCGCCCTCATCGTCGCGCCTCCGGCGGCGGCCGCGGCCCCGCACGCCCGCTACCACCGGCGCGCCCGCTTGGCCAGCCCGGCGCGCGCCCCCCTCAGCGTCACGACCAGGTAGGGAGGGCTGGAGCGCAGCCATTCCGGCCGGAGAGTCGTCGCCTCCTCGCACCGAGCGAACAGAAGGTAGCGGGGGCGCCGTGCGCGGCGACCAGGCAGGGACGGACGCGGGCATCCATCGCCTCGTCGGGCCCTCCACTCCCTCCCCACCTCGCGCCGCCGTTGACGCGCGCAGCGGAGCCCCCCAGAGCGCGCGCTGCATCACCTTCGCCGGCGTTCGTTTCGCCCGTACCTGCGGAGGCGGGTCGCCGACACCGAGCGCCTCCGTCGAGCGACGCCCGGCCGTTCTGCGACTCCTCTCCTTTTGCCCCAAGGTACAAAATAGCAAACATATGCTCAGCATTTCACCTTCATATGCTTCTATTTTTGGAATCCTTTTGTTTCTTTAAGATAAACCAAGTTTTATCCATGTTAAACAGTTACATCAAGATAATACAATTACTATGGAGGCAATTACGCTTTTGACTCTGTTATAAAGTCTAAGCCAATCTAACCTTGTTTCTAACTTTGCTCATTTCACCCTATGGACATGACCTTATTATGTGAGACAAACGTAATGGTTTAACTTGGGCCTATGCATGCATACCCTATTCTCTCGGAATTTGGCACGTCGTATTGGAGAGGCATACTTGCTGTGCGCTGTGTGTCGAGACTTGAGAGTGAAGCTGACATTGCATTAGCAAGGCTCGGGCCTCCGACTATCTTCGATTCAACGTTGACGTAGGAGCAACTCGTTGCGTCGACAGGCTATGACTCTGTGGCATGCTGTGGCTAGCATCGATCGTGCTCCAAACACTAGACCCTCTTGTGGAAGCCGGGACATAATTGGGGAACGATGCAAATTCTTTATGTTTTGTGCGATGAAGAGCGCTTGCCTTACTGCCGACAACCTTCAACGCAGGGGCTGGCATCTTGCCCCAATTTGCCACCTCTGCTCAAACGGCGGCGAGTCATGCCACCACATCTTTAGTAGCTGCTCCTTCCTCAGGGGTCTGGGGCCTTGTCAGAGGTCGCCTTGTCGTCTCCTTCAAACAACACCGCTGTGATCTCTCCTTCTGGTGTGTGTGATGCTCGTAAGTTTTTGCTAAGAAGGAGAGAAAGGTATTTGATGCGGGTGTTATTTTGGTGACTTGGTTGATTTGGAAAGAACGCAATGCGCGTGTTTGAAGGGAAAACAAGCTCCCCTGTTAATCTATGTGCGACCATCATGATGAATGGGAGACCTGGACAGCTGCGGGGTTGATTCCAGCTGGCTGATCTGTGGTTGGGGCCCTGTTTGAGGAGGGGTTTTAGTAGCTTTTCTTTGCCTTGCCCTTTTCTCTTTTCTGCTCCTGAGTTCTGTTCCTGGGGTGATAGGATAATTACATTCTCGCATTCTTCTTAATATACTCTGGCCGGCCAAAGTTTTTGCCGGCCGGAAAAAATAATTGGGGCAACATGTTGCACCACGCATCATAGTCGCTCGGGAGAATTATAGGATCTCTAGGAGAAAACTACTTTAATCATGAACATTGGCTTGCGCTACTCCGACGGTTTGGAAACATCTAGATGCACTTCCACTGTGTAACTGTAGTTCTGATACCTTATATTAGTACAGATGAATAGAGTCCCTAAAATCAAGCCTAAGAAGCTGATTATCACGTTCAACAATTGTAGCATATAGTTGGCATTAAATAAAGGTACATAAACCTGGCCACACCCAAACTAGTCCACTATTGTCTGTTCATTTATAGTTTGCTTTAGAACAGCCCATTTTACTCAAATGCTCGCTATTCTTATTGCAGGATACAACATGGACACGATTCAGATAATACAAGCCACAAAATTTTGTTCCAGGTAAAATTTTTGTCTCAAATCTCACTCATCCATTGATCAATGGTAAAGCTAGACATACAAGCATTTTATAGATGGCAAGTTAACTAAAGTGATGTTAAAGGTAGAATATTCCATTGAAATTTAATATTTTCTTGGCACATTCCAATACGCAAATATATTCACTCAATTGTCCATAAACTGCAATATATACTCAATTGCATGTTTCTTTGTTGTGCTGTTCGTGTAGACATAAGTTCAAAAAACTATATGGTTCAATAGGAACTTTGACAGTGCAAATCAACTGAAAATATTATATGTACTCTCCTATGTGTTTCCAATGAAATATGAAATTTTGTCAAAACTGTTGAGTATATATTGATCAATCTATATGAAATTCTCCTAAAACATATATATGATTGTTTGTAGCTTTTCATGTCATTGTGCTGCTTTCTTTTACTTCTAACCACTTCCTTGATCTATCGGGTTACCATCTTCTTAGGTCAATGGAAGTTCTCAAATAGTCATAACAGACAGCAAGGTCCAAAAACTTGGGAGTTCAGCAAACTATGTGAAATATTAAGGGAACTGTTAAGTTTGGTAAAGGACTTAGAATAACACCAAAGATCTGTGCTTGCATTTACCTCATGTGATGGAGAAGCTGCAGATGCCTTGTATGTGCGACTGTTGCAGTTAATAGCCCATTCACAGTCAAACCATTGTCATATGGCAGAGGTATTCGAAGGTACAGGGAATACACCTCTTAGCTGTTCCACCGCCAAGTTGTTTGCTGTCTAACTACACTGATGGATTCAATGATAAAACTGTCAGTATGAAGAGATTCACTGAAGAATTCATCAAGATAACTGGGTATGTCGTTAATGTTTTGGCTTATCTGACTGAATTTATTTATGCTTGTTGATGCATTTACTAATTGTTTTGTGTTTGGTTAGGGATATTGTTCGAGCAATTATCACCCTTCATTGCCAAGGTTACTGTGTTCTGTGTTTGAAAGGGAAACACGTATGCACTACAAAATGAGAAGTGTACTGATGCAAAGATTTGGAGTTTTTGCTTTGCAGTATGAATTTGGCAAAAAAAAAAAAGAAGTGTTTCGACTTATATAGTCGGTATAAAATTGCTATGTTCATAGAAAGCCTCTAATAATTTATTAATTACTGGAGAAAATGCATGATTAATTGTGTCAACCTAGAGTTGATATTCAACTTGAACTATTGCCTCAATCTTAAAAATTATCATCTCTAAATTCTATAACCATAATTCATGCCTTTATCCAATATGAAGGGGTTTTAAGGTTTAATGGTATCCTAGTATCGTGAAGTTATATACAAGTTGACCTTTTAGTTATATATCAGTTGTAAACCAATGAAATTATAGAAATCACTCTATAGGTTACGTGCAGAAGTTGTGAAGAATTCTCTCATAATTAAAATATATAGGTGAGGTACTACTATTATACATCCTAATGACCATGTAAAATACGTATGAAACTTACAAACTACAAAGTAATGTTGACATAGTGCAAATTCATTGTTTCTGATTTCATACTTTTTATGAACCAAATCAAATTGATTCTTAAATTTTATATGGTTGTAAAATACTACCCTGCCCTACATATCCCTCACATTTACCTTCTGTCAAATATTGCTAACCCGTTATACATACAGGGGGAAATGAGAAAAAATCTGAAGATTGGGTAGACCTTGGCAAATTGCTTGAGCTTGCAGCGAAAAGAAATGATTCGTACACTGCTGAGATTGAAGATCTGTGTAAGAAGTTAAAGAACAAAACTCTGAGAGGGTATGGTCTTTCCCCTTATTCCTTGGGCATTTTTTGAAAACTACAACAATAGTTCAAGATTTTAACCAAAATCTGCAACTTTGTTTTGATAGCTCTACGCCCACCTGTCAATTAAACACATACACAATACTTACATTGTTGCAATTAGTCCTCTTATCAGGTGTTAAAGCATGGTTTTTCCTTGGGCATGATGCGTGGGTGACCACCTAAGGGTCCTGAAAATTTATGCCCCCCCCCCCTAAATCACTGGTTACTACATGTATGTATAAGTTTTAAAATGGACATGTTTTATCAACTCATCTATTTAGTGCTTGACATTTTTCCTCTAAAATGAATGTATCTGCAGTAATGGAGGTGAGCCTAAATTTATAGCTCTGGATCTATTTGAAACCCCTTGATATGGACATCATTGCATAGCGAGCTTTCCAAAATCTGTTCCTTTTAGCTTGACTCGTTCTTAGATATTACTTCCATGTTATATCTATGGTAAACAAGGAAATAAGAGATTTCTTATAACTTGTTACAAGTTTTATAATTTTCATTTAGTTAAATATTTTACAGAAGGTTGAGTGAAGGAGATTGGCCTTTAGATTTTAGTTGGATAAAGAAAATTCTTTTCATAAGATCGCCTTAATAGAATATTATATTTAAAAAATAAATTTCATAAAACCCCATCTATGGTTAACGGTGTGGTTTTGTAAAACTTTAGGACCATAATACCCGGGGTTATTGTGCACAACTTGGACCATAATAGGTGTGGTTTTATGAAATTTACTCTATTTTAAAACTACATAGCACCAAATTAGATGTAATTCATATTTTATTGAAAAAATGCCACAACTATCTCATCCCAGGACCTCCAAATAGCAGGACCATCTGTTTTCTTAAAAAATCATTTGCTATTGTAGCATTTTTGTGAAATGTTACAAAGTGATAGTTTTGATAATTAGTTGCAGTTTTGTGAAATTTACTCACATATAAATTCTTTAGATGTAATATTGTTTAATGTTTTTATATTTCAGGATGAAAGTTCTTAAACACAGTGCATTGTTGAATGTACGAGAAAAATTTGAGAACATAATTGCCCTCAATTTATTCATCTTGGTACATGTAAAAAATCAACCACAGGTTCCATCTGGAGATCCTGAAAAGGACAAGATCATTAGCGAACTGGTGAAATTCATGAATGCTAGTTTACAATGGGCGAAGGCTATGCCTCACTGGATAACTCAAAGATCTAATTATCAAGCACCAACCACAGAAACTGGTTTATCTTTCATTGATGGACTAAGAGACCTATTTGAGCATGAAAACGAGTATATTCCAGAAAAGGTACGTGTTTATAAATACCACAACCGTAACTTTCAATTAGGTATAATTATTATTTATATTTTAATCACAGGTTAAACAATCCCAATCGGAAATCCAATTAGTTGGTCGGGATCCAGATCTGGAATGTCAGCTTCGTTTAAATTTGGAAAAGATTTTTCTCCAAGCTCAAAATTTTGTTCTTGAACTGGATATTGAATATTGACAGGTCAGCTTAATTCATCTCTAAATGTTTTTCTAGCATTGCTGTATATAAGAGAACTCTTGTGCATATATAAATATATTACAATGAGAATGAAAAATAACTTTTGCAATAAGATTTTTTTGTGTATACATGGTTTACCAAATAGCTGAATACTGGTTTTTTTATTCCTCTAACACATTTTTTTAGAGTTTCTTATCAAGTTGACTGATAAATTTCTTGTTTGTAAAGTTGATGGGCTTAAATTTCAGCTGTGTTGTAAGGCTATTAGTCCTTAGTTTCATTTCTTTTGTTGGGATCTTTCCACTGAAGTTTTTCTACTAATTGCTATATATCTGTTTATTTTCTATTGACTACTAGCTACTACTAGTTTCTATTCCTTTTATACCAATTGTTATCTGTTTATTTTCTATTAGTAACTAGTTTCTGGGATTAGTGTAGCGCATTGCAGTGCAAGGAGGCTAAGCAGTCACGGTTATGGCGAGCTTGATGTTTTGGCTAGGGACTAATGCAAAAGAAGTGTCCAAGCAAAGGTATCATGATCGTGGCTTTCATTGAGAGCTGAGCTTGCGGCGAGGCATACTTGCTCATCTGTAATGAGCCATAAGATACAAATTTGTTTCATGCTGTCTGGACCTTATTCAGAAATTTGTTAATCTATTACTCCCTCCGTCCCAAAAAAAAGACAAACCCTAGGTTTCTGTGTCCAACGTTTGATTGTCCGTCTTATATGAAGTTTTTTTATAATTACTATTTTCATTGTTGTTAGATGATAAAACATGATTAATACTTTATACGTGACTTGTCTTTTTAATTTTTTCAAATAAGACGGACGGTTAAACGTTGGACACGAAAACCTAGGATTTGTCTTTTTTTTTTGACGGAGGGAGTACTTTCTTGAAGGATATTATCTAATTCATCTGATCATCACTAGCTTTCTAGCCATTTTCCTTTCCTTCAATGACAAAAGTACTGACTGTCCCTTGCATTAAAGAAAACAAATAGCTCGATGAAATATGTTGAGAACACCCTTTCCTTTTGTTCTTTGTATCGGCTCCTAGAGGTAGCTCGTGGGATTTACCTATACAAATACTGTGTAACATGACCCAAGCTAATTATGAATGTGACATTATTATTGTCAAAGCCTATACTATGTAACCAACTGTAAACATTCATTACTCATTTGAGAACTTTTGCTATTCTACAATCCATCTAACATCAATAATAACTGGCAAAATGTCCGTGAGTTACGACGTTTGGCAATTTTCATGTGTAATTAATTAAAAAATATCTGTGAAAAAAAAATCACTGTAGGATTTTTAGTATGAACAACTCAATTGAATCGGGGAGAAATGCATTTAAAGTTGGGTTGAAGTCTTGAAGATGACCGGGATTTGGGTGGTGTAGATGTGCACGCACACTCCCATCCAATACATCTTTCACTCGGTAACGGCTAAAATTAAACTTATCTTTGGTGGCATAAACTCTTCACTCTGGTTTTTTTTAATAGATGAATGGATGACGGCATTAACTTTTAAACACACATTTGTTTATTTGCCTTGTTTAAAAAAATATAAATACATAAAATATAAATCATCATGGAAAAAAATAGTAAATGCATAAAATATAAAATCATCATGCTTAAAGTACTTTTAGTGATAAAATAACTTGTAACAAAATAAATGATAATTACATCAATTTTTTAAATAAGATGAACAAACATGTGTTTAAAAGTTAACAACATCGTTTATTAAAAAAATTTAAATAAAATGAACAAATATGTGTTTAAAAGTTAACATCGTTTATTAAAAAAACGAAGGCAGTGTTATAGAAATAGCAAAATACCCACACATTTATTTTTTTTTATTTTTTGAACTTTTCAAATTTTTATGTAATTTTAAAAACAAACATTTCCAAAAATTATTTCTAAGATATGAATGTTTTGACCATGCCAGCCTAGCTGGCGTGACATAACAACATTGCCACATCGGTCTAAATTATGTGGCAACATTATTGGCCAAAAAGAATAATGCCTGCTGCGGACGTCGAAGCTGTGTGGCGGACCAGTGTCGATGGCGCGGGGCCAGCGAGGGGCAGATGGACGTCGTGGCGCGGGGCGGACAGACGTTGACGGCGTGGCGTTGCCCGGCGACGGTGGTGGACGGATGAGGGGAATCAGGATAGAGAGGGGATAGAACCTAATTTAGTGTTCTGGAGGCAGGGGTAAATTCGTCATTTCATGTGCCCATTCCACGTTGGCAAGCCCATGTGGCAATGCACAGTGTGAAAAGTGGCAAAAAAGTAGAAAAGTTTCTCTATCCAATGGCATATTATTAACTAAAAATTTAAGTGGGGGTATTTGAGCAATTGACAAATGTAAAAGTGGCAAATAGTTAAAATCCTCAATAACGTGTGAAGGCAATTAACGTGTATTCCAATTAAAAAAAGAGTAAATTTCATCTTGAACCACCTATATTGACCAATGTAGCATAATGGGCTAGGGTTAAGTTTCTCTTTTCACTTAACACCACCTAATTTTACCATCTTTTTCATGTTGGACCAGGTTTACGGCATGGGCTGCGCTTTGGCCTAATCCACGCGAGCAGCTGGTGTTTAATTTGCTCATGGTGGCGGTGGTACGCGATACCAGGAGCGTGTGCGACGCGTCGATGGGGTGGTCATCGGCGAGGGCGAGCATGTCGTCGTCCAGTGGACGTGGACCCTGTAGTGATCACGCGACACATCTGATTATGTTGACAGGATCCGAGACCATACCAGAAGTCCAGAACTATCCCATTCAGATCATGCATATGAAGAAAAAAAGGCCAACTATTCCATTTAGTAGTAATCAAGATTGATCCGATCTTTTCTTTTCTTGAGATAATTCGACACGTTTCCGGTTACCAACCGAGGAACACGTACGGATTAATTACTCTAGTTTTTTCGAAGAGCAGAGAGGAATATTGATTACCCCACAAAACCCAAATCTCATAGAAATTATTGAATACATTGCTTTGTTTCACTCTCCTAAGTCCCAGGGTCAAAACATTCCTCCATGGATTGCTCCATGATCGAATAGCAGACGCATATCTGTCTACCTCATAAACCCAACAAGCATGCTAGCAACGAGCCAGCCGACGACCCCAGCGATTCCATCCTCAGGAAGCCATCGATCGAGGTGGCATGGGCGTCCAACACGCAGAGGCCCTTCGCCCTGACGCTGGCGACACGACCGGATGACGAGACTTGCTCCACCTTGGCGCCGACGACCACGTACCTTTTCGCCCCAGCCGTATGCAACGAGGGTCTTCAACCGGTGGACGGTGGACCTAGACGGTGGCGTTTGTGTGCCGATTGTTGAGTTTACATTGCTGCACAGCAGTCACGTGTCAAGGGAGACTTTTTTGAGTTGGGAGGGAAGTACTCATACGGTCATACCAGAGAGGGAGGTGGAACCGCCGTCGAGGGAGCCCTCGCAACTGGTGCCCAGAGACGGGGATTGCTGGCCGCTAGTAAACGTACACCTACTTGTGTGGGTCGAAACCCAGCTTAGAGTAAACCTGGTACAACTTGTAAAGGAGGGTAAAAATATGTGGTGTAAAGTGAAAAAAAGTGGCCCACCCCTAGCCCAATGTACAACTTACAGTAGTTCGATATAAGTGGCCTCCGGGACATAATTGGGGAACGATGCGAATTCTTTATGTTTTGTGCGATGAAGAGCGCTTGCCTTACTGCCGACAACCTTCAACGCAGGGGCTGGCATCTTGCCCCAATTTGCCACCTCTGCTCAAACGGCGGCGAGTCATGCCACCACATCTTTAGTAGCTGCTCCTTCACTCAGGAGGTCTGGGGCCTTGTCAGAGCTCGCCTTGGTCTCCTTCAAACAACACCGTCTGTTGATCTCTCCTTCTGGTGGTGTGATGCTCGTAAGTTTATTGCTAAGAAGGAGAGAAAGGTATTTGATGCGGGTGTTATTTTGGTGACTTGGTTGATTTGGAAAGAACGCAATGCGCGTGTGTTTGAAGGGAAAACAAGCTCCCCTGTTAATCTATGTGCGACCATCATGGATGAATGGGAGACCTGGACAGCTGCGGGGTTGATTCCAGCTGGCTGATCTGTGGTTGGGGCGGCCCTGTTTGAGGAGGGGTTTTTAGTAGCTTTTCTTTGCCTTGCCCTTTTCTCTTTTCTGCTCCCTGAGTTCTGTTCCTGGGGTGATAGGATAATTTACATTCTCGCATTCTTTCTTAATATACTCTGGCCGGCAAAGTATTGCCGGCCTGGCAAAAAAATAATTGGGGCAACATGTTGCACCACGCATCATAGTCGCTCGGGAGAATTATAGGATCTCTAGGAGAAAACTACTTTTAATCATGAACATTGGCTTGCGCTACTCCGACGGTTTGGAAACATCTAGATGCACTTCCACTGTGTAACTGTAGTTCTGATACCTTATATTAGTACAGATGAATAGAGTCCCTAAAATCAAGCCTAAAGAAGCTGATTATCACGTTCAACAATTGTAGCATATATGTTGGCATTAAATAAAGGTACATAAACCTGGCCACACCCAAACTAGTCCACTATTGTCTGTTCATTTATAGTTTGCTTTAGAACAGCCCATTTTACTCAAATGCTCGCTATTCTTATTGCAGGATACAACATGGACACGATGTCAGATAATACAAGCCACAGCATTTTGTCCCAGGTAAAATTTTGTCTCAAATCTCACTCATCCATTGATCAATGGTAAAGCTAGACATACAAGCATTTTATAGATGGCAAGTTAACTAAAGTGATGTTAAAGGTAGAATATTCCATTGAAATTTAATATTTTCTTGGCACATTCCAATACGCAAATATATTCACTCAATTGTCCATAAACTGCATATATATACTCAATTGCATGTTTCTTTGTTGTGCTGTTCGTGTAGACATAAGGTTCAAAAAACTACATGGTTCAATAGGAACTTTGACAGTGCAAATCAACTGAAATATATTATATGTACTCTCCTATGTGTTTCCAATGAAATATGAAATTTTGTCAAAACTGTATGAGTATATATTGATCAATCTATATGAAATTCTCCTAAAACATATATATGATTGTTTTGTAGCTTTTTCATGTCATTGTGCTGCTTTCTTTTACTTCTAACCACTTCCTTGATCTATCGGGTTACCATCTTCTTAGGTCAATGGAAGTTCTCAAATAGTCATAACAGACAGCAAGGTCCAAAAACTTGGGAGTTCAGCAAACTATGTGAAATATTATAAGGGAACTGTTAAGTTTGGTAAAGGACTTAGAATACAAACCAAAGCATCTGTGCTTGCATTTACCTCATGTGATGGAGAAGCTGCAGATGCCTTGTATGTGCGACTTGTTGCAGTTAATAGCCCATTCACAGTCAAACCATTGTTATATGGCAGAGGTATTCGAAGGTACAGGGAATACACCTTCTTAGCTGTTCCACCGCCAAGTTGTTTGCTGTCTAACTACACTGATGGATTCAATGATAAAACTGTCAGTATGAAGAGATTCACTGAAGAATTCATCAAGATAACTGGGTATGTCGTTAATGTTTTGGCTTATCTGACTGAATTTATTTATGCTTGTTGATGCATTTACTAATTGTTTTGTGTTTGGTTAGGGATATTGTTCGAGCAATTATCACCCTTCATTGCCAAGGTTACTGGTGTTCTGGTTTGAAAGGGAAACACGTATGCATCTACAAAATGGAGAAGTGTACTGATGCAAAGATTTGGAGTTTTTGCTTTGCAGGTATGAATTTGGCAAAAAAAAAAAAGAAGTGTTTCGACTTATATAGTCGGTATAAATTGCTATGTTCATAGAAAGCCTCTAATAATTTTATAATTGTCGAAACAAGATTTCGGCAATACTAAAAGGGGTAGCTATCAAGCTGGAAAAGTGGATGGGTTTGGAGACAAAAGATTTATACAGGTTCAGGCCTTCTTATTCAAGAAGTAATACCCTACTCCTGTCCGGGGATGAAACCGCCGAGTGTATTATTGAATGTATGATCTCCCAGAAAATTGGTGTCCCAGGAAGGACTCGGACCCATCCTTATATAGGGGAAGGAGTCCGTATTACAAGGTATAACTCATATCCTTATCAGAATACGAGAATACAAATAAAATACAATCGTAACCGACTAAACCTCAGGGTATTTCCTTGACGTACAAGTTAAGAAACAAACCCGAGATACAAATAAAGATATTCTATCTATATTCGGTATCCTATATCCAGTCTAAATATAACCGCCGTGTAGATATGGGGTATCCATAATCTCCACAATAATTACCGGAGAAAATGCTTGATTAATTGTGTCAACCTAGAGTTGATATTTCAACCTTGAACTATTGCCTCAATCTTAAAACTTATCATCTCTAAATTCTATAACCATAATTCATGCCTTTATCCAATATGAAGGGGTTTTAAGGTTTAATGGTATCCTAGTTATCGTGAAGTTTATATACAAGTTGACCTTTTAGTTATATATCAGTTGTAAACCAATGAAATTATAGAAATCACTCTATAGGTTACGTGCAGAAGTTGTGAAGAATTCTCTCATAATTAAAAAATATAGGTGAGGTACTACTATTATACATCCTAATGACCATGTAAAATACGTATGAAACTTACAAACTACAAAGTAATGTTGACATAGTGCAAATTCATTGTTTCTGATTTCATACTTTTTATGAACCAAATCAAATTGATTCTTAAATTTTATATGGTTGTAAAATACTACCCTGCCCTACATATCCCTCACATTTACCTTCTGTCAAATATTTGCTAACCCGTTATACACACTGGTGGAGAAACCATCTTTCGTCGGTCGGCCGATTTCCACAATAGTCCCGGATGCAATAAAAACCGGGGCTAAAGATGATCTTTTGTCCCGGTTCAAAAGGGTAACGGGCATATTTGATCTTTAGTCCCGGTTTGTGTTACCAACCGGGACTAAAGATCATATTTAGTCCCGGTTCGAATGCTGTCAGGTCATGTCAGGCCCCCCCGGGATCTTTAGTCCCGGTTGGTGCTACCAACCGGGACTAAAGTCCCACCCCTATATATATATGTCTTCTTCCTCCTCCAGCTGCCCGAGCAAGCTTCAAAATTTCTTCAAAAAAGAGGGGAGGTCATACCAAAATTTCTGTTGAATTTATTTTGGTGATTACATACAAATCGGAGGTGCCTAAAAGGTTTGCAACTTCATCCTCCAATGTTTTTTTTTGTCATACTACATTTGCACCTATGTTTTGCACACTTTTTTTGTCTCCAAAATTTAGTTGTAAGTTGATGAGAGAGAAAATGTGTGTGGGGAAGAAAGAATATATAGAAATTTAGTTCATTTGCTAAACAAGGTTTTATAAAATAGTTGAGAAGGAAAACTCTAGTGAAAGTTAATCTTAAATAATAGAAAACAAACTAAAATGAAAATTAAAAGAAGTAAAACACATTAAAATTAGTTTAAAACTTTACAATAGTTTTTAAGGATTATTTGGTGTAATATTTTATGATTTTTGTATGAATAAAGATATCTTATAATTATTGTATGACTGTCATTATTGTAAGAATAATTATTTGTGTACGGTTTTTTTGACTATGTAGATGGATCGGCAATGGATGTACACTGACCGGCGGTCCAAAGAGTTTATTGACGGCGTGCACTATTTTTTGAGAGTGGCCGAAGCTAACAGGCAAAGGGGTTTTATTTGTTGTCCATGCAATAAGTGTAAGAATCAGAAGGAGTATTCTGCATCCAGAACTATTCATTTCCACTTGTTTGAGTCGGGGTTCATGCCAAGCTATAATTGTTGGACATCCCACGGAGAGCAAGGTGTTGAAATGGAAAAAGATGAAGTGGAAGACGACAATATTCCGGACTTTGCTCAGTACGTTGGATTTGAAGGAAATCAAACGGGCGAGGAGGAAATAGCTGCTGATGGTAACGACGTTGCGGATGATCTTGGTCAGATGTTGCAGGACGCCAGGGAGGACTGCGAAAGTGAAAAAGAGGCCCATAAATTGGACAAGATGTTGGAGGACCACAGAACTGCGTTGTACCCAGGTTGCGAGCAGGGGCACAAAAAGTTGGATACCACTCTGGAGTTGTTGCAATGGAAGGCAAAAAATGGGGTTAGTGACAAGGCAATTAGCGATTTATTGAAACTCGTCAAGAACATTCTTCCAGGGGGAAACAAATTGCCCGAGACAACGGACGAGGCTAAGAAGATAGTCTGCCCGCTAGGACTGGAAGTTCATAAGATTCACGCATGTCCGAACGATTGTATCCTATATCGCGGTGAGGAGTATGAGAACCTAGAAGCATGCCCTGTTTGCAAAGCACTACGATACAAGATTAGACGGGACGATCCAGGAGAAGTTGACGGGCAGCTAACAAAGAAGAGAATTCCTGCTAAGGTGATGTGGTATTTCCCTATAATACCACGGCTAAGGCGTTTGTTCAGGAACAAGGGGAATGCTAGAATATTGCGATGGCACGCTGAAGAGCGTCAACAGGACGGGATGCTGAGACACCCCGCCGATGGTTCGCAGTGACGAAACATCGACAGAAAATTTAAAGAATTTGGAAAGGACACACGAAACATACGGTTTGGTTTGAGTACGGATGGCATGAATCCTTTTGGAGAGATGAGCAGCGGCCATAGCACTTGGCCCGTTACGATGTGTATCTACAACCTCCCCCAGGCTATGCATGAAGAGGAAGTACATAATGATGCCGATTATTATTCAAGGCCCCAAGCAACCTGGTAACGACATCGACGTGTACCTAAGACCACTGGTCGAAGATCTTAAACAGTCGTGGAAGAAGGAAGGTGTCCCCGTGTGGGACGAGGACAAACAGGAGGAGTTTAACCTACGAGCGCTGCTGTTCGTAACCATCAACGATTGATCTACACTTAGCAACCTATCCGGACAGTCCAACAAGGGGTACAAGGCTTACACTCACTGTATGGATGAAACAGAAAGTACGTATCTTAAGCACTATAGGAAGGTTGTATACATGGGTCATCGTCAATTCCTTGCAGCAAACCACCCGGTACGGAAGAAAGGCAAGCACTTCGAACATAAGGCCGACCACCGTACAAAGCCTAAACATCGCAGCGGGAATACAGTGTTTGCTATGGTTAAAGATCTTAAAGTAGTGTTCGGAAAGGGGCCTGGAAGCCAGCCTATAGAGAGCGAAGATGGTCACACGGCGATGTGGAAAAAGAACTCTATATTTTGGGAGTTAACATATTGGGAATTCTTGGACGTACGCCACGCAATCGACGTGATGCACCTCACTAAAAACCTTTGCGTAAACCTTCTTGGCTTCCTAGATGTATACAGAAAGTCGAAAGATACACTGGAAGCACGTAATGATCTGAAGCATATGGAACAACGCGGCGACCTGCACCCGGAACCAAAGGAGAAAGGAAGCCATTACTTGAGTCCAGCCAGCTACACTCTTAGCAAGGCAGAGAAGAAAAGTATGTTTGAATGCTTGGAGAGCATAAAGGTACCGTCTGGATACTCCACGAATATCAAGCGAATAATAAGCACGAAGGAGAAGAAGTTCACAAACCTAAAGTCTCATGACTGTCACGTGTTGATGACACAACTGCTACCAGTTGTAATAAGGGGTATCCTTCCAAATAATGTCCGGGCAACAATAACAAAGCTATATGCATTCATGAACGCAATTTCGCAGAAGGACATCGATCCGGATAGATTAGAAGCCCTTCAGAATGAAGTGGTGCAATGTCTCGTCAGTTTTGAGTTGATATTTCCACCTGTATTTTTCAATATAATGACGCATCTGCTTTGTCACCTTGTGAAAGAGATCCGTATTATCGGGCCTATGTACCTACACAACATGTTTCCTTTCGAGAGGTACACGGGCGTTCTGAAGAAGTATGTTCGTAACCGTGCTCGTCCAGAGGCAAGCATCGCCAAGGGTTATGGAACAGAGGAGGTCATCGAATTTTGCGTAGAATTTATCGAAAACCTTCGCCCAATCGGGGTACCTGAATCACACCATGAAGGGCTGATTGTTCTTATGATGTTATTGAAAATCTCAAACAAAATCATGAGATACTTACTGAGATTTCAGACTGTGAAGTGGTACCATCAGTTGATGTGGGTACTTCCTAAACTTGTAAAATTTATTAGATGTTTTTTTTAAAATTTCAGTCTTGACATTTTATTTTTGTTTTCAGCTTTTGCTTCATTCTGTGTTGTATATTTGGGAGCCTAGATTTCATCCTTTGATACGTGAGGTGGCTTACGGAAATTCATACATTAATCTCTTATATTTTCCTTTTGCTGAACAGCTAATTAGTAGTGCTTTTTTTTTTTGGGATTTAGAGCCACTTACACATACTTTTGGGAATAATTAGTCGATTAACCAAGTCAAACGAAGTAGATCACAGTCAGGTTATCCTTGCCCTTCTTTTTTATTGATATATTAACTAAGAGTGCCTTTTCATTTTGATATGGTAACTAAGAGTGCTTTTCATTTTTTTTTTCTTCAGCAACTAGTACCAGTTGTTGGTGATTTCCCTTCACACTTACAGCCTTATGCGTATGCATTTGTTGACAATAAGTTTAGAGATTCCATGGTATGTGGATGAATACCTGAGTTTATTCTCTCCTTTTTTTCATTTCTACCCGGATTCTAATTCTGAATAATTCCATGGTATTCTAATTCTGCATAACATTACCGGCATGCAGTAGAATAAATACAATAACTGCATTCTTGATTCCATCAATTGACATATATTATGGAAATATGATCTGTTTTTTTTTAATTAGAACACTTTTGGTTATAACTGGTAGGCTCTTATAGAAATATGATGCATCACCATAGTTTTTAATGTAACTGCCCTTTCTGTACAGTATTATACTGCTGTAGAGCAAATACGCTTGCACAAAGAGTTTGACAATTATTTGTCCTCTGGTGAACTGGATCATTCTATGGATGAGTTTATTTCTTCAAAGGTAAAAGACTCTGCAGATCACCATTAACATAGCATTATGCTGTTTTCAACATTAACTTTCAATTGTATGTCATTTGCAGGATGAATTTGTAGAAGATCTCATTAGAGACGAGAGCACGATGGCACAGTTTTCAGATTTGAATCATGCTCTCTTGAAATTGTCTTTGGAGGTGCTAATGTTTCTTATGTAATGCTTATCCTTGCAATCTGTTTCATGAATACTCCCTTGGCATGTTTTTCCCCTTGCAGAGGAGAGCTGATGTTCTGGAAAATCAGCAACAAATTTGCATATATTCAGAATGTTTACGACGCCTCTTGGAGGATGAGTCGGTATGCAGTATACAATTTATTAATCATCATCAGAGTTCTCTTTTTATCAAAGTAACCTTTATTATCTGTCCTCTACATGCAGTTGCTTTATTTGTTGTCATCGTCATTCATAGGTGAAGTTAACAGTTTGCTGAATCCTATACTTGCCAATATTGCCAAAGTAGAACAGGGTCCTGTTATTATCGTTTCTAGTTGAAATAGCTGTAGTAATAAAAAGGGTGAATAGCTAATTTAGTCCCTCAAGTTTCACTGAAGGCTCAATTTAGTTCTTCAGGTTTCGTTTTGTCCACATAGGTCCCCTAAGTATTTGTTTTGGCTTAAAATCATCCTTGGAACCACATAATATGCCATATGGCTATTTCTAGTCAATATTTCTGTTAGAAAATGTCCCTCTTGCCCTTAATTTGTATACAACTATACACTATAAAAGAGAAAACCAAAATGAATAAACAATATTGCAGATGTACTTCCCATTATTTCAACATGTGCACTTGAAACTTAAGCAATGCCTATCGTATACACTTGCAAGTATATAATTTATTTTCGCTTTTACGTAAATTACTATGCATTATCTATAAAAAAATCATTGCATGCAATTTTTTCTCTTATATATGTGAATGAGGGGTATAAGTGTCATTTATCAAGAGGGTTGTTGGTTATGTTTAGCCATGTGGCTTCTAAGTGGGTTCAAGGATAAGTTTGAACTCAAATGAAAACTTGAAGGACTAATACGGATAGATTGAAACATCAAGGACCAAACTGAGCCTCGGATGAAACTTGGAGGACCACTTTAGCTATTCACCCTAATAAAAATGTGGAAAGTAGTTTTATTGTTCAATAAGTTCATCAACCTTACAAAACTATAGTATGTCAACGGAGTCTAATACACACTAGAACAATGGGAGTGGTCCTGAAGTACTATTTCGAGTGTAATGCATAATTTAATGGTATCAATCACATGAAAAGTTGCTAATTTTATCGCGTCCCTCAACTCTAGATCCGTTTTGAGTTTCATCCCTCAAATACAGAGCCTCATAAAATTAGTCCCCTCGACTATTAAAACTGGGTATAACTTGCCCCCTCGACCTTATTTGCTAGTTAATTTGACCAACATAGGTTGTGAGGCTAGAAAGACAGTGAACTTGATGGCCCATGTCACAAAAGGTGAATCAAAGAATATTGAAATCGTGGATGATGAACCACGAACCTCTATAACAAGTGGGCTCCACTGTTTATCTCGGGTAAAATCATTGTCATAAGTTTTACCAGGTTTGAGAGTTGAATGATAGATTTCATTTGGTATTGTAGTCCATGGACAAAATTCAAATGAATCAGTAGTCGAGGGGTGAGAAATTTACTTATTCATTTTACCGCTCATGCCCAAGAAATAGAATTGTTATTTTATACTCCCTCCGTCCCAAAAAAAGACAAACCCTAGGTTTCCGTGTCCAACGTTTGATTGTCCGTCTTATATGAAATTTTTTTATAATTAGTATTTTCATTGTTGTTAGATGATAAAACATGATTAATACTTTATGCGTGACTTGTCTTTTAAATTTTTTTCATAATTTTTTCAAATAAGACGGACGGTCAAACGTTGGACACAGAAACCTAGGGTTTGCCTTTTTTTGGGACGGAGGGAGTAGTGTGGACAGACTTTTAATGGAACATTGTTTAATCCCAGCTCACCATTTTGCGATATTCTCTTGAAGATACAGACTGCAAGGAAAATTGAAGAAACAAAAACTTACACATGGAAATGCTCAAACCAGATTTTTACTTTCCTCAAGTGGGAACTTTAGAGTTTAGAGTCTAACGTATAATATATTAGATCCTTAAAAAGTGTTGTAAAGCTAGGTTGTCAACATTCATGGAAGTATACCCAGAATTTAATGATTACTCTATCAAGAGTACAACTATCTTATGCTAGTCACATTGGCAGTTAACAAAAGTTTTCTTTTCATCTGACATTAGATATTTCAGTGTATTGACCTTTTTTTGTTTTTGGATTACTATGTGCGTATTGTTGGAACTAAACAAACCACACAATATGACATTCTGACTGAATATCTGAAATGTTTTTGGGATGTAAATTTTTCATATCCTTTGACAAAAGTGGAATTGGTGAATAACCTCCTGATGCTAGATTTAAGATACTCCCTCTGGTCATAAATATTTGACCTTTATGTTTGGTCAAACTTTTGGAACACTGACCATCAATAACTTCTAAATGTTTAGTTTAAGAACATAAAAATTCAAGTCATGATGTCTTGCTATGATCCACTTGAATGTTTTGCATATAATGTGCAATCCTTGAAACATTGCATGGTATAGGGTTTTAAAGACTGGTATTGTCAAAAATAGGGCATGTTATCTCATGTTTGCAGAGGATTTTTCATAGATTGTTGACTTGGACTTGTCTTATATTAATTTTCTTTTATATTCTTTTGTAGTTGGTTTTCATAAACAGTTTATAGTATCAAGATTGTGCTATGGATAAAATGCCAATTAGGTCCATTTTTCTTAATACAGTCAAAATCAAATTGAGTGGTAGGAGGTATAGAATATTTAGGCCAATTAGGTTTGTATTCATTCATCATTGATATGGTACTCTTCGCTGTTCAATTGTGCCTTTTTGTTTGTAACACTCTGTAGTTAAATATTGCTTCACCATGATATGATTTTTCCTTTGCCTCTGCTGATATCATGATATAAGTTTTGTCTTGTTGGAAGAGTGAAGACCATTATATTGCTGACATCTGTGCAACTTTTTAGTAAGACATATCGGCAAAGACAACTGGAATGGAAACTTTGCACCAGCTGATTTTGGTTCTTTTCAGCATAAGAATTTCTATCATTGTTGGGACAATTTGGTTCCAACAATCATCAAACATCCTTAATACTGTAGCATACTCATATGTGCAAGTAAACAGCATGCAAGAATTTCATCTCTGATGCATTTATCTTAGACACTAGTTTAATAGAAGTGTCAATTATTCCTGTTTTACTATCGATGTTTTTAGTTCAAAATTCTGTTGACCAAATCTCAAATTTCAAATACAATTTCAGCTAAAGGGTTATATCAAAAGGTTGATGAATGATCACAAAATGGAAGGTTTTTTCGACACGAATGATGATTCTATTAACTGGGTACTTGTCATAGTGGTAAATTTATTTATTCCAATAGTTATCATGCACTAACTTGCTGCTTGGATTTTAGGACAAGAAATGCTTTTCAGATCTTGTAGATGAATTCAATGAGAGAGTTTTTTCTGGGCATTCCCTTCCTAAGCATTACATGATCAGAGGAATCATTGTAGGTCTTCTGTAGTTCTAATTTTGTTATTCTCATCTATTCCAAATTAATATTTCAAATGCAATCTGTAAATAATGTCAGGATTGTTGGTTAATCTTCACGCGGAAGGGTAACTCTTGGCAAGATACTTTCGAAGAGGTAGTATACTGAGTCTTTTACTAGTCAATGTTTCATTTTTATGGTGCATCCTTGATGATATATCAAACTTATTGGTGTCTTCTATTAGGTTGTTGTTGAAGCATGTGAAAGGTGGACTGAAAATCGTGAGAAGGTATTGAATTCTGGATTGTCTTATTATGATTTAGTATTTGTTTATTTATTTAGGTTGATTGCACAGTGACAGTATTTTTTTTATACATCTAGAAGTGTTACTAAAATTCAGGATGTAAAAAATATGTCAGACTGATATTTTTGTACAAATAGAACATAATGTCAGTGTACTGACAAAAAAATTGTCTTCTATTTTGTATGTAGACCAAGGTGATTGAAAGTTGCTAAACTAAAAAAAGTGTCGTTATTTTCTTTCAAGGACTGGATTCAATGCATGCGTACATGACATAGGAAATAAATCTGTATATCTATTAAAAATATAGTGAAAAGCTCACTTATTTACATTGATATCTGCAATGTATCTCGTTTCGATGGATAGAACTTAAATAATGTGCTATAAATTTAGATGGAGGGAGTAGCAAAACTCCCAATCGGCCCAGAAAAGAGATTCACTCTAGATATACAAATTGGGAAACTTTAGCTATTTTCTCACTTCTTACTGGTAGTTTTTGTCATTGTGTAAGCCACGAAAAGTGTTCGAGAAGTGCATAAATGCAAAAATTTCGATTGTTGTCTCTTCACTTGTTTATTTGTTTTCTTGTATGTTATGCCCAGTATTGGATGGATTCAAGATACTATGAGCACCACTACTATGACATTGTTAGACGACCCTTGCAAGAGGTTAGTATTATTAGTTTATTATTAATTGGGAAGTTCATTTTATTAGTTGGCTAGCTGCTCTCCCCTTTTTTTCTTTTTCTTTTTTTGGGTTATTCTACCTTGCTGCCAGTATGTTGATGTCTTCTAGTTGTTTATTGAGCAGGTTTTTTCCTCGTTTCTTCCATCAATAGAATCTCGCCGTTAGCAGCTAAAAAGTGAAGATCGCCCTGCAGATGAGTGTAGCCTGTCAAGGTGCCCTCACCAGGGCAACAAAGGCATATTTTGATATATATCCGGATGCGACTCCGGCACGGGCGCCCGATGGGAGGAGGTTAAAATCGGCGCCTGATTTACGTGCAAAACTATTTTAAACTGATTTTTCTCTTAAATTACTTATCCAAATAATGATCCGATTGCACCATTAAATTCGTTGCAATTAAATATTCGAAACAAGATCACACATGGATTTATTCCGACGAAAACAAAATTTAGCTTATTATTGAATTATTTTTAAATGTTGCACGATGTTCCACTAGGTATATCGGAATTGTTTTACTAATTAGATCGAAAATGTTTCACTCGTTTAAATCGGGCGTTGTTTCACCTTATATAAAAATAATGTTTCACCAAATAGCGAAATAATGTTTCAGTTCACTGCAACATTTGATCAATACATAGTGAAACATTGTAAGTACACTAGGTGAAATATTTTTGGTGAAACAAAAAATAAAACGAATTTTATTTTTGGTGAAAAAAAAATAAAACGAATTTCCTTACCAGAGGGTTTCTAAAATATGTGGGTGATTTGTTGCAATGGAATATTTTAGTTCTCTGCAACATTAGATCTATATATAGTGAAACGTTGTGAGTGTACTAAAATATTTTTTATGGAACAAAAAGTAAACCAAATTCCTTTGATAGAGGGTTTCCAAAATATGTGGGTGATTTGTTGCAATGGAGTTATGTGTGTGTGTGGAAGTGGCAGGGGACACGTGGGTGATTTGTTGCAATTGAGTTATGTGTGTGTGGAAGTGGAAGGTGGGTGGCCCCCATGTGGGAGACGCGCGAGCAACCGAGCCTTGACGCTCCCGCGCCGGTCGACCGATATAAAGCGGTATCGTACATATACAGCTAGAATTTTAGGATGGTTGCCTTGCTACCATATTGATCAGCGTTCGGCGAAAAATGAGAGGCAAACCGTGTGCTCTGTCGAGGTAGTGCATGGATTAGTAATACTAATGTTAGTACTAGCCGAATGCCAGTATGTTGTTACCATATTTGCAAAAATTTAGTGATTTCAGATATGTTTTATTTGGTTGGGTTCAAAACGAAAATCTTGGTTTCTTCTAGCTTTGGTAGGGCTGCTGCAGCGATTGCTGGTAAATAAGCACGACTCTACTTTGCTGTTGCAGCTCCCCAACCTCGGTAGCGTTGGGGATGAACGTTGGCACCTCGTCCGTGATGGGGAGGCATCAGACGCGCGATGGACGTCTTACGTGATGTTTGTTTTCTCGGCACACTCGCACCCACATGATGGTGACGGCATGAAGGAATAAGTCCATCTGAGGTCTGTCAACGAATCCGATTTTCATCTAACAACCGGAAAACCAGATATAATAAGTCCCTCAACTATCGAATCTGATTTTCATCATTTAATCGGAAAACCAGATATAATAAGTCCCTCAACTATCGAAACCGGTGCAAAGGAGATCCCTCGACGGTTTTAACTGACGTGGCATCTATGTGTCTAGTTTGACTTTGTCTTCATCTGACGTGGCAATTCCATCCGAAAAAATAATAAAATACGTGAGACCCACGTATCAGTTTCGTGCACACAATAATAATAAACGGTGAGACCCAGGGGGCCCCACATGTCATACTTTTCCTCCTCCCCTCATCCTCACTCCTCTCTTCTTCCCCCTCCCCTATCCGACCACGTTGGGATCTACGGAGGCGAGGCGCACCCAGCCACACAGGCGACTGGGCCCGGGTGGGCGGTGAGCGCCGCAGTGACGGCGCCCGGAGCGAGGCGGAGAGGGCGCCAGCGGGA
>CM020188.1:13298750-13314074 GCA_009805545.1 Oryza longistaminata | reverse complement strand
TTGAATCGAACTTCGGGAAAAAAATCGTCTTTGTCTCTCTTGTGCATGTTCTTTGTTTGAATCTGCTGATATCCTGTGATCTTTTTCTTGTGCATCTGTGTGCCTGATCTTCCTAGCTAGGATTTTCTTCTCAGTTTACAAATTATCTCTGCTGCCCGGAAGTTCTTAAGGAAGTTCTGGCTTAAGAACTTCGGAAGTTCCGGATACTACATCCTACCCGGAAGTTCCGGGCCCTGTCAATTTAACCGCTGCGATTGTTGAGAAAATTTCAGGAAAGCCTATTCACCCCCCCTAGGCTACATCACTGCACGTTCAGCCGTGCGTGTGGCAATCCTACCAACACCTCAACGGTCAACAGGGCTCTCTAATAGCTCCCTATTTAAATTGAGATCACCTCACAAAGTTTCCAATGTGGTATTAATCCTCTTAACATTAATTGTGGCCTATGGGAAGTACTTAGAATAAATCGGGCATAACCCATTTATTCCATCCGAAAAGAAAGAAAGAAGAAATTAATCCCAATTGCCTCATCCTCTACTTCTTGTTCTTCATCTGCTACCCAAGCAAATCCATCACGATCCTCCTCAATTTGGCGAGACGCCAACAAGATTATCATCAGCCATGACAAGTACGCCCAAAAATTATCCCTGAAACAAGTCACCCTAGGCAGGTAAGGCAACAATATAGCTCTATTTATTACCAAAAAACATTTGCACCGTACACCTAGTTATCCATCCTGGAAGAAAAACATGCACAGATTACGTCTGACAGACTATATATACATCAGAATCAGATAAGCAAACTATTCCAGGTAAGTACACCACAACACCCAAAACCACCATATCAGTCGCAGTACCACCATAAGTCTCATGAAGTCCTGATCTTGAGATTGGGGTCGAATGCTTTCACGTAGCTCGTAAGGCCTGGATAAACAAAAAAAAACAAAAACAAAAAGCAATTAGTAACACATAACTGTTATTTTTTAAATTATTAAAACAGGCAGTACTCCTAACTTGCACTCATTTTTTACTTTGACTTAAATTGTTGTACAACTTTATAACTTACTTCTAACAAGTGGTGACTCTCCTATCCAGTTAAGCTTTCGGATCTCTTCGATGAGCTTATCATGTAAGCAGGCTTGGAGTCTAACAACAGCTTCTCCAAGAGGGCTTTAGCCACGCCAATTTGCTCCTAAAACAAAATAGAATGCAGTATACTTAGAATAGAGCAAAAAATAATCTGTTCAAGTCAGTTTGCTACTAAGACAATGTGGAATCTTAAACATGATAAAAATTATCTAACCTTGGGTCCAGTGTAATTTTGATAAGGATCATCTTGGTGGGCGACAATCTTATTTCTTAGAAGCATGACGGAGCTCCACAAACTTTTAGCTTCGTTGTAGTTAAGTCCAAGCTTGGTGATACAATCCTGTAGACCCAATGGAGATAGTTTGAGAGTGTTGACTTTCTTCCTCCTGTTTTTCATTCTCTAAGCACACAAACTATCTCTCTAACAAAACGCATTTTGATTTCGATCCCCATAGTGCAGGTTCCCAGAGAATATCCTCAAATCTATTTGACACATGTAAAGACAAAATAAATATGAGCAATATTGAGTGCTATATATACATTTTATTGGTAAATTACTTAGGAAACTCTAGTCGACATATAATCCCTGTTTGTTTCAACTTAAGATTATTGTAATCTAGATTATTGAGCTAGATTACTATAAGCTGGATTATAATAAGCCGACATAAAATAAGTTGTTAGTTGTTTGTTTCTCTAGATCATTAGCTTTACTAGCTGTTAGCCACTTAGTAATCTAAAAAAGCACCTTTAGAGTGCATTACCATATTATAGTAATCTGACTTATAGATTGTAATAATCTATCATAATAAGCTATCTGTTTGATTCAGCTTACTACTAATAATCCAAATTATAATAATCCTAAGCTGAATCAAACAGGGCCTTAGTCCAATGTAAACAACAGCTTGAGGCCAGTGGCCTAGTGCTACAGGCCCAACCAAATATTGAGCATTGGACACTAGGACTAGCTAGTTTCTACATATACAACGACGTTCCAAGCTTAAGCACCTACTGGAATTCTCGGGTATTAACAAATGGGAAAAGTCAATTCTATTGTCTCGAATTATTTCACCAGAGCACTTAACCCCTAAAATATTTTCCAGCATATTTTTTATTCAAACTAACAATCATGAAAATATTTGTGAACTTCGATATAATTCCTAACCACGCTCCCCCTCCCATGCAACATTTGATTCAAACTACTTCCAGCAACAGTAAGAAATTGTAATTATTTTTTTAATAACAAATATATTTACTCCAGTTCAGATGAGTTAGTTGTCAGGCTTCCTTGCATTGAGTCATTAAAACTGTAACAACCAATTTACCTTACGGTTTCCTTTACAGGACATCTACAAGATGTATCAATTCAGTATTGGGCTTATTGGCCGGCCATGATAGTTGAAATGTATTTTCCCAGGCAATTCCAGTTGTGCCTCTGAGATCTTCAACTGAAAAGTCTAAATATTCAGAAATACCAAAACTGAAGTTAGAAGCTATTTGGATATTTGGTCTAGAAAGAAAAGAACAATAGCTAATATTTTTTTCGGGAAGTGTACAGTTTATCCTACTGCCAAGAAAATAAGCAAATTTTAAAAAAAAATAAAGCAAATTAGTAATTAATATATTATAATCATCATCTAACAAGTGTCTATTCATTTATTTGTGTAAAGATAAAACGTGCATCGTTGAATGCACTGCATGCAACTAACCAAGATTAATTTCTATTGTGCAATGTCATGTAATATTTAAAATATGACATAATCCAGGAATACAAAGTTATGAAGCATATTAACTGATAAGGATTAATTTTAGAATAATAAAGGTTTTTTGTACTTGGTTGCTACACTTTTGCTTAGGTAATCATGAAAATGAGATGGATGGAGTATTACACTAGGGGTATAAATAAAGTCTAGCTACCTTCATTTAAAGGTGCATAATTTCAGAAATTTAGTTCTACGAGTTTTTTTTTATTGGCAAGTACAAAAATGACCCAAGTAATATTTTCGTAATTTCATGAGAACATACAAATATCATAGAGGTAAATATAGCACTTAATACTAAATGAAACGATAACTTACTCTTTTTCATTGTTTTTGGCCAATGGTTAGGCGTGGATATATCTCCAAGAAAAATCTTGTATTCTCCTGTTGGAATCTTCTCATATAAAATTTTGTGAGAGGCAAGTTCTAGTGAAACATCGAAGTGGCGGTATGCACTTCCACTAGAACTAGTGCCAGCTTGAGGATACCGCTCGTTCACATAGTGAACCGAGCTCACAATATCTCTATAAAAGCAACAAAAAAAACTCATAATATTTCAGTTTTGCTCAAGGAAACAAAGTCAATGGCATTTTTTTTTCAAAAATAGACTAAGCTCAATATCGTAAAATAGATATTCTCTATACAAAAGGATGTGAAGATTAATAAATTAACGCATAATGACATGACATGAATAATTGAGAATTTGTTTAGCAAGGTTACCCTTATTGTACCTGATTATTTGCATGCCACTTGGAGAAAAGCCTTTGAGCCAGGAACCTTATTCGCATCGATCTCCACAGAGAACAACTCACTGTTGGAGGTTACCTAATGTGCCTTCCACACGTGGAAATGCAATAAAACCTTTGTTATCATTATCCTCCAAAATCCATAGGGCTTAAATGTTGCGGTGTTCACAAAGGCTCAAGAAGTTGAATGTGTCATATGCATCTTGAAGTGGCTTTCTTCGAAGGACAACATATTGCCTAATGCTTTGATCTATCGCAGTTTTAGGATTTAAGAGATCATAAACTGAAGGCATAATAAAATGGGTAATTGAATTTTGTAGTCCTGGAACAGGATCCCTATAACAGATTAACTTCACATTGTTGTTAACAACCTCCACCTCCTACAAACATGTGTAATTTGGAATTAGATCCAATAATTTTATTCAATATTTTTTTTAAAAATGCAAAAGAATATTAATAGTTTGTATGAGAAATTGATTACCCCCTCCTTTGAAATATTGCTTACTTCAACTGGATACCTGAAAAACAGAAGACTGTTTAGAATATAGGATTAATTGATCCATGCCATTACAAATGTGCCATTTTGCTACAGGACACACAAAAATGTGTAATTAGCTATGAGACACCGTAGACGTGAATTTGTCCAAAGACACTTCAGAAGTGTGGTAATTGCTGCACGGACACTGGACGCATTAAAATATAATATCCACCCAATTGATGAGAGTGAAACCACATAAAATGACATTTTTTCCCTCTTCTCCCTTCTTCCGGTTTTCTTGCAACGCTCATTCGCAGTGAGCTCCACCGGCTTACCCATGACGGACAGCTGCTCGTGTAGTCAATGGTGCGGTCGCACAGCATGTCGAGGCTTGGCGACGAGGACGGAAGGTACAGCCAAATGTCATCGGTGACCGTGGTGCGTTGCAATCGCCGGTGCCACTCGGGCTCGCGCCACCGTCGCGGCTGGCACTTGAACCGGACGACCACGTGAGAGACATGAACCACATCGTGCTCTCCACTAGTACCGCCTCGCCCCGAGCACCGCCTCCTCGAGGTGGTTGACGACCCGGCGGATTTCCTACATTGGCTCAGGGAACACTCTATGGACGATGGCGAAAGCTGGCTCACCAAGGTCACCCACTTCGGCAACGTGTTCATAATCAGGGAGTTTGCCGACTACCCATAACCCCCCCCCCCCCCCGTGCGCACTAGCTAGACGGTGTCCAATCTCGCCGGTGCCGGCAGCATGTCGACCGACCGCGCCATCGACTACGTCGAGTGGTTGTGCCGCCATGAGCAAGCGGGTGGAGCTTGCTGTGAGTGAGCGGCGGAAGAAGATTGGGAGAAAGGAGAATAACATAAGGGTAAAGCTATCATTTTGTGTGGTTTCTCTCCCATCAATTGAGTTAATATTATATTTTAATGTATCCATTGTCCTGTAGCAAATTACCACACTTGGAGTGTTTTTGGACAAATTCACGTCTTTGCAGTATCGCAGCTAATTACACATTTTTTTAGTTTTTTTTGGGAAAATTTTGCCTTTTTAGATAAATGTCATTACTATTCATCTACTCGTATCCATACCATTCGAATACGCACAAAATTAGAAGCATGCCATCGCCGTCACGTTTTCCGTCATCATATAGACCAAAATACCCCTAAACATGGGACCCATATGACAGTTCCATCTTATTCCTCTATCATCTCTTCTGTCTTCCCCATCTCTCTTCCACCTCGTTGATCCATATGCGGCAGGCCATGAGGATCCGTCACCATCCTCTGCCACCATGTCCTCCTTACCCGCCTTCGCGAGCGACAGGGTGGAGCTCGAGGCAGCACATCTCAAGGAGGAACGCCTCATCCTCGAGTGTGCGGCCGGCACCGGGAAGCACCCGGATGAGGCGCATGTAGGCCGCGCTGCTAGCGCACAACCCGGTGACCTACATGTCGGTGAGTAGGTGGAGCCGCGGAGGGAATAGGCAAGGTCGAAGCTTGCGTGGGATTGAATACCACAGTTGCAAGACTTCCATGACCACTCTTGGTTGTCGACGGGGCCGACGGTGGTGCGACACACGACGGTCATTGTAGCCTCGCGCTAGAGGCAAGGCGGGTGGAAGCTTGAGTGGTGGAGGAAGATAGAGGCTCCTCATCAACCGCCACCACCGCCTCCTCCTCGTCGGTACCATAGAGGGAGAGGGGGAGCTGCACCCATGGTTTCTCCTAGGCAGGGGACTTGGCTGTGGAGGGCACAGGCCCATCATCCAGGCTAGATTTGAGGTGGCTCCACCGGATTCCAATTGCATCGAAGCAATGACGATGGCGTCAGTGCCGCTGCTATAGCCGACCAGTCGAGGAGGAAGGGAGAGAGAGGAAAAGAAGAAGAAATTGGGAAAGAAGATATTCAATGTTATGTTCAATTTGGTGTTACAAGAGTTGCTACATTTCTCTATAAACTTAATCAAACTTATAGGAATTTGACTTAGAAAGAAGTCAAAGCAACTGATAATATGAAACGGAGGGAATATAGTATAAATAATATTTTGACTAGAATAATTATAAAATTAATTTAAATCCACAATGTAATCAGACAAATAGGCCTAGCATTCACAATCACTTGCAGTGGTGAGGAAGGTGGAGAGGAGGGCTCATTTAAGATACATCAGGCAGGCTCATAGTCAAATGAAACAAAAAAAAAAAGGTTCATTCCAAATTTTGTTTGACAATTTCAATCAATATTCTGATGTATTTCTAAAATTTTGATCTCTTAATTTTTTTTGCTATATCAAAGGTTTGAACCCAGAGTAGTAAGAGCAGATAAAGGATGGCAACGACAAAACCATCACTGGCTAGTGACTACTAAGCTGCTGGGATTATATAGGAGAGCTAGAAAAAAGAGAGAAACCTTTAACTTTAATCTTGCTTGTCGGCCGGTACCATGTTAGTCTATGGTGTGCATTATTATTTTTAGTTTATAGTCTATAGTGGGCATTATAACGTTTTTAGGAAACTATGGGCATTATATTTGTTTTATTTAAACTACTACCAGGGAACTATGGGTCAATAGTAATATGGACCAATCACTAAATTATATACGGTAGTGCATAGCAATTAAATATTCGTAAGGACTCTATAGAAGATATATAAATGCACAAGTAGCTACCAGAGATGAAAAAAAAAAATACAATCAATGAAAAATTGAGATGTATTGGAGGCACTAACCAAGATACTTGCGTATTAAGTATAGTCCCAACTCTTCATGCTAAACGAGTCACCAAAAAAATACACTCAACAGGACCAGACAACTTCACATTTTCTAACCATTGCTTGATCATGGGTTGAACGGGTAAAAATTTGATTTTTTTTTCTAACCATGGCATACAAAAGGATAAGTTCATACTATCCGGATATCAGCTCTAGGAAACAGCACAAAACCAAACCACTTATGCACAAGCCTAAGAGTAGGATTATGTATGTCATTAGTTCAAGGCTTTCTACAAGACGAGAGACCCGTACCTTGCCAAAACATACGCATGTTAAAATCAGGGAATCCGTTCCTGAAATTAATTTCACATGTTTTGTCAAGGCCTAGATGCAAGCTAAGGTCTTTCAAAGTAAGATGGTACCCCTTGTGAAATACCGGAAAGAAATGCCATCACCTACATCTAGTAAGGTGCATAAAAATTGCATGGTAAGCAAACGGGAACCCGGCTCATCTACACATGCAAATTTATCCCATCCTACAGCACGCCAAACAGTATGAAACTTAGCATCCATACCTATCCTTTTTAGAAGGTCGAGTCGTATGCTCAGGTGTGAGCACACATTCGGTCTTTCAGCATGTGATAGGCTTGCATTTCCCGGTCGCCCACGAGGTCAAGATCGGAGTTGTCATACAGTCTCGGTGGAACGTATGCATCCTCCATGGATGCATCCATGGAAGGTGTACTCGGCTTATCACGTCGGCTTGTCCGTGAGCTTGATCGTCTCTTGAATATGCCCGAAAGTCATTTCTTCATAGCTACAGCAAAGAGCAAGAATACAAGACTACTCGGACGGGGGTTAAGCATGTACCCGCCGATTAACCTTGCACCGAACTAAATGCAGCAAATTGTGTGAATTTGATGCAAGCTTGCAAAATTTTGAATGAATTTTCGAGAGAAAGGTTTTGAGAGGGAGTGAAAATGAGTTAAAGCGGTGTGACTTCCCTCTCCCAGTCGAGCTGCATATATAGTGCATGGATAACGGCTAGTAATGGCATGTGGGCCCCACTAGCCGCTACCCTGCAAAAATTTGCAGCCAACCGGTGCCAGGCCAGTTTGGCCGAACCCCTGGTGGACCCAACCGGCCCCACATTTAGCCATTGGGTTCCAACGGCCAGTGTGGAGGTGGCTGTGCAAAATTTTGCCAAAAAATGCATTTTTATTTGCTCACAAAAATTCATTTGAAGAAATTGCCTCAAATCCAAATCTCAATGCACGTTTTGAAAATTCAAACATGCTTTGATGCGATGGAAAATAAATATGAGATAACTACCAATTTACCTGTTGGCATGTTAGTCTATGGTGTGCATTATTATTTTTAGTTTATAGTCTATAGTGGGCATTATAACGTTTTTAGGAAACTATGGGCATTATATTTGTTTTATTTAAACTACTACCAGGGAACTATGGGTCAATAGTAATATGGACCAATCACTAAATTATATACGGTAGTGCATAGCGATCAAAAAAATAATAATAATAATAAAATAAAATAACCTCTAGAGTTTAAATTTTATCCTACAAAATACCAACCTCTGCTATTCTATCTACTCTCAGTTTTATTCCTTCAATACCCTTTACCTATCTATCACTTTTACTATTTTTTTAATAATTAAGGATATTTTAGTTATTATACATCTCCACTAACTCCACGTTACCTATCTATCACTTTTACTACTTTTCACTTTTACTACTTTTTTCAATATTAAGGATATTTTAATTATTATTCATCTCCACTAACTCCACGTTGGGATGCTAGGAATTAAATTTTGTGGGACAGAGGAAGTATGTTTGTAAGTTGAAATTTAAATATTGGAATCTAATTTTGAATTTGATTTTTTTGTTTTTGCATCATAATTTATTTTACAACATGTACTTTTGGGTCGCTAAGAACACTACATAAAAGTTTCACCCACAAATGATTATTTATGTGCTAATAAACGATTTGGATAAGCATATAAATAAACGAAACAATGGGCATAACTTCTGTAAATTATCCAAACAAACACTTCTAGGAAGTACTGTACGTTGATTTCAAAAACTTGCTCAATCAGCAATCAGCATTGCTTGTATGACTTTTCTAAATGATATTTTAATTCTAGTATTTAATTTATACATTTGAGCCCTTGTCCATCGTCTACAACTATAATCAATCATCATCACACTACGGTTATCTTATATAAATCCTAAGGCCAGGATCACCTAAGGTTACAGTTCATACAAAAAAAGGTTCAAGTACACCTGAGAATAATAGAAATATTATGTACTAACAATAAACATAATTTATATAAGCTAAAAGAGACGTAGCATGACAAGCCAAACGATGCCATCTTACAGGCCAAACAGAATTCAGGGAGCTTCAATCTAAAATCAACAAAACATAAAGTAGCATGCTGTATTCTCTAGAGATATCGGGCAGAATTGAGCAACAAAGATAGCTCCAGAAAAATTCGTGAATGGTAGAACTGAAACTACAGGGATAAACCACAATGATCAGATGGCTACATGGAAGAGGATGACATCCAAAACAAAGATCCATGAGCAATGTTCCTGGACGATAAACATAGCACCACACTAATCTGCCTTAGAGCATATGTAGCTCCTTGCTGACAGCAGCCTACTTTTCTTTGTTTTCCTCAGATTCCTGCTGGTATCGGCGGTTGAACTTTGCAATCTGGCCCAGGCTTTGAGCCATTTGACGCTTTGCTCTCATATGATACACTTTGCCAGTATGGTTGACCTTGGTCATCATGATATTGATCAACCTGCCGCTTTGTGTCACATATGAAATCCACTGCATCTGAGGATGCAGTCCCTTCTTCATCCTTACAACCTATTCAAAAGGAATTAAAAAAATGCAAGGATGTCAGAAAAGGTTACACGTTTTTATGCTGAACAATTCTTCTTACACTACATGAAAAGAAATGTAACTAGTAAATATCTATTATCATGGTTCCGGACATTAACCATGAAAGAAATATCCAGTTCCTAAAAATACACTACATAACAACTAGATTAGGAGATAATGGTCAGTAATAAGAAGATTCCTCGGAAAAAAGCAAAAAAAAAAAAGGTAACAAATGCATGACTTTTGATATCATCGTAATGAATGTTCACATTACGGTGGATGTAAAGCCGATTAAGGAGTGATGCTGAACAAGTTCTGCCACACAAATGTTGCATGAGCCTAAATGTACCACCCAGTCATAAATGAGCATAAGTTCTCCAATGTTAAACAAAACATGCGTGAACCACCCAGTCATACAAAAGAAGGTAAGATGGTATAATATGAAGAAGAAAAAGACAGTCAAATGACCATTTAAGATAAATAATATGAAAGTAGGGAACGAAGTAGTAGTTGATTATTAGTCACACAAAAAGACAACAAAAGTCAAAGATCACATTCAGATGTACTCCATTAGAAAACAAATCTCCATCATCATGTATATTAAAATTCGTCCATTGAACTTATTAAGTGAGATTGTTGAACCATGTAACAAAATATGCTCGGAAATACCATTCCTAAGACCATAAGTTGAGCCTAATATGCAGCGCAAAGTGAAGGTATATATGAACTACAGAAAATAGACGAAGAGTGATGCCTATTAATCCCCTGTTACCCATGTATAATGGTTCCATCTAGAACTCTTCCACATTCCTGTTGCATTATTAGAGTTAGGTAGTTCTTCATAAGAAATAAAAGATGACACAATAGTCAAAGTACCAATCTTCATGCTTCCACAGGTACGGAAGTTAAAATGAGTAAATTAGCAACTTTTCAACAGGCAGTCCTGCTTAAAAGTATGTTGTAGTTCATTATGGTACATCCTAAATTCCCAATCCTGTGAAAGATTCTAGTTCTATTCAATTTCCAAATTCATAGGGAAAATCTGGCTGACAACCTTGCTCTTTATAAGCAAAAGCAGCAAAATATGGATAACTGGACTGTATTCTGTTTTCATAAACAGAATTCTTTGGTCCCCATCAAGCAAGTGCAGTGTAGGATTTCTATGTTTTGACTTACCCATTCATATATTGATTTTGTTCATTCCGATGTCAGCACAAATCATAGGTAGTAAAATAGGAACTATACAAAATAACTATATAAGCAACGCATGGTTATTTGAAATAAGATCAAGGATTCAAAGTAAAACAAACAACCATGATACAATTGATAGGAACAACTGAAACAGATTCAATTAGCTGTCCTACCTAGGAAACTTGTACACTTTCGCCAAGACAAAAATCGACCTACACATGGTTCCGAGGGTGATGAACCATAAATTGCGCATGCTCAGGGAATCTTACTAGAGAATTGAAGCTAATCACCAGTCTATTCAAAGCACTTAAAATCGGAATGGAATCCCTACCTGCTAATTCCTGGTAAGACACACTATTGAACGGCAAACAAAGGTAACAAAAAAACAAACAGGCATGGCCATTTAAGATAAATCATATGAAGGTAAGAATCAAACTAATAGTTGCTTAATTAGTCATACAAGAAGGCAGTGCTGCTTGGAGGTTGTAGTTCATTAGGGTATATCCTAAATTCCCAATCCTGTCAAAGATCATATACCTATTCAAGTTCCAAGTTCACAGAAACAAACTTACAATCTGGCTGATAACCTTACTCCTTATAAGAAAAGGCAGAAAGAAAACATATGGACTACTGGACGGTATTATTCTGTTTTCATATTTTCCGATCCAACAAACAGACTTCTTTGGCAATACCACAGTTGCTACTAGAGCTATACAGCTGTAATGTAGAATTTAAGTTTTGGCTTACACATTCATAGATTGATTTTATTCATTCTGAAGTATCAAGAATACACATAGGTAGTAAAATACTGCTATACAGCATAACCATATTAACCAGGGTAGTGACCGGAAATCAGGTCGGAGTAAAACCAACCACCACAATATAATATAATACACATGATGGCTGAAACAAACTGAATTAGCCGACCTACCTTTGTCAATTTCCACACTCTCTTGCAAGACGAAATCAGACCTACACATGTTTCCGCAGGTGATGAATCATGAGTCGAAGATGATCAGGGAATATTACTAGCGATTCGAGGCTATAACCAAAAATCTATTCAAAACGCTTAAAAAACGGCGGCGCGGGATCCCTTCCGGCTAAAATTCCTGGTAAAAGACACACTACTGGACACCGTACAGAGGTAACAAAAATGGAGCAAATCCCCCCTTGCTCCCAATAAAAAGCCCAGGGGCACCGCCACATTAGAATGGCTTTTGACTAAATTTGTACCAGCATCGAAACGAGAGCTCGCGGGGCATCCTACTCGACGATATGGCGAACAACATCTCTGAACTCTTTGCTGCACTCTGCCACTGCCATCTTAGGCGCAAACAACGACACATCTGAACTAGGGGGGTTTAGTGGCCTAACGTCGCGTGGTGGTGCTGGGGATCAAATGGGGGTTTCAGTACTATAAAACGAATCCAAATCCATGTCCGGATGAATCTCCCAATCGAGGCCACATCTGCTCATATGGGAGGAAAAGGGGGAGAGAGAGGAGGAGGAGGATGAGTTTACCTTCGATTCGATTCGAATAGCACCGAGACGGAGGGCGGGGGCGGGAGCAGGGAGGAGTCGGGGTGGAGAGGAGAGGAGAGGAGCTCGTCTGCGCCGTGCCTCCGGTGACGTGCTCGCCGGCGGCGGCGCGCGAGAGGAGGGGAGGGGAAGCGGGGGGAGGCGGCTGGAAAACAGAGAGAGAGAGAGAGAGGAGGCAAGGGTAGAGGGGGAGATGGCTATGGGTATTTTGGTCATTTCCTAATTTCTCTTTTTTTCCTTTTTTTTTTCTTTTTGTGTGTGTACTACGCCGTTATGACTGATGGAGTATATGGCCTCCTAGCACTATGAATCCGGACATGTGTATATCCAGATTCATAGCTAGGATGTGTCACATCCGGTACTATGTTAGTTTTTTATTGGAACGGAGGGAGTACAGTCAAAACTCCTCCCACCGTTTCATATTACGAGGCATTTTAAATTTTTAAAGTTAAACTTCTTAAATTGAAAACGTTTATAGTAAAATATAACAACGCTTAAGTACCAAATTAATTTTAGTACATTTAACGTTGAACATGTTTTTGTAGTTTTTTCTTCTTGTGTTGAAATTATTACTATTTTTTTTTCATAAACTTTGTCAAACCTAAAATGATTTGATTTAAAAAAAGTTAAAACGACTTATAGTATGAACAAGAATTAAAGTCAAATAATATTAAACTTTAGGTGATTGCGCAAAGCGAATTAAAATTAAAATTTTGTTCCAGTGACTACCTGTTTTTATATTTTTACATCGTATTTATAAAAGTTATAGAAACTCCAGTATATATTTCTCTAATACTAAGTGAAATAATGTATTGCCATTTTGTAGGCCATATTTAGAGGGTGTTTGGGACGGAGGGACTAGTCTCTCTCTCTAAAAAAAACACCCCCTTATACATCCAAAGCACTGCTGTAAAGGAGAATGGTATACAACATAATGCATAGTATGCATCTGCTGTATCTCAAATACCGCATTGACTGAATATGGAGAAACACATGAAAAGCATCGCTTCATTGCTGAAAATGGTTATTTCAACTTTCTACAGAAAATCAATAGAAATGTTCTCTCATAAATTTAATTTATATTGTGTCTATCAAGTATTACATGAAGAAAATCGATTAACAATAGAACAATCAAACTTCGACCAGCTATACACATTTTAGAAGTGTCAATTGTACAACCAACAGTAGTCAGCTAATGAGACAGGCTCTGGATTCTCAGGTATCAACAAAATCCCAAGTCAAATCGATGAAACCAATCAACAACATGCGCCTTGTTTACAAGATTCCAGCAACTTGAGCATTCAATGGGGCAACCCAGTTCATCATTTACTCCAGCTTATCGTGATCAGCTTCAGCAATCTTTGGCGGCTCCGCAGGGAAGTACTTGATGCCCACAAGATCACCAACTCTGCTGATAACCTGAGTGGATTACAAACATGAGAACAATGTGAATTGGAATCCCTTTAAACATATGTGAACAGCCGAAAATTAACAAACGAAAGCACTCACATCAAGGGCTTTTATCAGGTCCTCCCTAGTGTGCGAAGCAGAAATGCAGATGCGCGCCCTTGCAAGGAGCAGAGGTGTGGCAGGGAATGCCACAGTGACAACAGCAACCTGAAATGTCAGTGCCACATCAGTCGCACGGTAATAGGGGCTAGGGAGCAACAAGAAACTGGCAAAAACCGTTATTCTGTACCATTTCTGAAGATAAATAGCATTCTATACCATTACTAACCTTTTGTCTAAGGCACTCCCTGGAAAAAGCTGGAATTTTGGCTGGATTGTAGAGCATTATTGGCATAACTGGAGAGTCATTGTCTCCGAGAACCTCAAAACCCATCTTCTTGAGCTCTGACCTAAAGAAATTGCTGTTCTCACGGATGCGTGCAAGTTTCTGGGCACCTGCAAGACATCAAAACCAAAATAAATAAGAATTGAAAGTAAAACTTACATGGATAGCCTGCAGCGCATTGAAAGGGTCGAAGCAGAAGAAAAGGCTAGTACCTCTGTTGGAGCCATCCTCTCCAAGGATCACTTTAATGGCTGAAATAACTTGTTGTACTGCTGGTGGTGACATGGAGGTAGCATAAATATGCGCTGGGCAGCTAAGCTTCAGGTGCTGAATTATCTCCTGAGAGTTCAAGCAAGGTGAATCAGTAAATTTTCAATTCAAGCAACTGAAAGAAGTGCTCTGAAGATGTACCTTCGATGCTGCAATATATCCACCACATGATCCAAATGACTTAGTGAAAGTGCCCATCATTATGTCCACATCAGCTGGATCAACCCCAAGGAGCTCACAAACACCCCGACCAGACTGCCCAACAGCGCCAATGCTATGGGCCTCATCCAGATAAGTGTAAGCCTATTTTACATAATAAAGAATAATTCAACATGGTCAACTCTCGATGTTGCACTTCATATAGATTGCTAATTGATTGAGAAGCTAATTAAGCTGCTTTATGCACAGAACTTAAACTGTAAATTAGAAGAAATTTCCTCAAACCTTGTATTTCTTGCATACAGCTATGATCTCAGGTAGTTTGCACAGCTCGCCTTCCATGCTGTAGATACCCTCAACAATGACAATGATCTTTTTCCACGGTCTGTGTGTGCGTGGTTGACCACCAGCTATCTGCTCTCTCAGGACCTCTTCCAAATGAGCAGGGGCTGTAAGCAGCATGCTGACAAATAAGTCCTTGTGAACCACAAACAGTGAATATTGCTTCGCATTGCATAAAGGCATAAAAGCTTACAGTTATGCTGGAAAACCCGAACGGTTGCACCGGATCCTCTTGCACCATTGACAATCGAGTTATGGTTCAGTGAGTCACTAATTATCAGCCCACCCTGGAATAACAAGAAATTTAGTCATGTTAATTGCTGCTAAGT
>CM020188.1:13276981-13289998 GCA_009805545.1 Oryza longistaminata | reverse complement strand
GTGCCTGCACTCTTCCAACTGCTCCCGGTCGCGGATAAAGCTTGGCCACTTCCCCGCTGCTGAAGCATCATTAGTTTCAGGCATTAATATCTAACATTTGATTCTTTTCCTTGCAGATCTGCATTTCCATCCGCAACAGCGCTTCATCTGGTCTGCCTCTATTCATTTTGTTGTCAATTGGTTGCTTTCACCATCCTTTACTCTACAACAGATGATTTGCATGGCCATTGTTTCATGCGCAGGAAATTCATGGACGGTTTACAATGTAAATTTGATGTTGGATGGTGTCTTATCTTGACCAAAGTTTGTCAAATTCGCTTGCCTGTTGCTGCGTTGTATAACTTGCAACCTATTTTTCTTATAGCCATGCCATAAGCTTAGATGCACCTTCTACTCCATTGCCTCATGTATGCAGCCGTGTTTTGATATATATGGTGCAGTGACTTTGTGAGCAGCTCAGTTTAATAGAACCAAGGTACGTTGTTCTCTTCTCCTTTTGTTTTAATATATTTGCAGATTTTTAGAATTCTTCAGTAGCTTAATTTGATTTTCTTTACAATCTTATAGGTAAGATGGTTGATCTCGATCATTGTTTCAAATTGATTGCCTACAACTCTTTGAAATAGAAGGTAAATTAACCATACACTCGTCTACTATATATGTTTGTGTATGTCATATACTTGATGAAATGCTTGATGGACTTAGCCCGTCGATATGCATTATTGGTTAAGTACTCAAAACTGCACACTGCTGTCACTTAATTTTAGATTTCTCATCACGTTCAGTTATATTAGATTCAGGCCTTAAGGGGTATGGCAGCTATTAACTGTATAATATTTTGACCCAAATGATTCAGTTCTAGAGCACTTAAAGATGGCTATTGCAGGTATTATAGGCCAGCACAAAGTTTGTTGTTGTTATCTCTTTGTTGCTTGCAGTATACTCATATCACATTGAAGCCAAGTTATGCTATGTATTACGTTAATTTGGTCATGAAACGTTTCTCTCTATTCAGGAAGCATTTTTATTCAACAATGTATGTGCCTTCTCTGCTAAACTACTATGCAGTGGATGTGTTCATGATTGTTTTCTTCTGATCCTAGCACATTCCCTGAGATATCCTTCAAATATGATGACTTCAAATTCATCGTGTGCCTTTTTTCCTCTCATATTTACATTGTTATGCCTAGGACAATAGCTTCAGTTTAACAGTGCACCTTCGCTGCTTGATAATTGCGATGGGTAAGATACTATCAGTCAACTGTGAATCTATTATGTACTTATGTTGTTTCACCTCTACAAAGCCAAAAAATGAAGTTCTCCCTAGACACACCCAAACCTTCCAAGTAGAGCAATAATTTTATTAGCAACCATTATTTCCACATATCTATCGCCTCTTTGATTTAAATAGTCATCCAAGATAAAGGAGTTAACGCAATAAACTAAATGGGCTGCTCATTTTGTTTAATGTCCATAGATTTGCAAGCAGGAATCCCTCAATCTATATTTTCTTTGCTTGGCAGGAGTTACATTTTTTTAGATGACATCCAGTAGGGATTCAGGCCATTGGAGCTTGAGGGATACACACCATTCAGTAGTTTGAGAAATTGATGTTTCAACTTCGCCTAAATTTATAGGTTAAATATGATACTAATTAGTTGTGCTTGTCGTTTTTAGTAATCAGTGCCACATATAAAATGTAGCTCAAGCCATTTTTTTGTGCTTTTACCTCTCCTATCAAGGTAGGACTGATGTTGGCATTTGGGAACGCCTTTTCATTTTCTTTATGTAATGAGGATTAATGTATTTCCAACTCCTAATTAGTAAATTACAACAAGAGGAAAGCAATAAGGATATAATTACCCTTTCTAAATTGAGGTGATGTATGCAAGAAACTAGCCAATTGGAATAACCAGGCTATCAATGTAATATGAAAATACAAAACATTGAATGATGTGTCAGGAGGATCATTTCCATCCACTGATTGCATATGCTAATTCTATTATTTATCATCTCTTTTTTCAAAGGTCCTTCCGGAGATTCTTCATATGGCTATCCTGGCCTGCTAACTTCTATGATTTAATCTGTGTGCGCTGCTGCTTTCCATGTCTCTGCAAATGCATATGTATTGATGTGCCCTTCAATCTCCATGCAGAGTATGCTATCATGACACACAAGGATTTTTTTGTTGGGTGCTGTGTAAAATTATTGTTACCGAGGCCTTCAAAGGTATTACAGTAATATATTGTTACATCTTCTTCACCGGGCTTCTATACTAGAGATCCTCCTATTACTATTTTAGTTCTTTTTAAACCAGACAACCTGATTAGCTATTCTTACTTATCTTTTTATACAAGATTTTTTTTTACAAGATTATATTTGCACCATCAGATGTAGAATGCCAATTTTGTTCAAGCTCCCCCTAGCCATATACCATATATTCATGTTCTGCTTGATTTCTACTCTGTGGTTGAGCAAAATTCTGTGTATAATACTTATGCATCTTGCATTGCACTTGAGCTTAATTTTTGTAGAGGCCACCCTGTGCAGCTTTCTCAATTTCATCCATAACAAAACAAGGGGCATTTTACATACTCTTAGGTAATTGCTTGGGTACATTGTATTTTGATATCCTTCAGGTCTACTATTTGAACTCATCAATTAGTGAGTAGGATGAATAGATATTTACTTAGGCTTGATGTTGCTACTTCCCTAAAGAGATTTTCTATTGGTTCTATCAACTATAAATAATTTATTCCTTCATATTCTGCCAGTGTCTCTTTCAGTGTGATACGTGAATTCAGTATGCATATGCTCTATTAACCTAGGTGCTACTTTCATTATGTCATGATAAATTGAGTTATGCCCATTTCAGATATATGATCTCTACTTTTATTTAGCTCATAAAGGTAGATTGTTTCTCCTTTGGCAGTTCAAACCAGTATGCTCCGTTTGTATCAAGTAAACAATTATATATAGGTCATGTACATGGAACAATTGATACATTTTTCGCTATATTGTAATGATAAAGAATATTTCATTGATTAGCAAAAGATTCATATAACTTTTGATTTGATTATTCAATATGTCCGCGGCAACGTGCGGGGTCCCGGCTAGTATAACATGTTCTCATTACCTCGGGCTTTATGGGTTGGATGGAGTGCGGCCACACAGTTGGCCATTCTCTTTTATCTCTCCAAATTGACGGTAGATGCATCTGTGCAAATTAAGGCATGTTTTTGTTCCTTATGCCATTCGATGCTATCAGGCTCATTGCCAACAGTGTTCATTTTTCCAATTCCTTTGCTTTGCTTATAAACCACACTTATCGTCGTGTTTTTTTTTCATGGTGGTAATCTCTATATATCTAATACAAAAGCTCGAATTTGAGTTTGAATGATTTTAGGCTTGGCTCGAATGTGGGTTTTGGCTCAGCTTATTAGCAGCACGTACGCAAATCAAGTCTGGTCATCAACTCATGATTAATTAACTGCTATAAACTTAGACATAGATTTATTTATTTTTAATAAACTTCTATATAGAAAGTTTGTATCAAAAGTGTATCTTTTTAGCAGTTCATAAAGCGTGCTAATTAAAAAGGCAAGGGAGTAGCTAAATCCTAAAGGTGCATTCAAATCACCCTTAGTTATTTACAAATTGTTAGTTACAATATATTACCTCCGTCCCAAAATAAGTGCAGCCGTGGGAATCTGTATCTAACGTTTGACTGTTCGTCTTATTTAAAAAATTTATGAGAAAAATAAAAAAATAGTCACACACAAAATATTATTTATGTTTTATCATCTAATAACAATAAAAGTACTAATCATAAAAAGTTTTCAAATAAGACAAGCGTTAAACGTTAGACATGAACAGTGCAAAACTACACTTATTTTAGGACGGAGGGAATAGAGTTTCTAATTGAACAATATGGAGTTTCTAATGAAAACCTCCTTCTCAGTGTCGATCTTTTCATTGTCTGTACTACACAACATGACGTTTGCAAAAGAAGACTAACAGAAATATAGGAAATTACATTTAAAAAGACATAAGGTCTAGAAAATAAAAATGTCATGAAGTGGGTGTGCATGCTCAAAATTTTCGTACATGAGTTTGGTGTTACAATGTAATTTTTTTCTGAACGCACAAAAGAAATTACATGTTATTCCTTTAAGATGAAAGAAGGGTTTACACAATGTAAAAGTCGGAGGGCGTCTGCCAGGGATTAGGGGATTGAAGGATTAATACCAGAAGGTGCTATTAGAGGAATGATCCCTAAAAAAAAGGAAGAAGGGAAGGAAGCTACATAGGTCCTATCCTCCTAGGAAGCCCACTAGAAGCTACAGAAGTATTGATACAATGTCACATATATACTCACATAGTTACTATTTATTAGTGCATTCAATTATTTATTGTGTTGATCATTATTTTACCCGAGATGCCTGATTTAATTTGTCTCCAGTTTTCTTCTCCTGTTCGGTCTCCCATATTGATTTTATCTATGACATATGCTAATGACCTTTCTATAACCCATTTATTCATGTCTCATATATATTGCCCAAATTTGCTCCTTGGTAACTGCGATGAGGTTTTCTAAAGCAATGGGATAACAATTAGGTAGGAGATCAATACATACATGACAACTAGAGCTAGAGGGATCCAAGAGGTGTGCCGCCCGACTACTTGAGTAGAGGCATAACCTGTAGGTTAGTATTGAAGACTATTGGGAATCTGAGATGTGAGAACCCTGATTTAGTAGAGATGGGGGAAGAAAAAAAAAATGAAAACTTAAAATTTGGCAGTCCGATAAATTTTTCAATAATACTTTTGACCACAGCTACTTATTATGAACTATATGAGATTGTAATATAATCAATTTTGCCACTGTATTGACAATGCACAACATGCCCGATGGTATGGCCAACCCTTTCACATCATAGAATTACTCTGCAGCGGCAGCCGGCAAAGGTATCGTCCATGACAAACGAGTTTACCCTAAAGATTTTACCATAAAAATTTAAATACCATAAAACATCTTAAATGAAATTTTGAACAAACATAACGTAAAATTTATTTAACTAGCGCTATACATTTTGTGTAATTTTACATACAGGCAACAACTTAAGTTGCCAAATAAAACTCGTTACAAACCAAGTTGTTACCTTCTCGTATAAGCTAAAACGTAATTGTTGTGAAAAAAAAACAAATACAGTTTTATACTCCTTCCGTTTCATATTATTTTTTTTCTACTAGTGAAACATTTTTTAATTTGACCATATTTATAGAAAAATATAGTAACATTTATAACCCAAAACAAATATATTATCAAACTGTATCCAATGTTATATTTAATGAAACTAATTTAGTATTAAAGATGTTACTAAATTTTTATATAAACTTGGTACAACAAGTTAATTTAGAAAAATAATCAAAATGATTATAAAACAGATGAAGTATAATTTATTCAAGCCTCTTCATTTATTAAAACTGAAAAAAAGAAATGTAATTTGAGAACAAAAATCCCTTGCTCATCTCCCTTCCCTTCCGTTCGCCATCTAACGAACTTTCGCGGAATAGGCGGTTCCCACTTCCATCCATGTCCATCCCCCTTTTTCCTCTCCCCTTCGCTACTCGCCAATAGGGGTGAAAACGGGACGGATATTTCCCGCCCGCCCGACCGACCATATTAATATGGGACAGATTCGGGTAAAAATTCGGGTACCCGAGTTCTTACACGGGTTTCGGATACAAGTACGGGTTTTCCCTGTCGGATATGAGATCGGGTTCGGGAGGGCAGTATCCGACGGATACGGATTATCCGGATAATTATGCGGGTATTACCCGGGTAGATACCCGTATATTACCCGGACAAAATAGACTAATACACACACAAGCACAACAGCCCAACAGCCAAGGCCCAGTGGCCCACCAACACCAAGCGGGGCAGCCAGGCAAACAGCAGGCGCCGCACCGCACACGTGCATTCTAGCCGCAGCCTGCGGCCGAGCCAGCGCCCGCCGCCCAGCACCGACGCCCGACCGCAACGCGGTGTCGCTGGTGTGCCGGGAGTGGTATCGCGTCGAGCGCCTCAGCCGCCGCTCGGTGCTCGTGCGCAACTGCTACGCGGCGCGCCCGGAGCGCGTGCACGCGCGCTTCCCCGGCCTGCGCTCGCTGAGCGTGAAGGGGAGGCCGCGCTTTGTCCCCGCGGGGTGGGGTGCCGCGGCGCGGCCATGGGTGGCCACGTGCGTCGCCGCGTGCCCTGGCCTCGAGGAGCTCCGGCTGAAGCGGATGGTTGTCACTGATGGGTGCCTCAAGCTGCTCGCTTGCTCATTCCCCAATTTGAAGTCGCTCGTCCTTGTTGGCTGTCAGGGGTTCAGCACCGATGGGCTTGCTACTGTCGCTACCAATTGCAGGTGAGACTAATGCAAGCTTCTAGATTTTGTGTCGTAATGATCTGAATTTAGGAGTCCTCCATTAGATATTGACTTTGTTGGCTCTGACTGTTTAAGTTAATCTTGCGTAGCCATTTTAATTAGCTATGCTTTACCTATTGTTAGGTACTCAGGTTTTCAACCTTCTTGATGTTCAGTTTATGGCAATGCTCAAGTCTAGTTCACATCATGGAACCTCATTCGTCCTTGTGTACTTCATTTCAGTTTAGGCTATATCTATCTATTACAGGTTTAGAGATCATAATTGTGTAACTAAAACTGTCAAACACAATGCACAAGCTCCTCACAAAATTTAGGGGCAATCTAGTTTTGCATAATTTAGTTTGAATCTCCAGTTAAATACTTACACTATTTTTTTGCATTAGTTGTTATTAGTTAACACTCTTTTATTCATATCAAATCGTGTGATATGATTTGCTTGTCTATTTATTGGGATTTTGTGTGACTTATGTCAGAAGATAATTATTGAAATCACGAAAATATCACATATTCATTTTTCCATGAGCACTTAACTGAAATACTTCAAGATTCCTTTATCCATAGTTCTCAATGTTTATGTGAACTCCATATAGCAAGGTGGAAACACCAAGAACAACCATGTAATGTTGGAAAATTGAGCAAGTCACTGCTACTAGTATATTGTTATTGCAATTTTAAGGAGCACTGGAAACACTTCATTGTATACTTACACATGTTTGGGAAATGTTTTGACTAATAACCAAGAAACAGTGCTGGAGGGTGGAGAACTGGAGATCAACAAAAATTATACTTCCTAAATCCATCCTAAAGGACTAAAGAAATTTAAACTATTCACTGTTTTACTTTTTCCTATCTAATAGCTTTTGCATTTATCAGTTTCACAGTTTCATTTATAAGCCGTCTCATGTTTTTTTAATAACATCTATTGACCTTTTACTCCAAATTGAATTATGATAAGTTGTTTGGTTTATTTGGATGATATCATCTTTAAGGGTGTTCACCATCCAGTATTTTGTGCGCTACCTGTTTGTTTTTGGTGGAACTGGTGGTCAGTGCTCAAGAGGCACCAGTGCTAAGCATATTTCATCGGCTTGATTACCTTGATAGTCATTTAATCATAGTAGCTGGCAACAATTTGGACAACTTTAAATTTGTGATCTCATACTTCTGTTCTGTTACATAAAGCTAACTTTAGATTTATTTTCACCTCTACTGTCTCTAGTTTTTCTGCAGAAGTATTTTGGCTGACGCAATGCATCTTATGAATTTTATTTATAACTCTTCGCTCTTAGATTTATGAAGGAACTGGACTTACAAGAGAGTCTGGTGGAGGATCGAGACTCTCGTTGGCTTGGATGTTTTCCCAAGCCTTCTACATTACTAGAATCCTTGAATTTTTCTTGCTTGACCGGGGAGGTGAATAGTTCTGCATTGGAAATACTGGTTGCAAGGAGTCCAAATCTTAGAAGCTTGAGATTGAACCGTTCAGTTCCACTTGATGTTTTGGCCAGAATTCTTTGTCGCAGACCTAGGCTGGTGGACTTATGTACAGGATCTTTTGTACAAGGCAATATTGTTGGTGCATATGCTGGGCTATTCAATAGTTTTCAACATTGCAGTTTGCTGAAGAGTTTATCTGGGTTTTGGGATGCTACAAGCTTGTTTATTCCAGTGATTGCTCCTGTTTGCAAGAATCTAACGTGCTTGAACCTTAGCTCTGCTCCAATGGTCAGGAGTGCTTATCTTATTGAATTTATTTGTCAATGCAAGAAACTCCAACAATTGTGGGTAAGACTTACTAGAAGTAATGCAAATGATTTGCTAGGGATTTATTTAAGTAATCTAGTTATGAAGTGTGATACTGTGTTGGTTGTTTATATTTTCAACTTACAAAATTTATAGGGGTTGCTGGCGAATGGGAAAAAATATAGGTGTTTTTTTGCGAGGTTAAGTACACTGTTAACGTTCCTGCAGTCGATAGGTGCATTTGTTGTGACTTGTGAGGTTGATTATACTGTTTCCCTGTTTACAAGACCATTGCACTGGAAGTATATGGAATGACTGTAGATGGGATATCATTTTCTTATTTGGAACTTCTGTTTTGGCAATCATATCCTACTTCAATCAGCTTATGGTTTGAGTTACATGCTTAGTAGGCAAGAATTTCATATACTTAAACAAACCAAAATTCATTTTAGTCCACTTTCTAGTAACTCTCACTGTTTAGCAGAGGTGAATTGCACCCCTCTGAGTTAAATAAAAAACCACAAATTTGTTTGTGCGAATGTTGATCTGTTTGTGCAAATGTTACTAAAATATCTAGATGGTGAGATAGATTTACAAATGTTCTAGAATTTTGAAATAACAACGTTTTGAATTTTCCTGTATCTTTAGTAATGTACATGGTTTTTTTAATGTTCTGATTTGGTGTTTTGTCGCATCATATACAGTTCAACGTTCGTGTCAACATGGTTACTGGTTCCTTGATATTGGAAGATTGTTAATTGATAACTTTGATTAAAACTAGTCTGGATTCACTTCATTACGAGGGAAAAAGGAATATGCCAAATATTTGTTGGACTTAGAGTATCAATGTGACCTAATCAGTTCCACTGTGTGATTAGTGCACCATAATGACACAATAAATCAAGATATAATATAATTGGGGTGTTATACTCAGGTTAGATAAGTCTTGTATGTGGGTTGTGTTAACAATATTTGAATTAGAAGTTAAAGCTTACTAACTGCAGTAGAATGTCATGATAAATGATGTTCCAGTTAACTTTGCTATCCCTATGTTTCTTCTATTGTGATGCAGTTGTTGGTTGTTTCTTCATAAATGTGTTTTGGTTACCTATGGCCTTATCCTTGGTTTCAGGTGTTAGATCACATTGGTGATGAAGGATTGAAAATTGTAGCCCTCATCCTGTATACAGCTCCCAAGAGTTGAGAGTTTTCCTGCGAATGCAAATGCCAGAGCAAGCACTGTGACAGAGGAAGGGCTAGTTTGCCATATCTGCAGGCTGTACAATTACAGTCTGGGCTCTATTTTTGCCAACGGATGACAACTCTGCACTGAATTACTTTTCGCAAAGAACTGCCCACGATTCACGTCCTTCAGACTGTGTTGTTCTTGATCCAGGATCGAGCAGACGCTGTGACAGGGCAGCCATTGGATGAGGGTTTTGGGGCAATCGTACAGTCATGCACTTAGACGGCTATGTTTGTCTGGACTTCTCACAGACACAGTGTTCCTCTACATTGGCATGTATGCTGAGAGGCTGGAATGCTTTCTGTAGCATTTGCAGAGATACACGAGGCATGACCTACGTGCTCAATTGGCTGCAAAAATCTCAAGAAGCTGGAAATCAGGGACAGTCCTTTTGGTGACAGCGGTTGCATCATAGTGAGGCAATGCGCTCACTCTGGTTGTCGTCGTGTAATGTCACCCTGGGGGTTGCAAGTCTCTTGCAGCAAGCATGGCAAACCTCAACATGAGGTCATGAAAGAGCACAAGTATCAATGAGGCAGACAATGCTAATGATGCAAAGAAGTGAAGAAGTTGTATATTTACAGGACAGTTGCTGGACGAGGGGTGATGCGCCCTGAATTCATCTCAACGTTCTAAGATCCATATATTTTTTGAAGTTGAAGGTTTGTTCTTCGACAACCACCTTTTGTTTATATCATACTCTGCTGCGTCGAGTTGATCTACATGTTCTAAAGATCTTCTATCTTTCACTCGGGTCGGATAGGATGTAAATTCCTTTGCTATCATGGTCAAAGGGTTCTTATAGGATTATTTTTGTGTGTAAATCCTTTTGCTATCACCTCTGCTTATGTCATTATCTTCAGCAGTGCTACACTTTGATAATCTCCAAAATTGAAACTCTAAGTTTATGGTTAACTTGCGCGATTGATTACACATCATTGGTAACATCTAAGCCTTGTCGTAATACCATAATTCTAAGCATATTCATGGTTCATTTATACGTTATATCGATGCTCTCATGTAATGTCTGGGAAATTTGAAGTGCCAAATTGTTACTTTTCTGAGTCGAAAGATATGATCAGTTAAGCCTGATGAACAGCTGATTCAGTAGTTGGACCCTCAATTTGTGTGCAGCATTTCAGCACTGGTCAAGACTAATCTGTGACTTACAAGTTGAGAATTTGAGTAGATCCCCATCCTGTTTACCTTCAAATACTCTGAAATTTTTCTTTCTGATGTCGCAATCCAATGTCCATTCGCTGCAAGACAGGGTGGCTTGGAAGTCAGTGCATCTCGCTGTTAGTTGTAGCGTGGGGGTGTACTGGTGTTGCTCACAGTTGATTTCATCATCATGGCCATCAACAACATGCTTATTCCTGCACGGTTTAGCAAGCTTTAATTGACCACCATCATCGCTTGCTGGTTGATCATTAGTACTACATCAATTGGTGTCCAAATTCCAAAATGTTTGGTTATAATTGCTTCGAGGCAATTAAGATGTTATGAGGGTAAATTAAGGACTTGTTTAGTTGGGGAAAATTTTTAATTTGATTGTCACACGGATATACGGACACACATTTGAAGTATTAAATGTAATCTAATAAACACAATAAATTATAGATTTCGCATGTAAACTGTTTGGTGAATTTATTGAGCCTAATTAATCCGTTATTAGCAAATGTTTACTGCAACACACATTGTCAATAATGGCGTAATTTAGGTTTAAAAGATTCGTCTCGCAATTTACACGTAATCTGTGTAATTGTTTTTCTTACATTTAATACTTCATGCATATGTAAATATTCGACGTGACAGCGTAAATATTTTTGTTTTGGGAACTAAAGGTGAAAACAAACATGATGGTAGGAAAGAATGAGTATGAGCATGCAGCGACGTGTGTAGGAATGTGATGGGAGAGCCCCATTGCTCTGAAAATTAATGTAGAGAAGTTTCTGCGAACGTGATATATATACGATGGAGAGGGAGAGGGGGGACAGATTGAGCGGTGAGAATTAAATCATAAAATCAGGATCTCATCGACATGTGTATGCCTATGCTTATGTGTCGGCGCTGCGTATGGGTCACATGCACGCATGCTACTGTTCGATGACTCTGTAATTAACATTATATTTTTGTTTCTTTAATTAGTTTTTTTTCTCAAAGAATCAACACACTTCTTTTTTTTTTTTCGTGAGTCGTTGACGCAATTCCTGACATTTGACCTTATCAGGTACGAATGGCAGTATGGCAGTGAGAACCGAGATATCCAGTACAAGTACAGTAGAAAAAAAATACTCATCGAAGGGTGATAAATTACACTAAATTTCTCCCCAAATGTTTTGATTGATTTCTGTCAAATCATACACAAGTACTACCTCTGTCCCATTAAAAAATCAACATAGCACTATGAATGTGGACATGCATTTATCCAAATTCGTTGTATTAGAATGGAACACATTCAATCCTGATTCGTTTTTCCGTGGAACAGAGGAAATACATAACAATGATACAAGTGTACTGGTAATAGTGACACGTTCTTTATGAACTGAACTTCATAAATATTTGATACTCATTCTGTCCCATATTGATTCCTAGCAATTCTTAGATAAATTAGTAATGAGAAAATCAAACAAATACTATTGACAAGCCAGCAAATATTTGATATTCGTTCTGTATAATGTGACGTGGAGGAGAGAGATGCGAGGAGAGATAGTCAGGCCGGCACTTTACATGAGCAGTCGCTTGCACGGGTACCTATGCAACCAGTGGGATCCATAGTACTATCTCCGTCCCAAAATAAATGCAGTCGTAGGGAATCGTGTCCAGTGTTTGACCGTTTGTCTTATTTAAAAAAATTATGAAAGAATTAAAAAAAATTAGTCGCCCATAAAGTACTATTCATGTTTTATCATCTGATAACACAAAAATAGTAATCACAAGAAATTTTCAAATAGGACGAACGGTCAAACGTTGGATATAAATAGTACAAAAATGTACTTATTTTAGGATGTAGGGAGTAGTAGCAATGTAGCATGCATGGAGGGAGCATGGCTTAGGGTTGTTTATGAGAAGTTGGTTGGAAGAATATAAAAAAGTTAGGTTTCCTAACTCCTTGGCTTTGAATTTATTTTCTGAATTTTACAGCTATAGATTCTTAGAATCTGGACACGTTTTTGGTGGGCTCAGGTGAGACTTTTCATCCATTAAATGTATCATGTGTACGTATATAGCCTCGTAGAGCTTTATACATCAACTCTTCGACTAGGGTTATGTTTAGTTCTACGCCAAAATTGAAAGTTTGACTAAAATTGAAAATTTAAAGAAAAAAGTTGGAAATTTACGTGTGTAGGAAAGTTTTGATGTGGTAGATAAAATGAAAGTTTAAAAAAAAAGTTGGGAACTAAACTCGGCCTAGCTATATATAAAAATCGGAGTAAGCAGTAAGTTTTTTTATTGACTTTGATCTTACAAACAAGTAAATAAAAGTACGCTGCTAGTACATCTAGTAAGGCCATGTTCCTGCATTAGTAGCAGATAGATTTTTTTACACATAAAACGAAACCATTCAAACATAATTAATCAAGTATTAATTAT
>CM020188.1:13254261-13276044 GCA_009805545.1 Oryza longistaminata | reverse complement strand
TATAATTTGAAAAGTATATTATTTGATTTTTTATTTTTTATTATATATATCAGTTTAAAAAAAAATCGTCGTTAGCGGTTTAAAAAAGTGTGTTAAACAAAAACAAAAAAGTTTATGTTTGGAGTTATAGTGTTTAGAACGGGACCTAATTAGTACTCAGCAAGACTATAAAATACGTTGAGTGAGTGACTGACATCTATCAGGGATTCGGCCACTTCCCAACCCAAGACCTGACATAGTTTTTGATAACAATTTTACATCATCATGAAACTAGTACTAGACACTACTCTTCCCAATGCAAACATCACTATTCCGTACTTAAAATTTAATGCTACTTATCTCACATGACATTGTCTTGGATGTTGTGTTTTAGAAACCATGTCTTATGCAAGACATGGTTTCCTTCTCTTTTCTCATTTATTCACTTGCCACATCATTTTTCATTTCAGTGGCAGCTTATTTAATGCTATGGACTCTATCCTGGTCATTGGGTTGGGAATGGGCTTATAATTATTTCCATCAGCTTTGCGCTTGTTGCATATTGATACACAGGGGACACTGACACACCATCTGATTAAGGGTGTTTTAGTTCACCAAAAGAAAATTTTTTGGTGTCATATAGGTATAGTAATTGCACAGGATAGTATGATTATGACTTTTAGATGGATACTATACGTATGTAATATTATTGTTTGCTGCTAATGAGTCAAGTTGGTAATAGCTTGGTCTCGGATTATGGTTTCTTTGTTTGTTCCATGTGTAGGTGACTCGATGTCTCGGGAGAGTATTTTCGGTGATGGACCGGGAGTCGGCTTGGGGATAAGACGACGTCCGTTGTGGTCAGAGATCATGCGGGATACTTAGGCTAGAGTTGATGCACGTGGTTGATGGAGATTCCATATGGCATACGATGGAGTTATTGTGTGCGTATGGGATGCGGAGTCGAATTTGGAAGGAGTCCAAATTTGGTACGATTGGTTATGTAAAGTTTCTTTCTTGTACTAGAGGGTTTCCTAAGGTGTTTAGGACTCCTAGTATGAGTTTGGTTCGTGGCTTTAGGCTGCCTACCTCATGTATAAATAGAGGGGGAGCGTGAGGCTTCCCGGTATCGCTTTAGAGAGAAATTGAGTTGAGTTTTGAGTTAGGGTTTCGAGTTTAGTCGAAGTTTTTGTAAGGAGTGCTGTTTGTGCACTTTGTAAACACAGAGAGAATCAATAAAGTCGTCATCTATTTTAAGAGTTCTTCGATTTATGTTTCACCGGGTTTCGGCGGTCTAACCGGCGATCTACGGGCGGTCAGACCGGTGACAAGCGGCGGTCAGACCGGCGGCGGCAACAGGCGCGGCAGGCGACTTTGGCGGTCAGACCGGAGATTCAACACCGGTCAGACCGGCGGCATTCACTCGGTCAGACCGGCAGATCAATCTCGGTCAGACCGATCTCCGTCGATTTCGAGGGTAACTTTTATTTCCGCTAAAAGTTTTCGGTTTTTGGTATACCAACCATTCACGCCTCTCTGGTTGGCTTAGTTCTTGTGATTCGATCCTACAGTACAGCTGTATGCGTGGAAGAACGATGAATCAGCATAATCAGTGCGATCCGATATTGCGGAGAGCAGCTTGCCGCCGGACCAATCATGCAACCCTACATAGTGCGTCGAAAGCGACACGTGCATGCATTCTCGTTAGTGGAAACGTACAATCGAACTTTGGAACTTTCTACGTGTGTGTCATTTGGCGCATTTAACTTTGAGCAAATTTCGTTAATGAAAAACCCCAACTATTATATTTTATTTAGAGGAAGTTCATATTTTGAGAGACAAAATGTTTAAGGAGCCCCAAAATTATATAAAACACACTCATTTTCATTGTTATATATGCTTTCTTAATATACATTCACAAATATAATAGGCGCAAAATGCCCATATATTCCTCATGTCTAAATTATATTCTTCCTCACCCTCGCGCTCTATGATTGCACAAACACTCAACACAATCCTCACCGTTAATGACAGATTAACTGGTTACATACATACAAAATGGTTTATACTTATGATAATTTACAAGTGTCAAAAATGGGGCTAATGTGTATATATACTTGAAAAATATCACATACCATTTTTTACAATTATTATATATAAATATATTAGTCAAATAGATAATATAAGTTTAAAAATAGGGTTCTCGAAACATTTTACCTCAAAACATGGGTTCCTTGGAACAAAAATCAATACATGGGTTTGTGAGCTACACAAGCCCCCAAAACCTGCGTTTAATTTTGTGGAATTTACTCTTTAACTTTCTTCCGGCTTCATTATAGTGTAATTCTTCCACTGTCTTTGCCGCTCGATCACATCACTTCTCCTCCATCTTCATTGGCTCCAATACCTCCTATCACCATCCTACACTGTCTCTGGTAGGCTCATGCCACCAGCTCCCACAGCCCCCTAACAGATCGAACGGCGAGATTCCTCTGCTACCAACAACGACCCATCGCTCTCCTTGATCTTGTGCGGCCAAGGAGGCACCACCTTCGTGCACCCCACCACGGCGGCCATAGCCCCACCACCATTCTAAGCTAGGGAACAACCCCATCTTCCCCTAAAACCTAACCACTTAAGAGTTCACTGGAGACGAAGACATAACTGAATCATATAACAAACCGTAAGGTCAGATATTCACACATTTTGCCTACAATTAACTTTATTACTCGGTACTTCTCCTACTCTAAAATGACTCGGCTAACTTTGCATAATTTGCGACATCTACCAGGCTAACACTAAGCAAAGATCTGATGATCCACGTAAAGTGTAACCAACAAATTAAACCGTGACCACACCAGTCGGGCAACCCTTGTTTATCTTTATGTAAAAAAAGATGGAATGCTACAGCTGCGACATGAACTAAACAACTGCCTAATAAAATGTGGCACACGTCTAACATTTAGAAGAATAAACCTCAAATTAATAAGAACAAATTAACTAAAGCTAGCTAGCTATGTACTCCCTCCATATTTAGACTTGATCAGGATATATCAATCTATAATCCATTTAATTAGTGCATCGAAGAAAGAGAATTAATTATTGCTTAATTTGGTGGATGTTTCATTCACTGCGTGAAGGTGAAGAGATGCAGTGATTCCCTACATACAAATTAACAGTCCCATGCGCATACATGCACAGATCCATTCACTTCGTATACAGAAACAAATAGACCATGAGTGGAGTACCAAATATATGTGCCAATCATTTTTGAAAAACATCGAAACCTTATTATGATGATCATTTGTAAATAGAGGGAGTATACATCATATCAATGACGTTGAGAGGGCAGACGTTACATATGCATTAACCTACCACTGCACCAGGGGTGGAGTCAGGATTATGTCAAGAGTAGGGCTTAATCACTAGAGTATAAGCTTCTTGAATGAATTTTAATAGGAAAATTAGCAAATTCCTTGGTATTTTTTCTGTCAGGTGTGGGGCCCGGGCCCAAGCTGTCCCACACCTGGCTCCGCCCCTGCACTGCACTAGTGCATACCCTTAGAGAACATTGTAGGATCATATATAGGATTGACAAGATGGATCGACCATAGCTTCTAACCTACCTGGCTGGCATGGCATGCATGGCTGCCGGATCTTTGCATGGGTGGTTGTTACAAGCACATAAGGTTAAGTTGACGGTGTAGTCGGTTGGGTAGTTGCCATCACTCACTCATGCATGCTGAATACACAGCGCAAAAGCAGCCGGCAATTTGGGATTAGGGTTTCTTTCTCCTGGCCGGCCCCTCGGTTCATTTATTTTCTCAATCCGACTTAATGTGCGATTGAGCAATGATAATAATGAGCTATACACTTACGTGAAAAAGAGAGAAAAAAATGAGTAGTATTGGCTCTCACGTATAAGAGTTTAGCTCTATACATGCTCCAAAAAATACGCATTATAGAAGGTTTAATAGAGTATACATAACCGCCGACGATTAAAAGTGCCACTTCATATTAGAGTGATCAAGAGACCGTATGTTTAGCAGCTGGCTATTGACACGAACTCCAATAGATTGATCCATATTTTTTAATTTAACTTTCACACACAAAATGCTCTTACGTGGACCCCACAACCATATTTTTACTGGTTGGTGGCTTGGTGCTGCCTGTCTCACCTAGGAATGTGTTTGGAGCCAACAGCAAATTAATCGCCCGCTCACATACTCTCTCCAACTTATTATTCATCTTCCAGTTCATCACTTCTGCATGCATGCACACTACAGCAAAAACCTCATATATAGAGGCACTTTTGTAGAGGCGTTTTGTAAATTACTTCTAAGATCAGAAGTTTTATATTGTAGAGACAATTTATAGAGGCACTTTAAAAATTGCCTCGAAAACTTTTACTCTAGAAACATTTTCAGCTCAGTTTATTTGATTTTATCTTGATGCATTCTTTCGGCACGGTAAAATGTGCCTAATATGTAAAGGTATTTTCTTGAGACATTTTAGACTATGTAGAGATACTTTTTAGAATGATAATGTGTACTAAAGGACTAAATATAAATAATTAAAGGCATAAACATACGAGTAATGACATGGAGTTGGGTTGGTTAATGCATTAAGAGATCTTGAGTTCAAAGCCTAACTAAAGCAAGGAAACTATTTTATTCTCCTCTTTTGGACTAGTTTCATATGTTTGGTACAATTAAATTCCTTTTTTTGACTAGTTTAATATATTTGTGGTACAATTTAATGTCTCTAGAAAATGACTCTACCATCTAACATGCATTTTATAAAATGTATCTTCGTATGTAGAGACAAATCATCATAAGACACTTATTAGACTATTTAAAAATGCCTCTACAGTATTGTAAAGGTATTTGAAAAGTGTCTCTACAGTACTAGAAAAATATCTCTATAAAGTATTTTTCTTATAGTGACATTATACCACCAGTTTAAACTGTCTATTATACTTGCTCTTAATAAATTTATAGTAAGAGAGAGAGAAGGAAAACAAATAGAGCTAACCTTATAGACATGTACATGTGAGCTCTGCAAGGAAAAGCGATCGAGCTCTACTATTAAACTTGCTAGCTTTTAAGTTAAAACACATGTGATGCAGTACACCAGTCATCATGTAGGAAATGAGTAGGATTAATTGCAAATGTGCAATTGTGTTACTTAATTAAGTTACTAAAACATATGTGATGCCGTAGTCATCATCTCGGAAATGATGGGTAGGGATTAATTGAGAAAATTAGAATGTGGCCACAGCATGGATCAGGCCCATGTGCTTTCGTCAGTATTTTTCTTAATTTCCTTTCGCTTTTGTTGATCATGTATGCATATGCTGGAATTTTGTGGTAGCCAGCGAAGAATAGTGACAGAAAAGGCTAAGAAAAGATGTCTTGTACGCGTATAGCAGTGATATACATATGCAGCTTGATCTCTGCAGGCCCTACCTGTAATTAATTAGTGAATGGATTATATATAATTTTCTATTATACTACCTGTATTAATCTATCTGTCCTACAACTATCTTCTTAATTTGTGCCTGCCCATCAGCCGGCCTTTCTCTAGCAAAGACATGTGTATACGCTTAATTGTCTCTGCTTATATATTGTGATTGTATATATATATTAACGCGTACACGCCATCTATACTTAGTATTCATGAATTGTGATGTGTTCGCCATTTAGCATGGAATTAATGTTTTCTTGGTAACCAATTAGTACTTACTAAAACACCACTTGTTTGATTCATTGGTTTGTCTGGTTATTGTGATTGTATATGTGTGTATATATAGTACTACCAGGGGCTTTTAACTATTTGCCACTTTTAGATTTGGCAAATAACTATTTGCCATCCCTATCTCAATGACATGTGGGTCCACATGTGTCTATGACATGTGGGTCCAGTGGCAAAAAGTTAATTGCCACATCTAAATGTGGCAAATGGTTAAATATCTCGTACTACCAGGGCCCAACCCTACTGGAATTGGAGGTAGCTAGCTAGCTAGAGAGGATCAGTATATGTGTGTTTATCTCTTGTATGCTTGCTTTGATTGGTGATTCCAACAATAATTAATTAACTATATCATCTTCTTGGTGTTTTCTTAACTTTGTCTTACGTGTGGGATTAGTGATGAGCCTCTTTTGCTTTGGCCGGCCTTCTCCTGCATCGTGCATGTGCTTTGTTAGGTCGATTGATCACATCCCTAGGCAGTTTACTGATTTGCCAGAAAGGAAATAACAACTAATTAATAATGTGCTCTTGAGAAAAAAAATTCCCTTGTTAATAGTGAAGAGAAAATATCCAATACACACAAGCTTCCTGTGTACACTCTGTGCATACCAATTAGCAAATATCCCAGAAAATTCTAGAAAAAATTGGACACATGCTTCCATAGTATTACACATATTCCTAAAGTCTCATATTCAAATTCATTATATTTTAGCCGTAACAAAATTGTGAAAAATCTGACAGTTTTAAGAGTAAAAATATATCAAAATTTTGTCTTTTTTGTTACGGCTAAAACATATATAATGAATTTGTAAATAATATTTCACTCATAGGTGTAATACTATTGGAAGTATGTGTTCAATTTTTTCTCTGTGACATTTGTTAGTTGGTGTACGTGAACTAAAGTGTGCACGGTAAGCTTATGTCCATAGGATATGTTTCCAATAGTGATATGATTATTTAGGCATATATATTGCTGGAGTTTTTCACTGTCTATTGGAGCTATAGCTGCAAAATTGTCATACAGATTCGTGCACACACTGGCATTACTTACTTCAACAACAGGGTGTCTCAACTAGCATGATACACGTGCCACATGAAGATAACACTTTCCAAAAAAAATGCCTGGCTTTCCAATATTTTACAGCACGAATGTTAAGCAAACAACAAACTATAAATTACTCAAATCTAGCACACATATAGGTGTATGTACTATATGTGGCAAGTGCACTGTTACTTTCTCACAGTTGCTAGTAGGCACAGTAGCTCCCTATATATGCATGGTCCTCTAATCCCATATGCATTCATGCAATATGGCACTAATTAATTACAATTAATTCGATTATATGATTATGATGACACAGGAGTACCCAGCAGCTACGGCCTACAAACTACTCCCTCCGTTTCAAAATGTTTGACATCGTTGACTTTTTAGTACGTGTTTAACGATTCGTCTTATTCAAAAAATTTAAGTAATTATTTATACTTTTCATATCATTTGATTCACTGTTAAATATACTTTCATGTACACATATAGTTTTACATATTTCATAATTTTTTTTGAATAAGACGAACGGTCAAACATATGCTAAAAGATCAACGGTGTCAAATATTTTGAAACGGAGGGAGTACACCCAGCAGCTTTCTGTTACACCTTCCGCTTATGAAAGCGATCCAATCTCTCTTGTTGTTAGCAAATTAAGCTAATTAAACTTAATTGATGAGATGCCAAATGCAAAGGCTTGATTTGCCGCTGTCAGCAAAGCTCTCTCCTTTTATATTAATTTGAGCGAAAAATTGTCAGCTAGCTCTTGCATGGATTATCATATCGATCGTACGTACGTACAGTGTCATTTTCTTAATCCAATAATTAATCTGGGTGTTTTCTCTTTTGCTCCCTAGCTCTTCTTGTTGTTTCTTTCACGTCGCTTTTGGTACACCTAGGCTTGGTCCGGGTGCATGACTTTGACTCCTCAATTTCGTGCATAAAATTGACAGGAAATCGGGAAGGAGGTACGGACGCAGGATTTATTATACTACCTGTATTAATCTATCTGTCCTACAACTATCTTCTTAATTTGTGCCTGCCCATCAGCCGGCCTTTCTCTAGCAAAGACATGTGTATACGCTTAATTGTCTCTGCTTATATATTGTGATTGTATATATATATTAACGCGTACACGCCATCTATACTTAGTATTCATGAATTGTGATGTGTTCGCCATTTAGCATGGAATTAATGTTTTCTTGGTAACCAATTAGTACTTACTAAAACACCACTTGTTTGATTCATTGGTTTGTCTGGTTATTGTGATTGTATATGTGTGTATATATAGTACTACCAGGGGCTTTTAACTATTTGCCACTTTTAGATTTGGCAAATAACTATTTGCCATCCCTATCTCAATGACATGTGGGTCCACATGTGTCTATGACATGTGGGTCCAGTGGCAAAAAGTTAATTGCCACATCTAAATGTGGCAAATGGTTAAATATCTCGTACTACCAGGGCCCAACCCTACTGGAATTGGAGGTAGCTAGCTAGCTAGAGAGGATCAGTATATGTGTGTTTATCTCTTGTATGCTTGCTTTGATTGGTGATTCCAACAATAATTAATTAACTATATCATCTTCTTGGTGTTTTCTTAACTTTGTCTTACGTGTGGGATTAATTAGTGATGAGCCTCTTTTGCTTTGGCCGGCCTTCTCCTGCATCGTGCATGTGCTTTGTTAGGTCGATTGATCACATCCCTAGGCAGTTTACTGATTTGCCAGAAAGGAAATAACAACTAATTAATAATGTGCTCTTGAGAAAAAAAAAATTCCCTTGTTAATAGTGAAGAGAAAATATCCAATACACACAAGCTTCCTGTGTACACTCTGTGCATACCAATTAGCAAATATCCTAGAAAATTCTAGAAAAAAATTGAACACATACTTCCAATAGTATTACACATATCCGTAAAGTCTCATATTTAAATTCATTATATTTTAGCCGTAACAAAAATATGAAAAATCCGGTAGTTTTAAGAGTTAAAATATATCAAAATTTTGTCTTTTTGTTACGGCTAAAAAATATATAATGAACTTTTAAATAAGATTTCACTCATAGGAGTGTGTTCATTTTCTCTAGAATGTGTTTATTTTTTCTAGAATTTTTTATGATATTTGTTAGTTGGTGTGCACAAAATGTGCATGATAAGCTTATGTCCATAGGATGTTTCCTATAGTGATATGATTATTTAGGCATATATATTGCTGTAGTTTTTCACTGTCTATTGGAGCTATAGCTGCAAAATTGTCATACTGATTCGTGCACACACTGGCATTACTTGCTTCAACAACAGGGTGTCTCAACTAGCATGTACACGTGTCACATGAAGATAACACTTTCCAAAAAAAATGCCTGGCTTTCCAATATTTTTACAAAAGGAATATTCAGCAAACAATTAACAAACTATAAATTACTCAAATCTAGCACATATATGTGTATGTACTATATGTGGCAAGTGCACTGTTACTTTCTCACAGTTGCTAGTAGGCAGTAGCTCCCTATATATGCATTGTCCTCTAATCCCATATGCATTCATGCAATATGGCACTAATTAATTACAATTAATTCGATTATATATGATTATGATGACACAGGAGTACCCAGCAGCTACGGCCTACAAACTACAAACCAGCAGCTTTCTGTTACACCTTCCGCTTAAGAAAGCGATCCAATCTCTTTTGTTGTTAGCAAAGCTAATTAAACTTAATTGATGAGATGCCAAATGCAAAGGCTTTGATTTGCCGCTGTCAGCAAAGCTCTCTCTACTTTTATATTTTGAGCGAAAATTTGTCAGCTAGCTCTTGCATGGATATATTATCATCATATCGTACGTACGTACAGTGTCATTATCTTAATCCAATAATTACTCTGGGTTTTACTCTTTTGCTCCCTAGCTTCTTGTTGTTTCTTTCACGTCGCTTTTGGTAGTACACCTAGGCTTGGTCCGGGTGCATGACTTTGACTCCTCAATTTCGTGCATAAAATTGACAGGAAATCGGGAAGGAGGTACGGACGCAGGATTACAAAAGATGGGGGTACAAACTTGAAAAGAAACATCAATTAACATATGGAAAAACTTAAAAGCTTTTTTTACCAAAGGAAAAAAACTAAACTACGTAAAAAGATATAAACAGTAGTTCACTACTTAAAAAACAATTTTCCTGTGCAAGGAGCGCTCTTTTGATAGTAGATAGACCGTAACTGATCGCGTCTGTAAAAAAAAAATCCCCCTCCCATTTTTGCGTGCGGACCGTCAAGAGTCCGCACGCGAAAAATCGATTTTCGCAGCGGGCCTCTTAACGGTCGCCGTAAAAATAAACCTATTTTTGCAAGCGGATCTCTTAAGAATTTTTCGCGTGCGGGCCTTTTAAAGGCCCGCCTACAAGTCTAACCTCTCTCCTCTTTTCCCCTGCTCAACACTTCAAAAATTTTTATCCTTATCCACATCATCCTTATCCTCTCCTCTCCTCTCTATTCTCTCACCTCTCCCTCACTCTTTCACTCTGCCTCCTCTCTCACTCTGTCTCCTCTCACTCTCCTCTCGTGGTCGTGTGTAGGCGGCGCGGCCAACGACGGGTGGCGGGCGCGGACGGTGGTGGCGACAACGCGGGACGGTGGAAGCGACCGGCTCAGTGGCAGGTGGATCCCGCTCTGCGCCGCCTCGCGATGGCGGATGGGCGGCGGTCGACGGGGACGGAAGGCGGCGCTCCCTTGCTCTCCCCCGCACAGCTCTGGCGGCGGACTCGAGCGGAAGGCCGGCGGGGCTTCTCCCCGCCCTCCCCGCTGGATCTGGCGGCGGGCGGGCGGTGGCCGTCACCGACCGACGAGGAGGAGGAGGAGGGTGATTGGAGGGCGTCCTTGGCCCACGACGGCGGATGCCGCGCCCCCCGACAATGACGACGGGGAGGAGGCGGCGGCTGGGAACGGCGCCGCCAGCCCTACATGCAAGCGCTCTGGGCAGATCTGCGCCGCCCCTGCCGACGATGAGGAGGAGGAGGCGGCGGCCGGGAGTGGAGCCGCTGGATTCTAGGGTTTTTGTTTTTTTGAATTTTTATTTTTTCGTGCGGGCGACATAAGCAACCGCACGTGAAAATCCGATTTTCACGTGCGGATGCGCCACCAGTATATTAAAATCAGATTTTCACAGACCTTTTGGTACAGACGGGCTGGGCTTCCGCATGCGAAAATAGGTTTCAGCCCACACAGAAAAATTGTTTTTGTAGTAGTGGTTTTTTGGTTTGAATTGTTCGGGGTTATTTTGCAATTTTGGAATCGACTATAGTTAACTCAACAAATCATTTTACACATACATAATACCTAACAAATCCAAGGGTATTTAAGAAAATTTTGCGGTATAAGTGTAGCACATGTCCCATGCTGTGTCCGCCATGTGTACGTATTATATAGATAGGCATAGATATCATGATCGGTGTTTTATATATGGAGAAATTTTTGTTTGGGCATAGAATATTTGGAAGCAAAGGAATGGTTTCATCTTTGAGAATACTCTTCCTTCCTTGGTTTATTGGAGAACACTCCTTAAGGGTGATCTCCTTCTTTTGTTATTTAGACTGAATGAATGTGAAAAATATAGTCTTGAACTGTATTAGATTGTTGTAATCTTTCTATTTTCCATTTATTATTAGTAAAAGTTTTTAACAGCGGGGGCCTCCCCTGCTGTGTTCCTTATAAAAAAATGTATTATATAGATTACATATTATTGCCACCTTCTTTATTGTCGATTATGTGGATATTAAGATGGTATATATGTGGGGATATTGTTTTATCATTGACTAGATTATCATGTTAACCCCACGTATGATATAACCGCTATAAATTTAGGCCCATATGGGGTAAAGGGAATAGTTTCAAAAGTTCAAAAGATGTACGATTTGATAGAGTTCATGACTTAATTTTATAATTCAATGAAATTTCCAAATTATAAAATAGATTTTTGTCATGGAGAAATTGTGAAATCATGTGATAAGCAATTGTCAAAAGTAAGTGTTTTGTGAAATTGTAGTGAATAGTGTTTTTGAATGGTGAATAGTGGGCTTGGCACTAGAGGCTGATCAAACCGAGCAGATCGGAAGTGTCCGAGCGGTTTGATCGGGTAGATCGACGACTCTAGGAGGGAGTCGGTTTGAGGTGTTTGGGTGGATTTTCTAGATTGCTTCATATTGATGACTTCTAGATGGTTTCTATACGTATGTGATATTATTGTGTGCTGATGTGAGTCAAGTCGTTGGTACAAACTTTTACTCGGATATGGAGTTTCTTTGTTATTCATTTGCGGGTGTTGCTTGAAACCAATGGAGTATTGTGGTGATGGATCTGGACAAGGCTTGGGAGAAGTTGAGATCCAGACGGTTAAGGAGATCATGCGTGATACTAAGGCTAGAGAACGATGCATGTGAAGGTGAAGGTTTCTATATGACATTACGTGGTGTTGTGTGCATGTGGAAAGAGGAGTCAAATTTGGATTGGAGTTCAAGTTTAGGAATATTGGAGTGTGAAGTTGTAAAGGAATGTTGTTTCCCTAGTTTGACGGGTTTCTTATGTGATTAGGAGTCCTAATTATATTTGGATTCGTGGATAGGTGTAGCCATGTTCTGGGTATAAATAGAAGAGTGGTTGAGGCTAGAAGTATATCAACTTTTAGGAGAGAAATATTAGGGTTTGCTTCTAGGCTTCGATTATAGTTCATGACTTAAGAGAGGAGTGCTTTGGATGCACGTTATAAACATCTTGATGCAATAAATTTGATCTATATTCAAGATCATATTTAGTTTGATTTTCTCTAGATCCCAACGGTCTAACCGATGGCAAAGGAGCAGTCAAGCCGGCAGTGGCGGCGATGGTGGCAGCAAGTAGACGAGAAGAGCGACTGGAGGTCTGACTAATCGGTAAGGCAGTGGTCTGATCGGTGAAAAGCAGTTGTTTGACCAATGTTGATCTAGTGGTCTGACCGGTGCACTCCATCAGATTTAAGGGTCCTTTTAGTTCCATAAAATGATTTGGTCTGGTAGTATTCGATATTACAAAGTGGTATCACAGCTCTGTTTGCTATTTGGATCTTTATCGATCTTGGAGTTTTTGTCATGACTGAAAAGTTTTCGACCAAGCCTTATTTTTTTTTATGGAGTTGATTTTCCTTATTGGTGCAAAAAGATGAATCTTTTATTATCTCAAAGTTATGATATTTGGCAAAAACTTGATAACCCCTACGAGATTTAGTGTTGTTCTCAAAGTTGATTTTGAAAATAATTGTAAAGCTTGCAATATTCTTATTAATGGAATTTCTTGTTCGAATTTTGACCGGGTTTCGCGTCTTGACACTGCGCATGAGATTTGGATGTCTTTATTTGATTTTCATTAAGGTACTTCAATACCAAGGAATTAAGCAAAGAAGTTTTTAAAAAGAATTACATAAAATTTGAGATGAAATCTAGAGAAGCTTTAGATGACTATTTTGCACCTTTTAACAAAGTTTTGAGCAATCTTCGATTTATTGATGAGTCTTTTGATATTAACAATTCTTTATTTGAAATTGCTCGATATCTTTTGAAAAGTGTTGATATGTCAATTTGGGAGATGAAAGTCACTTTGATTCAAAAGTCTGGTGATATGTCTTATTTGAGTTTTGAATTCTCTTTGCACTAAACTGAAAACTCATAAAATGAATATTAGTTACCTCAAGACTGATTTGAAATCTACTCCTTTGGTTCCTTCTTCGAGCTTCCATTGATGCTTCTTCTTCATCGGTTTTTACGAGTTTTGAGTGCCATGTATGATGATCAATTTGAGCAACTAGGTGAGGAAACCTTGGTTTTGATTACTAACAAGTTCTCTTGAGCTTTGAAAAATTCGCAGAACATGAAGCGAGGTTGACTAGTTCGGTGCTTTGAGTGTGGAGTTCAACCACATCAAGTACAATTGTCGTAAACACAAGAAGACAATCAAGGAGGAGGAAGTTGACAAGAAGCATAAACAAGAAAGAAAAAAATAGTCGCAATTAGACTGAGGAAGAAGGATGCATAGCTATTGTGCATTTTTAACATTCCTTAATACTCTCTCTATTTCATATTATAAGTCGTTTGACTTTTTTCTTTTGGTGTGGTAGTTCTTCTTCTGCTGCTAGAAGTACATGTATGATAGTTTTTTACCACTGTCACCTGCAAATCAAATGGAAGAAACCTTCAATATACAATCATTATGAGACAACATACAATTATCATCGAAATCAACAAATATATACCATCACTCTCTGCTGGTTAGGCTGCTTATGCCCAACAATATGCCAAGGGAAACCTTCCACTTTACAGCCACCTATAGATCGTTCAGGATCAGTTTTTAGCACATGTAGCTCAAATTCCTTATTTATGGCAAATTGCCTCATAGACAATCTAAACTCCATACTTAATTCTAGCCTTCATGCAAGGATTATCAGGGTCGTGGGGGCATCACCAACTCTCCAGGCACTTCATGACAGGTATTGCAGCTCCTCTGGTGTCTTCAGCACCACCATCTGCACCGGCAGTAGCATCTGCAGCACCCACACCATCTGCAGCAGCATAAGCTCCATCACCACTAACAACTTGTTTAGACATCTCGGCTTGCTCATCCTCAGCCCTCAAACCCAACAACTTGTAGAATTTTTCATCCCCAATGATATCTAGCCACCCTTCATCATCATTTGGGGGCAAGAACCTCTAGCCTATCCCAATCCACAACATTTGTAGGAATATATGGGGCATCAACAATAGGGACTGAAACTAGTCCATTACCCCATCGGTCGCAACGAGGAAAACAAAATCGTCACCAAATTCAGGTCTAGCTACCACAATATTAGGTTCTAACATAGCTAATTAAGCTAAGCGCAAGCTCCTCCTCGAGCTTGAAGAAAAAAAATGTGGACGAATGTTAGAGTCCTCTCTAACTGATTCGCACCACTCGCAAGCACAAATACACGCAAGAATCGATTTGAAAACCAAAAAGAAGTTGAAGTTCTTACCCTGTCAGTAGCTCATGCCAGGTGCACTTTGTCGATGCCATCCTGCGCCTAAGCTAGCACCATTTGGCAATGACGGTTTTGTGCGCCAGGCGCTAGGTTGCCACTTGACATGGTGGCCTCGACGCTAGCGGCAGTGGCGGGGCATAGAATATTTGGAAGCAAAGGAATGGTTTCATCTTTGAGAATACTCTTCCTTCCTTGGTTTATTGGAGAACACTCCTTAAGGGTGATCTCCTTCTTTTGTTATTTAGACTGAATGAATGTGAAAAATATAGTCTTGAACTGTATTAGATTGTTGTAATCTTTCTATTTTCCATTTATTATTAGTAAAAGTTTTTAACAGCGGGGGCCTCCCCTGCTGTGTTCCTTATAAAAAAATGTTTATATAGATTGCATATTATTGCCACCTTCTTTATGTCGATTATTTAGATATTAAGATTGTATATATGTGGGGATATTGTTTTATCATTGACTAGATTATCACGCTAACCCCACGTATAATATAACCGCTATAAATTTAGGCCCATATGGGGTAAAGGGAGTAGTTTCAAAAGTTCAAAACGATGTACAATTTGATAGAATTCATGACTTAATTTTATAGTTCAGTGAAATTTCCAAATTATAAAATATATATTTGTCATGGAGAAATTGTGAAATCATGTGATAAGCAATTGTCAAAAGTAAGTGTTTTGTGAAATTGTAGTGAATAGTGTTTTTGAATGGTGAATAGTGTAGTTGACACTAGAGGCCGATCAGACCGAGCAAGGCCTTCCGATCAGATCCGAAGTGTCCGAGCGGTTTGATCGGGTAGACCGACGACTCGAAGGGAGTCAGTTTGTGGGTGTTTTGGTGGATTTTCTAGATTGCTTCATATTTATGACTTCTAGATGGTTTCTATACGTATGTGATATTATTGTGTGTTGATGTGAGTCAAGTCGTTGGTACGAACTTTTACTCGGATATGGAGTTTCTTTGTTATTCATGTGCGGGTGTTGCTTGAAACCAATGGAGTATTGTGGTGATGGATCTGGACAAGGCTTGGGATACTAAGGCTAGAGAACGATGCACGTGAAGGCGAAGGTTTCTATATGACATTACGTGGTGTTGTGTGCATATGGAAAGATGAGTCAAATTTGGATTAGAGTTCAAGTTTAGGAAGATTGGAGTGTGAAGTTGTAAAGGGATGTTGTTTCCCTGGTTTGAGGGGTTTCCTATGTGATTAGGAGTCCTAATTATATTTGGATTCGTGGCTAGGTGTAGCCATGTTTTGGGTATAAATAGAAGAGCGATTGAGGCTAGAAGCATATCAACTTTTAGGAGTGAAATATTAGGGTTTACTTCTAGGCTTCGATTCTAGTTCATGACTTAACAGAGGACTGCTTTGGATGCACATTATAAACACATCTTGATGCAATAAATTTGATCTATATTCAAGATCATGTGTAGTTTGGCAGTGGCAGCGATGGCGGCAGCAAGTAGGCAAGGAGAGCGATGGGAGGTCGGACTAATCAGTAAGGTAGTGGTCTGATCGGCGAAAGGCGGCTGTCTAGTGGTCTGACCGGTGCACTCGATCAGATTGAAGGGTCCTTTTAATTCCATAAAATGATTTGGTTTTTGTGGTCCTATCATTCCCCCATATGGTAGTATTCGATATTGCAAAGTGGTATCACAGCTATGTTTCCTATTTGGATCTTTATCGATCTTTGAGTTTTTTGCCATGGCTGAAAAGTTTTCAACCAAGTTTTATATTTTTTATGGAGTTGATTTTTCTTATTGGTGCAAAAAGATGAATCTTTTATTATATCTCAAAGTTATGATATTTGGAAAAAAAGTTGATAACCCCTACGAGATTTAGTGCTGTTCTCAAAGTTGATTTTGAAAATAATAATAAAGCATGCAATATTCTTATTAATGGAATTTCTTGTTCGAATTTCGATCGGGTTTCACATCTTGACACTACGCATGAGATTTGGATGTCTTTATTTGATTTTCATTAAGGTACTTCCAATACCAAGGAATTGCGCAAAGAAGTTTTTAAAAAGAATTACATAAAATTTGAGATGAAATCTGGAGAAGCTTTAGATAACTATTTTGCACCTTTTAACAAAGTTTTGAGCAATCTTCAATTTATTGATGAGTCTTTTGATATTAACAATTCTTAATTTGAAATTGCTCGATATCTTTTGAAAAGTGTTGATATGTCAATTTGGGAGATGAAAGTCACTTCGATCAAAAGCCTGGTGATATGTTTGATTTGAGTTTGAATTCTCTTTACACTAAATTGAAAACTCATAAAATGAATAATAGTTACCTCAAGATTGATTTGAAATCTACTGCTTTGGTTTCTTTTTCGAGCTTCCATTGATACTTCTTCTTCATCGGTTTTTACAAGTTTAAGTGCCATGTACGATGATCAATTTGAGCAACTAGGTGAGGAAACCTTGGTTTTGATTACTAACAAGTTCTCTTGAGCTTTGAAAAATTCGAAGAACAGGAAGCGCAACTGACTAGTTCGGTGCTTTGAGTGTGGAGTTCAACCACATCAAGTACAATTGTCGTAAACACAAGAAGACGATCAAGGAGGAGGAAGTTGACAAGAAGGATAAACAAGAAAGAAAAAAATAGTCGTAATTAGACTGGGGAAGAAGGATGCATAGCTCTTGTGCATTTTTAACACTCCTTAACACTCCTTAATACTCCTTAATACTCTCTCTATTTCGTTTGACTTTTTTCTTTTGGTGTGGTAATTCTTCTTCTGCTACTAGAAGTACATGTATGATAGTCTGTTAGCACTGTTACCTGCAAATGAAATGGAAGAAATCTTCAATATACAATCATTATGAGACAACATACAATTATCATCGAAATCAACAAATATATACCATTAGTCTCTGCTGGTTAGGCTGCTTATGCCCAACAATATGCCAAGGGCAACCTCCACTTTACAGCCACCTATAGATCGTTCAGGATCAGTTTTTAGCACATGTAGCTCAAATTCCTTGTTTATGGCAAATTGCCTCATAGACAATCTAAACTCCTTCATGTTTGGATACTTAATTCTAGCCTTCATGCAAGGATTATCAGGGTCGTGGGGCATCACCAACTCTCCAGGCACTTCATGACAGGTATTGCAGCTCCTCTGGTGTCTTCAGCACCACCATCTGCACCGGCAGCAGCATCTGCAACGCCCACACCATCTGCAGCAGCATAAGCTCCATCACCACTAACAACCTGTTTAGACATCTTGGCTTGCTCATCCTCAGCCCTCAAACCCAACAATTTGTAGAATTTTTCATCCCCAATGATATCTAGCCACCCTTCATCATCATTTGGGGGCAAGAACCTCTAGCCTATCCCAATCCACAACATTGGTAGGAACATATGGGGCATCAACAATAGGGACTGAAACTAGTTCCATTACCCCATCAGACGCAATGAGGAAAACAAAATCGTCACCTAATTCAGGTCCAGCTACCACAATATTAGGTTCTAACATAGCTAATTAAGCTAAGCGCAGGCTCCTCCTTGAGCTTGAAGAAAAAAAAGGTGGACGAATGTTAGAGTCCTCTCTAACTGATTCGCACCACTCGCAAGCACAAATACACGCAAGAATCGATTTGAAAACCAAAAGGAAATTGAAGTTCTTACCCCGTCAGTAGCTCATGCCAGGTGTGCTTTGTCGATGCCATCCTACGCCTAAGCTAGCACCATTTGGCAGTGACGGTTTTGTGCGCCAGGCGCTAGGTTGCCACTCGACATTGTGGCCTCGACGCTAGCGCAATGGCGGTGGCGGTGATGGCGACGACCGGAGCGGCGGTGGTGCTGGCGGCTGCGACGATGATGGGAACACCTGGATCTGGATCCCCTTTCCTCTGCTCCACGAGTGGCGCCCAAGCTTAAAGAAGCAACTCGTAGGGGTATTTTCGTCAGCCCGGGTGCGAAATTTGGTGGAAATGAAGAGAATTAGCGAATATGGTAAAAGAAATGTTTGGCATCACTTGGGTGTGGCATTTTAACGAATCCAATTGGCGGAATGTCATTTAGGCGAAACCCTCTTTTGGCAGTGGCAGAATGTCCAAATTTCTTTTTAAAACGGACTATGCACTAATTAGTAAAATTAATGAAGCATCCTTGAGTTAAAAAAGATATATCTACTTAATTTATATTTGAACTTAATTTCTACTACTATGTGCATTGCGTTTGCTGCTTTGGTCAGCAGTGCAACTAATCGTCTGACCACGAATTAATAATGCCAATAATGTCTACTATCAAGGACACTACCAACCCGTACTCACAAGTGGCGCTCAAATTATCCATTAACTGAAATGCGATGACCTGTACTATAGTATAAATAAAAAATTTTATGGAACGTTGTGACTTGTGAGGATTGCTGATCACGCTACGTAATTAAGACAATCAGTAGGTCGTCAAAGTCATTATGGAAGTAAACTAAAGAAAACGTCGTGACTAGACGAATAGAAATAATATATTCTTCTCATCCTCTCATCTGAAAATTAATTTTGGATCTAACATCATCTTTGGCAGTCGTCACGGTTTACGTCTATACCCACGGCTCTCCATGATTAAATTGTTGTTTAATTATTCATTTAAAGGTTTCTAAAACAATCCATTTTGCTCTCGCGGAAGATCAGGGGAAAAAAAATTACTAGCTGGCGTTCTAACTAATGGAGGCCACACTGCAATTTATAGCTTTCGCGAAACACAGGGACTTTTATAGAATTTTCATATGAATTAGTTCATTTTATACTAAATTTCTCTAGTAATTTATAGAAAACCAATTGCATGTGCAGGTGAATCTTATGCTTGAAACCTTAGAACCACTATCAGACAAGATGTCCTGAAAAATTCTGCCAATAATTTTGCTGCTTCCAAACATGTTTTTTTTTAAAGATAATGGAGTAGATAACATCACGGCCTTTGCTCAATAGAGCTATAGCAATTATTAATAAAATCACTCAAACAAAGAGTGTAGTTCAAACAAAATTCAACACACTCAAGCAGAAATAAAAGCGACCATAAACCAAGATAAAGAGCACACAATTATTTAAGTCTATTTGTGAATCTCTACCCATGGTTGGCAAAAAAGTTACATGACCGCCATCTTAAACTTACGACATGCAACTTTCAGAAGCTCTCTATCTTCATCACACCTTCAGAAACATGCTAGCCAACAATCAACATGATCTCTAGAAAATCCTTCTGCCAGAAACTTCCTTCGTCTCCCATTAAATTTATCTAAATTTCCTTCATTAATTCCAAACTGAACTTTATAATTAAAGTGTGATATATATAAGTAATCTAGGTTTCTCATTTGATAGTGTTCCACACAGTGTAGCTGGCTAGCAGCATGCATTATATTTGTTAGACAGGTGCCTGGCATGAACCCCAACAACCTCTAGGACCAAAACCGCATAACATGTAGAATTGGGTTCCATGTGAGTGCAGCCACTTTCCAACTCTCACTTGTCTTTCCTCTTATCTCACCCCTCACCATCTTTCCATTTCCACTGCAAACAGTTGGCCTACCCCCCTTATGTGTGATCCACATGACTGCCTGTAAAAAAAAAACAAATTAATTAATTAAAACAAGATGTGGACCCCAGGGACAAAAAAAATACAGGCAACTCTACTGTCAGAATACTATATAAAGGAAGTAGAATACAGTGACAGTGCTAGTTTGATATACTAGCTAGTAGCAGGTAGTAATTGCATGGAGGCATTGTTACTCCCTTCTTTGTGAAAAAAGAACTAGTAATTTTTAAGCTAGGAGTTGCATTTTTTAATGGAGGGAGTATTTATTTGAGATACTTTTTTCGTTAATTTTTTCAGAGAAATTTAGTACTAAAATTTTCAGACTAAATTTTGACTATGGATTTGTCATAAATTGCATTTTTTGCAGCCATAAAAACAATATTGGGTAATAAAACTATAAGAGCCAAATTAATAAGAGAAAAAAAAAGGCAGCTCTACTGTCCGAATACTATATACTGGTATGAAACTGTGACAGTGCTAGTTTGATAGTACTATACTATAGCTAGTGACAGTAGCAGATAGTAATTGCAAGAAGGCTGGCAGCTATTGCGTCAGAAGCAAAACAGTGACAGTGCTAGTTTCATATATATTTCATTCGCTATGTTTTAAGACAAGTTTAATTTGAAAAGTTTCAGATTGAATTTTGAGTATGGATTGTCATAAATTATATTCTTGGTAGCTATATAACATACTGTAATAAAATATGAGTGACAAATTAATTAATAAGAGAAAACAAACTGCTCGACCCATCCTATACATTTCCATCGGTATAAATAATGTATCTGCTGGGAGCACTGGGAAATTAAAAGTGGCTAAAATAGCTTGTAAAACATTAGTATCATGCCAGTTGGATTTTGAAGACCAGAAAGTCATAACTCAAATAACACCAGATGTATAAAACAAAACCGATCTGCACTGTAATATAGTTTCGGAGGACGGTTCTGTTAGATAGAATCTAACTTGAGATGGTTATTAATTAAGGTGTGTGTTTTTACGTGGATTAGTGTATGCACGTTGTTTATATGAGCGGATGTATTCATATTGTGTTAAAAAAACATATTTTTTTTCATACCACCAAACAAAAATGTTGCATGAACGGATCATTTTTTTTTCTCTTCAACAACATAATCCAGAAATACATTTGTTGGAGCTGCCTAACATGTTAAGCTCCTCTTCGTAATTGAGAAATTTCACGAAAATTTCAAAGGCTTTAACTAAATCCTAAAAAATCCCCTAAAATCACTCTGTTCTTAATAGCACAAAACCCTTATTTTTCCTTCAATTTTCATGTAAATTATTATTTTTTTTGAAACAAGGCAAAATCATTTCCATATAAAGTATTACTCCCTCCGGGCTGATAATACTTGTCGTTTTAGATAAGGGTGAGGTCAAACTTTAGAATCTTTGATTATAAATCATTTTTAAAATATTTGTC
>CM020188.1:13235199-13246909 GCA_009805545.1 Oryza longistaminata | reverse complement strand
TTCTCGCCCCGCACACAGCCCACACAACACGCCCCCTCCTACCCCTTTCTCAACTTCGTCAACCCTAATCAAATCCCCTCTTAGAGCAAGTTAATAGCTTAGCTAACTACTAGCTTTAACTTATCTTAGCCAATCTAAAGGCTCATTTATACAATAGCTTACATACCTACACTATTAATACCTGGTCCACTTGTCATACACGCATCGTGTTCTGGACCTGTACTACAGCTGACTTAAAATCTGTAGCCCACTGCCTCTTCTCTCTGTCCTTATTTATTCCTCCTTAAAATATGTCTTGGCTTTAAGCCCTGCATTGTACCTGCTCGATACCAGTGTTATACTCCTAAAGGTTAGGCTGCCCGCTGCCTTGTTAAATTTACCACCTCATACCTGAAAACTGTCGATTGCGAAGGTTTAAAACTTTTAAATGATCACTCCCTCGTTACGGAATAATACCGTATATAGAATCTGAAAAAAGTACAAGAGTGATCAAATTTGGAGATGAGAGAGTAGCGATGAACATATCTGTTCAAGAGAATACTTTCCAACGGGTGGTGGATCGTATCAGTGCAGAAAGGAAAGGTTTGGATTATGGCGAACCTTAATCCATAGGAGCTCCCCGTCTCTGTTCTTTTCCCTCGATTTTTGGGAGTCCAGTTGTCTTATAGTTAGCCTTAGTGTGTCTCTCCCGAATAATGTGCTTAAATTCTCATGACATACCTCACTGGTTCGCAGTTGCTAAAAAACCTATTTTTTTTATGTTAATATATCGATGTGCAAGGTATTTGCAATTTGAAGAAAAAAAAAACAAATCGAGGAAACAAGCATAAGCATGAGGAGAATCATGAGACCAAAATGCCACAATGTGATATGCCATGAAGAGTGAGAATGCATATGATAGTAGGTAGTACAGTGTGCATCGCAAGGCCGACAACAATTGGCGATCAGAGGGCATCAGGTTATCATCAGAGGAAGGTCAGGCACCACTCCAGAAAAAGACTATAAACAGCTTCACAGCCACTACCAGGCCAGAGTCAGAACATGGCACGCCCCTCTCTGGAGAGGATACTCGCTCCACCCACAAATATAAGGATTGGTTGAGTTTTTTTGCAACGTTTGACCACTCGCCTTTATTCATTTTTTTTTGTTGCATATATCAAAAACGAAAAAAGTTGTGCAAAGTACTGTGGATAATTAAAGTAAGTCACAAAAAAATAAATAATAATTCAAAAAAAAATTTAATAAGACGAGTGGTTCAAATGTTATTAAGCAAAAAAGTTAAAATCCCTGTATATTATGGGACTGTATATTATGGGAACGAAGTAGTACCGATTTTCCTGGACGACTGTTCAGCAGTTTTGTGGAATCACGAGCAATACACATGACATGCAAGCCTCCTCTACCATTGGCCCCCAACTATACCCACCAAAAAGGTGGTCCGATGAGTTGTGGCCATTGTAGCTGGCTGTGCATCCTGTGCATCCATGCATGCCATCTTGTGACTGAAGAAAAAGAATGTTGCATCTCAACAGAATGCCAATAGCTAGCCAGTATCATGGACAGTGTGACAGATTGATGATTCTTGCAGTGATTGCACAATGTGCACTTTCCCGTCTAAAATAAAAACCAAGTCCGTGGAGCTAGATATATCCAAAAATAAACCAAATACTAGCTATGAATTGAGTTTCGTAGAATGAATTGTTGTTCTTTATGGATGTATGGTTGATGGTATAGCGATGGATGTTAGTAAAACCTTTGGTGTAGTGTCTCATCATCTCAATCTGAGTCAGTCTGGTCCAGAAGAAAAAAAAAGGTTAACCTAACCGCAGCATGCCCCCATGTATCACATTTAAGCTTGCTCATTAAGTGTGCCAGAGTGCGTAGATTTGCTGCACCAGTTGACCATCCCCATGTGAGTTTGAGTTGAGTCACATAGGCAGTTACCATTGACCAACAACACAGGTGTTTTAACATTTCAAACATTTCACTAGCCTCTCACCATATTGTTTTTTACAATTCTACTGATGAACTATTAAGACAGAACAAATGTGATTTAAATCATGCAATTGAAACCCAGCAAACATATCTGTTGGGACCTTAAGCGAGTGAAACAACTAATTCAGGTAAACATCTTACTGAAAAATAATCTTAAATTTGAGTTTGAGATCTAGCTTCACCTTATAAAACCCATCAGTAATCCTCCAGTTTAAAATGAAGCTAGGATCAAACATCTTCTTAATACCAATTACTCTACAAAAGAACAAGGATTACTACATAAACTTAACAAAAATTAAGCTTAAGTAACAGGGACAGTTAACCATTTTACTGCGGTCATACAGTCAGGAAAGAAAAAGACACGACTGGATGGGTATTGCAGAATCGTACACTCGTTTCTTGTTTCGAAGTTATTGTAGGCCTTGCCCAACTTGTACCAAAATGTAACCAAAGCTGGACCCTCATCTTAAAAAAGAGGAACCATCTCTATTCTCTACACATTGAATATGACTTATGAAGCAAATGAGCCACTCAGACCTATTGTACCCTCATTAGCAACCAGTTCATAATCAAAGAGAAACATTTGGTGGAAATAATTCAGGAGAACAATAATGTAGAGCAAAAGTTAATAATTGAGGAGAACAATGCCATACTTGCTTTCGGACAAGAAAATTTAAACCAAACAACTGTTAGGCCACTAGTGTCCATGAATAATTGAGCAATTGTCGGTGTTGTATCCATTTCAACAATACAATTATAGTACCTATGAAATGACATTTAGATGGCATAATGCAATACCCTGAAAAAACAAAACCATTCAGGCCAAGATGAACACAACAAGATAATTGGACAAGCAACAGTAATGCGATCGGCCAAACGATAGCTTCAATTTCTTCAGATCAAAGATTAAATTACAAGATCCTTTTTTTCATGTTCTTATTTGATCACACTAAAAAAACAACTCATCATCTAGCACTTCTAAAAAGCTATGGAAACAGAAAGTTCAAGCAGCCTGTTACAAAGTTTCATCAGAAGGGCATGTGATATTCATATTTTTTTGATACAGAGAGCAAAAACAGGATGTAAAAATCAGGTTGGTTAAAAAGCCAACATTCAATACAGGCTTTCAAAAAGATTTTGATCTTTCACAAGGGCTCTGAAATTCTTCACCGATCGGGTGGCCAATGGCGGCAGCCGTGTCAATTGACCGTGGGGAACACGCCGAGCATCTGCTCCCCTGGCGAGGCAGCGGGCGAGCTTCGTTGGCACCGTCGACCTCCGCGGCGAGGAGAGGCCTGCAGGAAGGCCGCACGCGCCGGCGGCCCACCATCTGCTCCCGGCACCCCGGGACGGCGCAGACGGCAGAGCCAGCACGGACACCGGGAAACCGCGCGTCGACGCCGCCGCGGGCGGTGCCTTCGGCGTCGAGCAGCTGGAACGACATTGACGATGCCCTGCTCCTCCTTCTTGAACAGCTTTCCTGTAGCCGCTCGCCGCGACGAGCGCGGCGAGCGCCCTCGCCGCGGCGTCCCGCTTCCGGCGGCAGGGCTTGGCCCGAGCATCCCAGATTTGAGCGCGGGGGATGGCGCGCCGACCGTTCCCTGCGCGCGTCTTTGCTTGGCGGTGGTGTACGTTTTGCAGAGCTTCGCGAGCCGCCATGCGGCCGGCCTTTTCCGGTGGCGCTGGCGTGGCGCCTTTGTCGCTGCCCAGCGCGGGCGGAGGGACCGTGTTCGGACGAAAAGGGCTGGCCCGAGACCGGCTATCTCAGCGATTAGGCGGAAGATGCCATGTTGCGGAGGAGGCCGAACGCCGGGGCGAGGCCCGGCTCGTCGCCGACGCAGGAACTCGAGGAAGTCCTTGACGCAGCGAGCGCGCCGTCCTGGAACGCCTCGCACCTTGAGGGCGCTGCCACTCGCGCCGTTCGCCGGAGGTTGAAGGTCTGGAGGCAGCCCAGGGCGAGCTCCTTGCGCGCGCCGGGGTGCCGAAGGGAGACGAGCTGGATTTGAGCGACGGCGAGCGCGCCCTCCTCGCGGACACGTCGGAGGAGGTCCATGTGGGAACGCGGCGAGGGTTGCGGAGCACGCTCCGCGGCCGCGGCCTTGCGCCGCGGAGGGGATGGTGTGGCCACGCGGGCGCACGCTGGCCGACAGCCTGAGCGCCGCCACCCAGCCGCGCGCCGCCACGGCCGCCGCCGCGGTGCGTCCCGCGAGTCCGCGGTGAGCGGGGCGCAGGCCACGCACGCCTGCTCGGCGCCGGCGGACGCGCGGACTCCAGCGGCGCGCAGAGTGGGCACCCGGCACCCGCCTCTGCGCCCACGGAAGCCGCGCACGTGGAGTGTCCACGAGGACGCTGACGCGGCGAGCACGGACACCGGCCTTCTCGCGCGACGCCGGTCAGGGATCTCGCCCCGAGTCGAGCATCGGCGCCACGAGCGGGACCACCCGCCGCCGCCGCCACGACGGCTGGCAGCGACCCGGACGGAGTTCAACGAGCGCGTCCAGCCGCCGCCGCGCGGAAGCCGTGGACCCGAGACGGAAGTCGCGGGGGATCAGCCCATCCACCCCCGCCACTACCCCTTCACCCCCACCAGTCCCGGGGACACGAGCAGCCGCGCGTCGGCGGCAAGCTGGGACCAGCTCGGCAGCCGACGACGACAGCAACGGGACACGGTGGAGGGATGCCCGAGGCTGCTCGCGGCGCCGGTTCCGGCGACGGACACGAGCGCGAGACGCGGAGGCGAGGGGCGCCAGGAGGCGCGGCCCGTGGGAAGGGGGGGCGGGATACGCGGGGTGGGACAGCGCGCCAGAGCGAGGCGAGCGACGCAGAGATGATGGCCATGCGGCGGAAGGCCGGGCGAGGCCGCCGCGGCGCCGGGAGCGCGTCAAGCAGGCGGAGGCACTCCGCCTTCTGCAGGACGTAATCGGTCCCAGCTTGCCTCACCGGACCCGGCGGCGGCGCGGCATGGCCGGGGCGCGGGCGTGGCGAGGCGCGGCGCGGCGAGGAGCGGGAATGGGTTGCGGGGGAAGCTGCGGAACCGCGATGAATCTGGCGCCACAGAAAGGGGAAGCGAAGCCAGCAAAGCCAACTACTCGACATTTAATACAACTACACTAGTAGTAGGAAGTAAGCAAAACTGACTTTACTGAGAGCAAGTGATATAATACTTGGCGTGCGTTCTTTTCTCGGCATTATTACTACCGTCACAGTGTCACGAGAAAACGGAGCGATCCATTACACAATGATTAATTAAGTATCTGCTAATTTTTTCAAAAAATGGACTAATATGATTTTTTAAGCAACTTTCGCCATAGTAACCCTTGCAGGAAAAAATGCACCGTTTAGATAGTTTTGAAAAGCGTTGCTAACGGAAAACGGGAGAGATCTTTAATACCTACCTAGCCTGCGAACGCCAGCCTTGCTTTTCTCAAATATTAAAGAGGTATAATTCTTTATATGAGAGGAATATATATTTGCCTATGTTTCCAGCATAATATAATAAATTTACATTGAGAACTTTAAAGGGAAAAAAGAGTGGGTTGTCTATTAAGAACAGAGTGTTTTAGGGGATTTTTTAGGATTTAGTTAAGCCGTTTTTGAAATTTTCGATGAAGATTTTTGAATTATGGGAATGAGGCGGAGCTTAACATGTATACTTCCAACAAATTATGTTCTCGACTGTTTTGTCAAGAGGGGAACTAAATGAGCCATGTTACAACAGACATTGTTTGTTCGAAGTATTAGAAGAAAAAAGGGATTTTTTAACACAGTGCATATGGGCATGCAAACTCTATTATAATCACACACGCATACTAATCCCTTTGCAATCGAAAACATGTGCTCGCAAACCCCTAAACAAACCATGTTCAAGTTAGAAATTCACAAAATTAACCGTTCCTCCATAACCAGTATTACAGAGCAAATTGTTTTGTTATATACATTGGGGTGTTAGCTATAATCAATTTTCGGTGTTATGACTTATCTAGTCTTCAAAATGTCCAAGGACTATGGCAATGATAGCTGCTAGTGATATTTTATACTAGGACTAACTCTTCAACCGAACTTTAAATCCCAAGTCCGTCCCCAGCATGATTACATTATTTTATTCTACCATAGATTAAGGCGAGGAAATGTATAGAATGGGTCAAGGGGGGGTGGTAGAGCAGTATATATGGATTTTGGGTTGAGAGCTGAGCTGGCTGCACCGACGCACGCACTGCAGTTGCAGGCGGCAGCAGCACACCAGCTGAGCTGTCGGGTTTCTCGTCTTGATCGGCACGGCCCGCGTGTGCCTTGAGCGGCGGGACGGACCCCGGATCCTCTGCGCCCATGGGAACTGTTTTCTTTCTTCTTCTTTTGGTATCTGAATATGAACAAAAATACATATATGATAAAAATAGACAAACTATAAAAAAAGTCTAAATTACACCTTGAATTATTGATGTCGTCCAAATTACCCCTAAACTATAATATTAGATATTTAACACCCAAACTCTTAAATCCGGTTGAATTACCCCCTAACTCAATCCAAAGTGGTTTTCAGCCTACATGGTGTACCTGTTGCAGTCTAGTCAGCAAAGACAAATAAAATTGGTGGAGCCTAGTCGTCTGTGCTGTAGTATTCTCCCCCTCGTGTTCTCTTGCCCCCTCTTTCTTTCTCGTGACGCGGTGGAGGCAACGAACCCACCCTCGTCTAGATCATCGGTGTCGTAGCTGTCCAAGATGTTCAGACGATGATTGGCAGTGGCGGTGTGGAGGTGGCCCTGCAAGCTAGAGGCGTCGGTGGCTACCGTGAAGCTGGAGGCCTATGGTGCTGGTCGGGATTTGCCCCTTCTCTCTTCGTTGCAGACAGATCTACCACCAGTAGCCCCGAGCTCCACGTCCACCCGTCATCGGCTCATCATAGGTTGCACCATCCCGAGCTTCGTGTCCGCTGGTCGCACACCCGAGCCTCCACGAGGGAAGCTTGAGCTCAGCTTCCCCCTTCGCCAGCGACCGCCACCTCTGCGGATAGGCGAACGGGCCGCCATGCGGGCCGCTTCTGCCCCACCATCTATTCCTCTATGAGTTTCCCTACCGTCGTCTCCTCCATCAGTGTTGCTTGCCAAGCCTCTCCATTGTCTCCAACCAGTGCTGCCGTCGTCACCTCCTTCGCTCGAGCCACCGGCTACATCATGGCCTCCTCGAGCATCACCATCGGTGCCCCTTGGATCACCCCATGCCATTGTTGCCTGCTAGGGTCAATTCAGGGAGAAGAGGAAAGAAATATGCGTTGGCAGGTAGGGCCAATCTATTTTTATTATTTTTCTGACTGGATTGCCCCCATGCGCGCCATACAGGCTAAAAACTGCTCCGAATTGAATTAGGGGAGGGGATAATTTGTATGGATTTAAGAGTTCAGAGTGTCAAATGTTCAGTATTGGAGTTTAGGAGGTAATTCAGACGACCGCAATAATTTAGAGGATAATTCGGTTTTCTAAAAAATTTCAGAACCGGGTTCTTGGTACCCCTAATCTTATGTAGCACCACCGTCTAATTATATAGATCAGTACTTAAAAAAGCAGCTGGAGTACAAGGCTATTTGTTACAATAAGGAAAATAAAAAAAAGGACTGCTAGAAAAAAAAAGGGTTCAGTTCTTGGAATGATGAAACGGTGAAGTACGGACTGCTGAATTTATTTTCCTCCAGAAATTCTGAATTATTTTTCCCTGACAAATTTACATATGTGACATTGAATTTGTTTATTTTAGGACGGGGAAAGTGCACATTGTGCAATCATGCAAGAATCATCAATCATGTCACACTGTCCATGATACTGGTAGCTATGGCATTCTGTTGAGATGCAACATTCTTCTTCTTCAGTCCAAGATGCATGCATGGATGCACAGGATGCACAGCCAGCCACATGGCCACAATATGGACACCTGGTGGGTATAGTTGGTGGGCAATGGTAGGAGGCTCATGTCATGTGTATTGCTGTGATCCAAAAATGCTGAACAGTGTCAGGAAAATGGAACTGCCTCCGTCCCATAATATAAGGGATTTTGAATTTTTGCTTATAACATTTGACCACTCGTCTTATTCAATTTTTTTGAAATTATTATTTATTTTATTTGTGACTTACTTTATTATCCACAGTACTTTAAGCACAACTTTTCGTTTTTTATATATGCAAAAAAAAATTTGAATAAGGCGAGTGGTCAAACGTACAAAAAAAAAACTCAAAATCCCTTATATCGTGGGACGGAGGGAGTATTTCCAGAGAGGGGGCATGCCATGTTCTGATGCTGGCCTGGTAGTGCTGTGAAGCTGTTTATAGTTTTTCTGGAGTGAGTGCCCTGAACCTTCCTCTGATGATAACTGATCCCTCTGATCGCCATTGTTGTCGCCTTGCGATGCACTGTACTAACTACTATCATGCATTTCTCATCTCTTCATGCATATCATCATTGTGGATTTATGGTCTCATGATCTCATCATGCATTATGGCTTGTTTCCTGATTTGTTTATCTTTTTCTTCAAATTTGCAAATACCTTGCACATCGATATATTAACATAAAAAAAAAAGGTTTTTACAACTGCGAACCAGTGAGGTATATCATGAGAATTTAAGCACACTTATTGGGGAGAGACACACTAGGCTAACTAATAAAGACAACTGGACTCCCAAAAATAACGAGGGAAAAGAACAGAGAGAGAGGAGCTCCTATGGATTAGGTTTCGCCATAATCCAAACCTTTCCTTTCTGCATGATACGATCCACCACCGTGGAAAGTATTCTCTCGAACAGATATGTTCATCGCTACTCTCTATCTCAAAATTTGATCCCTCTTAGTACTTTTTCAGATTTATATACAGTATTATTCCGTAACGGAGGGAGTGATATTTAAGTTTAACCTTCGGTCAGTCGACAGTTTCAGGTATGAGGTGGTAAATTTAACAAAGGCAGCGGGCAGCCTAACACTTTAGGAGTATAACACTGGATAGAGCAGGTACAATAGCAGGCTATAAGCCAGCTGTAAACATATTTTAAGGAGATAAATGAGGAGAGAGAAGAGCAGCGGGCTACAGATTTATAGTCAGCTGTAGTACAGGCTCCAAGACACGATGCGTGTATGACAAGTGGGACCAGGTATTAATAGTGTAGTATGTAACTATTGTATAAATGAGCTATTAGATTGGCTATAGATAAATTAAAGCTAGTAGTTAGCTATACTATTAAACTTGCTCTAAGAGGGGATTTGATTAGGGTTGAGAGTTGAGAAAGGGGGAGGAGGGGGCAGTGTTGTGTGGCTGTGTGCGGGCGAGATGGCTGCACCGACGCACGCATTGCAGTTGTTGCAGGCAGCAGCACTAGCTGAGCTGTCGGCCTGATCGGCAACGGCCCGCGTGTGCCTTGAGCGGCGGGACAGACCCCGGATCCTCTGTGCCCATGGTCCGAAGTTTTCTTTCTTTTAGAAGAAAAAGGCTAATTACACGAGCGGAGCTAGAACAAAATAAGTATTAGATATTTAACACCACAAACTCTTAAATCCGGTTGATTTACTCCCCTAACTTAATTCGAAGTGATTTTCAGTCTACAACCTGCTGCAGTCTAGTCAGCAAAGACAAATAAAAATTGGTGGGGCCTAGTTGTCAGTGCTGTAATTTTCTCCCCCCTCGCGTTCTCTTGCCCCCTCTTTCTTTCTCGTGACGCGGTGGAGGCAACAAACCCGCCCTCGTCTAGATCATCGGTGTCGTAGCTGTCCAAGATGTTCAGACGATGATTGGCAGTGGTGGTGTGGAGGTGGCCCTGCAAGCTAGAGGCGGCATTGGCTACCGTGAAGCTGGAGGCCTATGGTGCTGGTGACGGGATCTGTCCCCTCTCTCTTCGTGGCAAACAGATCTACCATTAGTAGCTCCAAGCTCCACGTCCACCCGTCATCGGCTCACCACAAGTTGCACCATCCTGAGCTCTGTGTCCGCTGGTCGCACACCCGAGCCTCCACGAGGGAAGCTTGAGCTCAGCTTCCCCCTTCGCTAGCGACCGCCACCTCTGCGGACGGGTGAACGGGCCGCCATGCGGGTCGCATCTGCCCCACCACCTCTTCCTCTATGAGTCTCCCTGCCGTCGTCTCCTCCATCAGCGTTGCTTGCCAAGCCTCTCCACCGTCTTCGACCGGTGCTGCCGTCGTCACCTCCTTCGCCTGAGCCACCGGCTACACCATGGCCTCCTCGGGCATCACCAGGTGCCCCTTGGATCACCCCACACCATTGTTGCCTGCTAGGGTCGATTCGGGGAGGAGAGGAAAGGAATATGTGTTGGCAGGTATGGCCAATCTATTTTTAATATTTTTCTGACTGGTTGCCCCCATGCGCGCCATATAGGCTAAAAACTGCTCCGAATTGAATTAGGGGAGGGGATAATTCGTACGGATTTAAGAGTTCAGAATGTCAAATGTTCAGTATTGGAGTTTAGGTGATAATTCAGACAACCGCAATAATTCAGAGGGTAATTCGGTTTTCTAACAAAATTTCTGAACCGGGTTCCTGGTACCCCTAATCTTATGTAGCTCCACCGTCTAATTATATAGATCAGTACTTAAAAGAAGCAACTGGAGTACAAGGCTATTTGTTACAATTAGGAAAATAAAAAAAAAGGACTGCTAGAAAAAAAAAAGGGTTCAGTTCTTGGAATGATGAAACGGTGAAGTACGGACTGCTGAATTTATTTTCCTCCAGAAATTCTGAATTATTTTTCCTTGACAAATCTACATATGTGACATTTTCATGCCCCCAACATGTTTTCTTCTTTTTTTAACCGATAGTTTTTTAATAAAATTCCAGCACCAAAAATTCTTAGTGGAAGTAAACAAACTAGGAAAGTTTCTAATATTTTCAAATATATATACTTTGCCATATTTCTTAGTGGAAGGAAAGGAATCACAGAGTGTTCCCGTAAAAGGAAATATCGACAATAGTCTTGGACACAAAAATTAAGAGAGACCAAAACTTAGAGTCTTGGCAGGATGAGTGTGCTCGGATACCCCTTTTTCCAACCCAGCTATCTCGTTTTTCACGCGCACGCTTTTTAAACTGCTAAACGGTGTATTTTTTACAAAAAAATTCTATACGAAAGTTATTTAAAAAAAATAAATTAATCTATTTTTGAAAAAATAGTATTTTTGAAAAAAAATTAGCTAATACTTAATTAATCACGCTCTAATGGAGCGCTCCGTTTTTCGTGCGGAGGAATCCGGTTGGGATCCAGGAATAGCGAACATCTTTCAGAGCTAATATGTACTCATGTTTTTTAATTCTTCACCTGTCCAGTTTAATTTTCTCATGCTATATTCGAAAAATTGGAACAATCCAAAAAGATTTTTCCCCATTTCTTATAAAATCGAGTATAACTTAAGTGGAACCGGACTGCTGCTCAATTTAGTGTTTGTCATGCTTCCACCGGAATTGGACTACTTCTATCTGAAATTTGAAACCACTGTGTTTCAAACTTGCCGACACAGTGCTTGGTTAAATTGTGAGACAAGCCAGTGAAATCAAGCTGTTATTATGTCCACATTCAAGGGCTCAATGCACTACTACTAGTTAAGTCACTGTTTATTGCTATTAGAGCACCCGCAATAGTGAAGTAATGTGCTATCTATAAAACATGTACATCTCAGCAATAGACTAGATTAATAGTAAACCACCTCAATAGTATGTCTACATGGGTATCTA
>CM020188.1:13218952-13235171 GCA_009805545.1 Oryza longistaminata | reverse complement strand
CTCTATAGACTATCTCCAGGTTAGTAGATAGCTTTGCTCTCTCTCTTCATTTAATCTCTTCCAAGTAGGAAAATATGCTGACATGGATCTCTTGTAGAGAGCCTATAGATAACCATTGCGGGTGCCCTTATAACTTCTTCATGCACGGCCGTAGAGGTGGATCAGAGACAATTAAAAAAAATTCCGGCTATTTATAACGGCCACAGTGAATCCAGGACATTGACAGCTTTCTGAAGAAAGGAGGCAGCTCTTCGAACTGTTTAAGATGCTGCTTTGTTTGACCTCACTAATTAATCTCGCTTTTCCACTATGGAAGCTGCCTTTCTAGCTACTCCCTGCAACTGTCATGTCCTTTGTGTTTTTCTTTTTCACAAAGTTGAATCACTGTTGTAGAAGGCTGTCCTCTTGGATAACATAGCTATAAATAGTGCAAGTTCATGAATGAATATACGTATACATGTGAGAAAGACAAAGGAATATACGTATACATGTGACCAATAGGTATTAAAATAGTTGTTTAGGTTCCAGTAAATAATTTAATCTAGCAATATAAAACAAAAGGATAACATTTTAATTTAAGTCTTGTCTTCTTGATACACGGAGACTATACAAATATGCACATCTTATTTAAAAAATTACTTCCTTCATCACAATTTGATTATCCCATAAGAAAAAAAAACATCAAGACTAAAAACACAAAAATATCCATGGTTGTGTTCGGCTGTCATTTTTTCAGCAGCGGTTGCTGCAGCAGTTCAAAATTGCTGCAGCTTGCAGCGACTTTGAAGTGTCGCAGCCCCAGCGGTTGTGGCAGCCCTAGCTGCCGAACAGGGCAGGGCCCATCATTCTAAAATTAATCTTCATAAATAAAAGTGCTCCATCATTTCATGTACAACAAAAACTAATTCACATTTTAAATGATGCATGGGTTAAACCATTTGGTTGCATGCATGCATGTAGAATATTCCAAGTTACACATTTACTCTTTGCACAAATAAACAAGAAAGACTTTGTTAGATGATTATTTTGGAAAATCCTAGTGATGATTAAATTAGGACGAAGGGATTAGAAAATAAAATATGATTAAAACTTTTGGACAGAGGGAGTATATAATTGGAAAAGACACAGCTCTAGTTCTAGATGGTCTAGTTCGTGGTGACGAATCTTAGCCCAAGTTCCTCTTGTTCTAGCGTGGACTGAAGTTGGGCTTTGATAGGTTGGGCTTTAGGATGAATATTTAAGCTCAAAATGCCCCCCTGAAGCAATAGCTGCATGATCTCTGCACAATTTCCACTCAGTCTATAATATATAAAAGCGAGTAAATTTCACAAAACTACAATATATTGACTAAAATATCATAAAACTACAAATTTGACACTAAATTTATCACAAAACTACATTAAGATGGAGTATCACAAAACTACTGATTTAGTAACAAAGTTCCTGAATTAGTAACACATTTTTTACAGAACAACATGTTTAGCGTCAATTTAATCACAAAATTTGGATGTTTATTACTCAAACATAATATTAATGCTATGGATTTTAACCCTAAAAATCTGTAGTTTTGTAAAAAAAAAATATTATTAAATATGTAGTTTTGCAATACTTAACCTTAAACTTGCAGTTTTGTGATAAACTTCTTGCTGATAAATTTGCGGTACATTACCTCAAATATGTAGTTTTGTGATAATTGGGTCAAAGTATATGTATATAGTTTTGTGAAATTTACTTAAAAAATACAAATTTGAAATTAAATTAAAGTATAACTTTCGGACGAAGTACTGGACTTAATTAATTAATTATTTTCTAAAATAAACAAGCCACTGCAGATGTTACAGCACAATTAGTACTCTTATGTACTGCTTAAATATTTGGAATTCATAAATATTTCAAGTTTGAAAACTCACAATCTTTTCAGATGTTTTGTTTGTTTGAAACCAATATGTTTTGTACTTTCCCCATTCATATGACGTTTTGGGTTGTCCAGAGTCAAATTTCTAACCAAATTTATAATAAAAATATATAGCAATATCTACACAACACAAAATTATTATCATTAAATCCACCATTAAATATTGTTATGTTATATTTGTTCTGTATTGCAAATGTTACCATATTCTTGTATAAATTTAGTCAAACTCAAAGAATTTTGAGTTAGAAGGAACTCATAATGATTTGTAATATGAAACGGAGGAGCAAATTTTTTTGCTTAATTTTAACTTTCTTTACATTTAGCTCCATCTTTGCATCAAAAGATATATGTGTAACTATATATCATGTATACTATATATGTACTATACATTCATTCAATCTAGATCAAGTTTTTCAAACCAACATATATACCTAGGCGGTTGCTTGAAATTATTCCATCCTTATATATGTATCTCTCATAATCCATGTTTCTTACAATGCAATTGATCTTAATGTCAATCAGCTGAGCTTCTAATTAACTTAAGCAGTCCAGTACACACTTGGGGTACGTAATGCATGTATATATGATGCATCCATGCACGCAAAAATATAAATATTTATCACTGCAACTTTGTTGCTAAGTTTTAATAATATATGTTGATGTCAACTTGAGTACGTAATTAAAGTATTAAGATCATATCGAATTGTGATGCACGCAGTGATATCACGCAATTAAGCCGATCGATGCAAGAACGGCTTGGGAACCTACATTCCTCTGTGGAATGGATGCATGCTTTGCTTCAGAAAATGCAGCAACTGATTAATTAAGTGCTATATAATATATACTATTATATTGTATATCTACACTGACTTAGAACTTACGCTGCTGATTTAGCTCACCTCTCCATCCTTGCACTGGAACATTTTCTGCATACTAGCATATTGCCCATAAATTAAAACGGGTATTTAAAACAGAAAATTTTAACCCATTTTTCTTCTACTTTCTATATATATCTTCTCTCAATTCATTCATATTCTCTCAACGATAATTAAGTGCATCCTTCTATACTGGATGCTAATCAAGCAGAGTTTTTTTCTACATAATTAATGGATAATTAACTCGACTACTACTGCGTCAGAAACGCATAAAGCACAATTGGCAGACTTATATAGGAAGAGGGATTTCTTGGAGCATTAAGCACATCAGTTTGTAGGAGTATCAGCAATGATCAGCCATTCAGCCTGATGAATGTTCACAACAATGGTTCCTATTTTTTTTGGGTACATTCTAAAACTCTAAATTGTTAATATTTTACCGACCACCAAGCCTGCAAGCATACATGATCAGTCATGTGGCAGTGGTCCTTAATTAGATATTTTTAGGAAAGGAAGCCAGGTTTTATTTTATTGTATTTTTTTCTATATATGCAAGCAAGTGGAGCATATACTAGTGCAGTTCATGCTCATGGCTGGCTTCTAGACAAGTAAAGCTGTAACTGCACTATGCAAGTTGCATATCTAAGCTAGTAGCCCCACATATCTGATCTACTCAACATGGTTGCATCATGGGGAGTAGTTAGCTAAGCTATCTGGTGATAGTTTTGCATGTGTGATCCACTTGCCAACCACCTTCCATTGGCAGAAGAAATCACTTTAATTTACCTTTTAAAAAAGTGGTAGAAACTTCAATGGAAAAAGTGTGATCCTAATCGTTTAATATATATGTCCACACATCCAACGGCTGTAACAATGTGTGAATGCCATATTCATACAGGAATGAAACAAAATCTTAAATAAATATTGCTAACTCTGAATAGGACCTAGTCATGGTTGTTTCTGGTTAATCAGGAGGAACTAGGTCAAAGATGAGATCTTTAATTTCTCCTGAAAGAATCAATTATAGTAGTGTGTACTTTCAAATAATGACCCTAGTTGGGGCATGCACATGGATGCATGTCATGAGCAAACCTTTGTGTAACCGTGTTGCTCTTGTTTTCTATGTTTTGGAAAGCTAGCTTTTTCCCAAGTGGTTTTCAACTGGACTAGGAGATTTGTAAACAATATGCATGATATCATATTGTTGATCTTGTTTGTCAACATCCAACATTTTTCTATCTTTTCGGATAATTTCCACCCTTTTCTATTGGGAATATGTACATATGGAATCCTTATAAACCCCATTGGTCATGCACATATGACTTTTCACTTTACACTTTCATTCATTGATAACCCCATGTGTAAAATTTTGTCCCAAAAGAAGGCCCTCACAATCACAAGTGTTTCATGCCACATCTTTTCACTACTTTTATGCCAGACACAATATATATAGCTAGCTACCCACCCACGCATATATATAATAGCTTTACACGTAGGAACAAATTGCATACTCTGTACTAATTAAATTACGAAGTGAGTGTAACTCTCAACTGGTTACACTGCCTACCAGGATTAGTTAAGTCCTAAATTGACACATGCACTTGCATTTATGACTAATTATTGTTTTAGTGATAGGCGACATAACCATTGACAACAAGACGCCTGTGATGATTTTAATTTGTGAATCTTAAGATATATATATGCCGGTCTCCCTAGTCTTCAGAGATGCTCATAGGGGTAGGGTGCGCATGTGTTTATACGAGCATCCGCGTCTGCACTGTGTTTCAGAAAATAATGCATACCAAATTCAATGTACAACAATTGCTTGCGTGGATCTTAGAGCAGGTACAATAGCAGGCTATTAGCCGGCTATAAACATATTTTAATGATATAAACGATGAGAGAGAAGAGCAGCGGGCTACAGATCTGTAGCCAGCTGCAGCACGAACTCCAAGACACACTGTGTGTATGACAGGTGGGACCATATACTAATAGTATAGTAAGCAACTATTGTATGAATTGGCTATTAGATTGGCTATAGATGCATTGGAGCTGGTAGTGGGCTATACTATTAGACTTGCTCTTAGGTTAGACTAAATCTTTTGGATTTTTAACCCGATTTATGGCATGACAAGTAAAATTAAAAGTCTCCCTTTACAAGGCATAAAGGAAAATGAGGCGGACACGTGGAATTCATGTGGGATTTCCAGACAGCATTTTCACTTGGGTGCATTTATGTATTATTCTTTTCTTCCTTTTGGATCAAAAGTTGTGTACTGAAGAATTTATACTCCTTTGATCAAGATTTGGTGCAAGGGTGTGGTTTCCAAAACAGATTTTATCTAGGACTAATCTCAAGAAACATTGATTACTTTGTCCTCAAAACAAATAATGTATTCCAGAAAGCATTGCATAATTACAATATTTCGACAATAATTTGAAATGGAAGTACTACAACTACTATTTAATTATGGAGTATATCACGAAGCACCATTGACTCCATCTACTATGATTCAAATCCTGTTGTTGGTCGTGTGCATCCTTAGTTGGTACAGAGACCGAAAGCTATATTTTTTTTTAAAAAAATAATCTTATATCCAAATGAATACTGTAGACAGTTTGATGGCTGAAATTACAAATTTTTTCGTGTAAATGAAAACTCCAATTTTATTTACTGCCTTGCAACAGATGACACAATTTCCTCTTTTTCACAACCAAATGTGCCAATGTGCCATGCAGCACGGAGATAGTGAGAAACACATCTTTGACGAAGCGTGAAATGAGTAAAACCTATTTAACCATGAATAAATTTTTTTTGAGAATTAACCATGCATGTCTCACACTAAAACGAACAAACCTATATATTTAACCATGCTGAATTCTTGTGTCAGGTAGAACTCCACGTCAATCCTAAACTCCAGGGAAACTTTCAGAGATCATCACTCTTTTCTGTTACTCCAGGGAGTATATTTTTCTTCATCCGAGCATGATTCCTGAGCATAAAATAATGTCAGCAGTTAATTGCACTGGCACCCATGCACCCACGACGGTGACCATCATACTTTAGTTCCTGTCAGTACACCCCTCTTAATCTTCCACTTGTGATGTGCTCCTCGCCATGTGATCCTCGCCCCTCCTCCTCCTCCTCCTCCTCGGTATCTACACGCCAAGATCTCTCTCTTTCTCTATCTCTCTTTCTTGGAGAGTTGCAGTGTGATCTGAACAAAAGCTTCAGTTTTCAGTGCCATCTTGCGTTGCGTCTCCTCCTCGCTTTGCCGCTTGTTTCGCCAAGTATAAAGCCTGGTCCAGTGACCCTTTTTGTTTCGATGTGCAGGGTCAAAACAAACACACACACACATCTGTCTCTTCTTCAGGTTTCAGGTCTCCTGGCTGCTTTGCTTCTGCTGCCTCTGTGTGGGGCTCCAGCCTTGCTCAGATTGTAAGTGTGTGGGGATTAGTATGATTGGTTGAGTTCTTGGTGGTTCTTGGATGTGTTGATTATTGGTTTGCTGATCTGTATGCCCATCTGTGTGTGTGTGTGTACTGTTGCCTGCATCTGTTGAGTTGATGCATTATTGGTTTCAGAGCTTCAGAGTTGCGTGTATGTATGTGTGGAGATTCAGAGCATGCTGATGCCCCATCTGGATAACTAATCAGATGGTTAAATTTGTATCATTAATTTGGTTAGAACAAAAAACTAGTATGCCAAATGCTCACATTCTTGGGTTTTTTTTTTTGGGTGTGTTATGTTCTGGTTCCCCTCTGCTAGTGTCAAGATCCAGCATTTGTTGATCACTTCTTGGATCTCTGATTCAGAGGCCAATAGCTTTCACTTCATTGATCCAGTTATCTGCACATTAATGTTAGTGTTAGTTACTAGTTTCATATGTTGCTTCTAGATATTTTGTCTGGTAAATCTCTTGCCAGAGATGAACAACCAATTTTTATTTTCTACAAGTAAATTGCAAGCTGCTATGATATCTGATCTCTGCTTTTTCTCTGCAAAAGGATGATTGGTGATCCAACCATCTTCATCACTTACAGAGATGGGGTGTGGTGCATCAATCCCTAAGAAATGCAAGGTAGGAGGGAAGGGGAAGAAGCGCCGGAGCGTCATACAGGAGGTTGCCGTATTCGTGCCGACAATTCGCATTCCGGTGGACAGTGATGTTGCCCATCCACTCAGAGGACTAGTATCCAAGGAGCTCGTCGACCGCCTCTCAAAGTTCAGAGACCGCGTTGTCGCGCTCTCTGAAGATATCTGTATGTCACTGCCTCTCTGGCTACTGGATTCTGAACATTTTGTAATGCTAGGATACTGACAATTGTTCTTTGATTTTGTTGTGTTCGGTTGCTGACTACATATGAAGATTGCGCGGATGTTTCGGATGTTTCAGAGTTACAGCATGCCCTTGAGGAGTACTTGCCAGTTGTTCTTGGCTTAACAATGAAAGGTCTGGTCTTTTGCTTCCTAAAATTTGTGTTAATTTCAGGATCAAGCTTGATGTTGACAGTGAAATTGTTATGATTTCAACAGAAAGCCGTCTTGAATCATCGGTGGAATTCAGATGGAGGACCTTGGATGATGACCAAGTGAGTATTCTGGATAAGCGCCAACTGTAATTCCAGTGGTCTGATGCTTTTCATTGCTTTATTGAAAGATGATATTTTGAATTCAGGAGTGTTGTCTTTCAAGTGCATGGTATGAAGTTCTGTCAGTCATCCACATGATGGCGATGCTTGCATTGTTTGAAGCCAACCTGATACTTATTCCGAAGAACGGTCAAGTTGGAGGTGAAAGGAAGGTATCAGAAGGTCTGTTCATCTTTTTGCTGTAAATATCTCTATAATTTTTATGAATATTCATACATTGGTGATATGTGCTTAGTTTTTAATCTTAATTGTAACATAGTTGAATTGTCTGAACAATATTATAGAATGCATTTTGATATCTATACAAGAAAATTCTATCACTTGAAGAATACATTACTTACTAAATTTAGTGATATTGATGAAAAATGAAACATTGACTGATTTATTTCTGTAGATGCAAAGAAGGATGTCGTCGATTCATTGCTCAGGGCATCAGGATGTTTAGATTACTGCGTGCACCGTATACTTGTACAGATACCGGCACAAGTCAAGTATGCCTGAAACCTGAAATGCACAAATCCTTGACTATATATCACCTTTTATCAATTCCTTTATGGATACCTTTTCAGACTTGCTTTGTACTATTGCAGGAAAAGTTTTCCTAGTTATTTTCAGGAAGGTATGCTTGAGGCCATTTCAATTCAAGCATTGGCTCAGGTAGTAAAATGTCTCCTTTATATAAATCCTATGAATAAAATTTTATTTTGAAGAAACTATAATGAAATTTTGAGGCATGCATTTCTTTATGTTTGTCTCCACTATGAAAACAGTGTGTAGAAATACAACTTGGATTGGCTTCAGAGTGTGAGAAGGCAACTCTGTCAGTAAAGAGGAGGCTAGCCTGTGAGCTAGTCAGTTATTTCTCACAGGTAATGCAACTTTTTTATTTCAGAACTATATCTGATCATGCATACTGAACATTGTCTGTGAATTTTCTGATATATCTCACTATTTTCAGGCTGACTATTGCTTATCGGGATGCGACACGAGTGACTCGTTCGGGAAGAAGCTCCTGCTGTTTCTGAAGTGGAAATGCATGGAAGCCAAGGTTGCCTGAACAAAACAAACAGACACAGCTCCATGAAGTCTGCAACAAAAGACATTGAATTCTCATATTTAACTCAAATGTTGCATCTTGTCACCAGGCAGTAGCGTACTACTACCATGGCCTTGTTCTTGACAAGGGCAATGAAGCCAGCAGCCACATCAGTGCAGTGTGCTGCCTCTCTGCAGCTGATGATCTAGTTGCAGATAGCAAGAGGGCTTGTTTGAGCTTCTGCTTGGCAAACCCCATCACAAGGTCTGAATTTTCTCTAAGAAGAATTTATTTTTATGTGTGATGTTAATCGGAATATGCGGTGATAGGAATTTTGTTTCTGACCTGAATTCAGGGTACCTCCTCCTTGGGGTATCATGAGGAATATGCACAAGAAAATCCCAGATGCCGCATGCAAGAGATTCCAAATGTATGGATATCTTATTGAACAAGACAATAACAGGTAATACTCTGATCTCAAGAGAAATTCCATGAAAATGATTTGAAAGCTGGAAATTGAAGCGAAATGCTTTTTCGTGTTTGTTGATATGATTAATTTTCTTTGGATTTGGCTCAAGAACATGCTTGAACAATCTGTTCCTCATCTTTATTATGATTATACTCAAACTCTTATTTCCTGGAGCAGTGCACTTCAATCCTTACCAGATCTACCGGAATTTGCGCTGTCGCTGAGACCCGAAGGGTATGAACTGCCTAGCACTGATTCAATCTGGGACAATGTTGATAGCCAGCCTCAGATTCAGAGCCTCAAGGAGCATCTGGATGATGAAGACGAAGTGGAAACAAAATGATACTTCACACATCCAAAATGCTTCATTTCATTGTACCATGAAAAGTAGCTTTAGTACTAGCAAAGACATCAGAATGCTCAATTCAAAAGTGTTTGGATTCAGCATATGGCATTGAGCCAAAAAGAAATCAGAATATGTACCTCCTGTGTAGTTGAAAGTATCTATCACTGATTATAAACAGAATCAACAATAATAGGAAAGAAGGGTGTTTCTTATTTTTCATCTTCTTGCTGCTATAACAGATATACTCCCTCCAGCCTCCAGTATTTAATATTTAACGTCATTAATTTTTAGACATTAGTTTTACCATTCATCTTTTTTTAAAAAATACGTACTTATAATTTATTTTGTTGTAATTTGTTTTAACATTGTAAATACTTTAAGCATGACTTATATTTGTACATATTTGCACAAACTTTTTGAATAGGATTATCAAAACGTGTGTATAGAAGTCAATGGTGACATTAAAAAAGAAGGGGGGGTATAATATGTTTGATTAGTTAATTTTACTTAATTACAATGCCATTCTACTGCCGTACTCTGTAGTATAACAGACGAATCCATCGTGAACAATCTCTCCTGCTTAGCCTAAGAAACATCATTAACTATTATACAAGGTTCTTTCGACAATATAGATGAGAAAAGTCCAGGTCTAGATAAACAAAAGTACTTTTTTCCACTTGAAATATAAAATTTCTGCTAGAAAAAATTGCCACAATGCTCCTCCATTGACTGCAAGACTTGGACACACGTGCCGTTGGAAGCTTATGTAGAAAACTTTGTGATTGCTTAGATGACAAGAACGTTCATCTGGCCGGCTTCTTGTTTTAACATTGAAGTTAACCTAACTAAGGATAAGCATTGACTGCCCTAGAGTCATGTCCAATGGGTGGTAGGAGGCAGAATTGTTTAATGGTTTTCTGCCATAGCTTGGATTGTGTTTGAAACTATACACCATCTGAAATAGAATATGAAATGATAGTGCAAGGATTTTTCCGGTTAGTCAAGTGGCACACAGTTGAAAGTTGACACACAATTTTCTTAAGAGTTTTATTTTTTTAATATATATTTGTTATCTAAAATTATGATTAATTTCTTTTATGACATAACCCATGTATATCTAAATAGTTGAATTCACACTCCCTCCGGTCATAAATATTTGATGTTTAGGATAAGATTCGGTCAAACTTTAAAAATTCCAACCGTCAATTTTATATTATAATAAGTTTTTAGTCAAATACATGTATACCATTTCTTTTTATTTTTAACTTAAACATTTGAGAATTTTCAACTGCTGGAATTTTAAAAGTTCGAACCAATCTTATCCTAAATATCTACTACTACTACTATACTAAAGGGAGTATGTATTTACAATGCCTTTTTAACCCTACCTTTTTTATATTCTCAACAAGATTTTCCTTGCACATTTTATTATTCTATAATTAAACTACTATTATTTACATCCCTTAAAAATGGTTGTTTATTTTTTAACTTACGTTTTGACATTCCTAGAAAATAAAACCTTCCATAACCTGATTTGTTCTTCATGAAATGCATTGTGAGTAAAATGTTTTTCATTTTTCTTTCTTTGATATTAGGATTATGAGTAAAATGCATGAAGGGTCATCCAACTTATTTAGGTGTGTCATATATGTTACTCTAATATAAAAATGCACATTTGGATTATTAATGCGATTTAAGTGAGTTATTTGCCAATCTAACTATCCACACGAGCATACCTTGTACATATGGCATGCCACATAAGATTTATAAAATGCATATATAAATGTATAGAAAACTCCCTCATTGTATTTTTCCCTTTCTCACAGCACTATCAATTGGCAATACACGAAATTAGTGGAACCAAATAATTTTACTTGTGCCTATTTTAATGAGTTATAGTTCTCAGTCATCTCTCATTTGCTATCAAACCCTAGGCCCTAGCAGCTTTCATTTTTACCATGTTTTTGTTCCACTCAATTATATTGCTAGTATGAACATTTTCAGAAGTAATTTTTTCAATCCAAGATGGCAGGCCTTATGTAAGGCCGGTATGCTCACATAGATAGTTAGATGAGCACATGACTCACTTAAATCATATTAGTGACACAAATGTGCATTTTGAAAGTAAAATGGCTTGTTGTTCATCAGATGCATTGGAGCGTCAGATAGTAAAACTGAAAGTATCACAAAGGATCACCACAATTCTAAAAATAAAGAGGTCCTTTACAGTGGTCTCTACTATTAGTTTTCTCTTACCAGTATTATGGAACTAGAAGTAGTGTCAGCCATTGATTTATGAGTTCTACTTTCAACAAAACAAATTCTATTATCGGGAGTTGATGTGGTAGTATAAATAGATATGATCAATTGGATTAGAAAAACATAAATGGTCTAGATTGGTTCTACCACCAGTAGAGAGCACTGTAAAACACCTCATAAATAAAAGGTTTCACAAGATTCAGCATAATTGCCGAAAATAATATTTATCTCACAAGGTTCATCGCATTGTTGAAAGTGATAAACATAGTTTATTCGTTGACTACCTTCGAAAAAGTTTTTCGTTGAGTGGAAGAAAAAGCTTTACCAGGTCAAAAAGACTTGAAATTTTGGTTAGAAACCATATTCTTAGTTCCTTGTAGTTGTATAAAAGCCTTCCCTCTCAATACACTTCAATGTAATACAATCAGCTCTCAAAGTTTCAAAACATTCTCAATCAACCACAGCAATGGGGGCTAAGTTTGCAGAAGCAAAAATATCAGCTATCGTCCTCACTGGCCTTGCTGCTCTTGCAACACTTGTCAGCTGCAACACTGAAGGTATATAAACACACATACTAAATGATGTGTTCTCACATAGTATTAAACTTCTGAAATTTTCATTCTTTATTTTCAATGGTGAAAATTGAAGGTGACATACTGTATAAGCAAAAGGTAGCTTGGGAGGACCCTGAAAATGTGCTGCAAACATGGGATCCAACCCTTCACAATCCCTGCTCCTGGATGCATATCACCTGCAACAATGATAACTCTGTTATTCGTGTGTAAGGCCTTCCTTTCTCTTCTTCCTACCTGTTCTAAAAACTGAAATAAATGTCAAAATGTGAAGAAAAAAGAATCACAAGGCAAGACATCAGTAGCATGTGAATGCAAATGCGCATTAATCGCATCTGTACATTTTCATTGAAGATTCAGAACTTTTGTCATGAAATGTTCATACAACCGCTGAAATTTAATACGCCATAAAAAAAGCCAAGAGATCATAATTGTTCAAAGTGAACATAATTGTTCGATTTCTTTTGTGCAGGGATTTGTTGAATGTACTCATCTCAGGGCCTCTGATTCCTCAATTGGGAGGACTGAAAAATCTCCAGTACCTGTAACAATTTCATAACACACTTTGCTTAGGACACATGACAGCTTGAACTCAGATGCCGAGTTGCTGGAAAAATACTAACAGATCATGTTTGCAGTCAGTTGTATGGGAGTCGCCTAAATGGATCAATACCAGCAACACTGGGGAAGCTGAAACATCTTGTGAGCCTTGATCTTTCGAACAACCTGCTCACTGGCGCGATACCACCTTCGCTTGGCGCTATCAGCAATTTGCTAATTCTGTATGCTATTTTTTTTACAACAATTTTATATGCTGAATGGTGAAGAAATTGAAGTGAAATCCGGATATTGTTTGAAGTGCCAAAATGAATGCTGGTTATATGCAGGAGGTTATCTGGGAACAACCTGACAGGGGCTATACCCCCAGCATTGGGAAATCTGAAGAGCCTTGAGATTTTGGAGCTTCGCAATAATGCACTGAGTGGCTCTATTCCGGCTTCTCTCGGCGATATTGAAACATTGAATTACTTGTATGTGCTCATTTCTAAATTTCTCATTGATAAGTTATAACATATCTCCTCCTCAAAAAAAAAAAAAAGAACTTGCAAGATGTTTTTAACTTGAAATAATATTCGTTTGAATGAAAAACTAATAAAACTTTAAAGAGATTATAAAGTTGCAGAAATGTTGATAGAAATGCTACTAGAGGAGACTCTGGTATAAGAACTAAGAAGCGAACGAAAGCTTATAAAGTTACAATTCTGTATTAAAAACCTTGAAGTATACAGCTTTGATGTGTGATTGTTCTCAAATAAACTTAACGATATGTTTTATATTTATGTCCAGAGATTTGAATGACAATATGCTGACTGGCACCGTGCCACTGGAAATCCTTTCTCGTCTTGTCACCACCTTGGATGAACTGTGAGTTGCATACATGTTATTAACATATTGAGTTATTACATTCCAGAGCATCTGTGTCCGGCATAATTCATGCCGAGACATGTTTGCGAGGAAAAAATAAACATACTGAGACAAAGACTAAATATTCCATACAGGAATGTTGCACACAATGATTTGTACGGCACAACCAGGAAATCTGTAACCAGAGGTATATATGTATCATTCTAAGATTTTGCATTTTCTTTATACATACATGCCAAATGTGTGCTTACATAAACTTCGAATTGTCATTCTTGCAGTTACTACCGTAGTCCATGACATGCCGAAAACTTCAAACTGAGTCCAGGGACATGATTCTGTACTATTTCAGGCATATTTTTGGAAATGAATGAATAAAATAATATCGCATTACCATATGCTGAAGAGTTTTTTTTTTCCTTGGCATTTTGTGTTTCCCCTGTGGAGCATATGCCTGCACTCTACGCAGAAGCAAGGCTGCGCGCCTCAAGTTACATCGTGTACCCGAGATCGGAACGTGTGGGATGGCACTCGTCGTGAACCAATCATGGCATGTATGCAGGAGCTCGTGGCTATGGGCTCCTCTTATTTTTTCCATAAATTGGCAATGAGATAGAACAGAAAAGCTGCAGCAAAACAGCAGCACCACGATCACTCGTGTTGTTCATTGTGTTCTGGAGTTCGAGCTCGTGCGTGAGTTGAAAAATCGAGCGAGAGAACCGACACCCTATGTGCTCACTGAAGTGCTGAACATGTCCTAGCTTAATGTTCACTTTAGTTTGCAATAGGTTGGAATTCAAACTTTGTGTTTACTGATCAGGTTATTCCATTATTCTATTCCATACCTACATCAATCATTTCTACAACTTCCTAATAATTCTAAAGTAAATCAGAGAAAACATGAATACATCTAGTTCACATAAACATGTCTAGTTTAATTTATGCTTCAGATGAAAGGGAAACTTTCACCTCGGACAAAAATGCAGTTGTTACTAATTAATACTCTAGCTGCAATTTGAACCGAACCAAACCGAAAGAGCATTTTCCTGTTGTTGTTAGTTTCTTCTTCAGTTTTGATTTTGTGAATTGCTAAAAATTGTCGCAAGTTCGGCAGAAAATTTTCAAATGTAACTATAGTATTATTGCAGTGTAATTACATTTTGACTATATTGTACTCTCTCCGTTTTTTAATAGATGACGCCGTTGACTTTTTCTCACATGTTTGACCATTCGTCTTATTCAAAAAATTTACATAATTATAATTTATTTTGTTATGAGTTGTTTTATTACTCATAGTACTTCAAGTGTAATTTATATCTTATACATTTGCATAATGTTTTTGAATAAGACGAATGGTCAAACATGTGAGAAAAAGTCAACGGCGTCATCTATTAAAAAATAGAGGTAGTAATTATTATATGATTGTAGTGTATTTACACCGTAACTTCATTATAACTTCTATATACAGGTTATTCAAGTTATGTGCATTTTTAATAGTTATATACAAGTTATATAAAAGTTATAATTTAATTATATTACAATTTATTCTTCAAAACCCAGTAGAACTGCGATTCATTTCATTAAGAAGAAGAAAACAAATATTTACACCGGAGAGGATCAAAGATCACCCCTCCCTCCAAACAAAAAATGTCTCTTAATTACATTACAATTATACTATAGTTATGTTTGGCATGCGGCAGTATTTAGGTAGCCCCTTTTTTTCTTGCACAGCTCAGGATTTTGCTTTCGGCTCGGTGTTCAAAGGTAGAAAACTGATGTTATCACATAAACCGAAGTAGGCTATACCCCTCCATGCTCCATGCAGTTGCCCCTGTCAACCATGCTCTTGCGATCAATCGCTCGCACACTCCCCTCCATAGCCCTTCCGCCCTCACTCGGTTTAACCCAAGAACCGAAGAAACCGACCTGGCCTAGAATAGTTTGGCTTTTAAAGCTCTTTTTTTTTTTCCGACAATTTCTCAAAAGCCGAACTTCCTAAAAAACGAAGAAATTGACTGAAAAAACCATAGAAATCTACTCCATTGTAGTAACACAAACGTTATATGCTTTATGTAAATGACCAGGTACAATTTTAGATTGTGGTAAAATATATTGAGGGTTAAAATGAAGTGCATGGTAATGAGAATTACAACCATTAATATCCAAAAAATATCATTTACTGAAACATCTACTCACGTGTTTATATAGCAATCGAGCCAACTAGGGGGAAAATGAAAAATTAGAAAAATGAAAGAAAAAAAGGAAATAAGTAATAAATTTTATTGTTTACCAAAAATCAATGGATTTGCTACAGTTGTTGGAAATCTTCACATGAAAAGATCTCTTACAAGTTAAATAAAAAAAATCAAAGCAAGTAGCATAACAACGTTGCATGATACCTATATTTCTAGAAAATAATAAGGTACTTAATGAAACTGAAGGACACCTTTCACAACGCATTGTATGTTTTTCAAAGTAAATGGATAAAAATAAGTATGAGTACAAACAGACATAATAGATATAAAAACAAAATCAAAATTCATTACCGTAAGACACATGCCTATTACAATGTGATTTTCTGCTCGCTTATTCTATTAAAAGTAGCATTAGTACTTGTAGTCACATCAAAATTCTCAATCCAAAAGAAATCTGAATCTGTACCTCCCGTGTAG
>CM020188.1:13191120-13218827 GCA_009805545.1 Oryza longistaminata | reverse complement strand
TACTGGTCACATATTACGTCTATTTGGGTTCATTTTTTCTATGGTTGGTTCTTGTGTGTCCCTAAGCGTGAAAAAAATATTAAAAAAATAAAAGAAAAATAAAAAATTTCGGGGGGGGGGGGGCGCCAGCCACTCTGGCGCGCTCCCCCTAGCCACCTCAGCATCGCCCCGCCACGTCGGCAGGGGGACGGCGCCAGCCACTCTGGCGCCCCAAAAAGGACCATTTCTGGGATAAGTTTTTTCAGGGGTCTATTTGCGAAATAAGTTTTTCAAAAGGACCAAAATGTGAAAAATTCAGGAAAGTTCCCAGCCAGAGCAACGAACGCAGCCTAGTATGTTTGATAAGTTAGTTTTACTTAATTAATGCCATTGTACTGTACTCGGCAGTATAACAGAAGCATACACGATGAACAATCTACAAAATAAATGTGTCTAGGTATAGATAAAAAACCCCCTTTTTTCTACTTGAAATATAAAATTCCTGCAGGAAAAAATGGCCACAAAGCTCCATTGACTGCAAGACTTGGACATATGTGTCATTGGAAGCTTCTATAGAAAACTTTCTGATTGCTTAGATGACAAGTACTTCCTCCATCCAAAAATATAAAACGTATTTCTAGAATAGACTTTGACCAACAATTACTCTAATACGATATAATTCATACGACATAAAATTAATGTCATAGATTCATATTCAAAAGTATTTATGGTTATGCTTTTGTAGCACACAAGTGATGTAGAGTAATTGTTGGTCAAAGTTTTATCCTACGAGATAAAATAAGCTTTATATTTTTGGACAGAGGGTTTATGTTCATCTGACCGGCTTCTTCTTTTACCATTAAAGTTAACCTAACAAAAGATAAGCATTTATGGTCGAGAGTCAATCCAATGGGTAGTAGGAGAAAGAATTGTTTCATGGTTTCCTGCTATGGCTTGGTATTGGAGTATTTGAAACTTTAACAACTTCTGAAATAGAATATGAAATGACAGTACAAGGATGTTTGCAGTTAGTCAAGTGGTGCACAGTTGAAAGTAGATGTATACTTTTTTCATATATATTTTGTTAATAGCTTCATATATATGTTTGTTAAGAGATTCGTATATATATCTTAAGAGTTTCATTTTTGCATATATATTTAAAATTATGACTACTTTTTTATGCCATAACCCATGCATTTGATACTTAAATTCACATATATATACTCCCTCTGGTTTTAATGTTTGACGTTGTTGACTTTTGGACATACGTTCGTTCATTTGTCTTATTCAAAAATTTTGTGAAAAATATGAAATATAATTCATGCTTAGAGTAATCAAACATATCATGACCAAATAAATGATAATTACATAATTTTTAATAAGACAAAATGGTTAAACATATATCCATAAGTGAACAATATCAAATATGAAAAACCGGAGGGATTATAGTGCAAAATAGCATTGATCTTTTTAACCCTTACTCTTTTGGTATTTTCAACAAGATCCCCTCTATATTTATCACTCTATAATTAAATATATGTATTTTTACTTCCCTTAAAAAGGGTTTGCAAAAACCGCCAGTAACGAGCGTTACCGCGGGGTACGGTAAAAGGAAAACCGCAGTAACCTCCTTAAATTCAAGTAAATTTAAAAAAAATAATTTGAATTTTTTATAAATTTTACACGGTTTCGTACGGTTTGCCATGGCTACTGCATGGTAACCCCGACCCTGATGGTTTGGGAAACCCTGCCCTTAAAATAGTTGTTGTTTTCATGAACATACGGGCATACCCTTTGGCATTCCTAGAAAAATAATCTATAGTCTTAGCCTATACCATCGAAAATTTGTTTGCTATCTTCAAACTGGTTTTTCCTCTCTTTTCTTTTTGGTTTGATACTGGGATATACTGGCTTGTTCTTCGTGAGATGCATACAGACATAATTATTAGAGAGTCGAAGCGTAAAGCTGAAAGTATGAGAAAGGATCAGCACAATGCTAAAAACAAAAATATGCCAATGGGTTCAGCATAATTGATGAAAATAATAAATGCCAAAAGGTTCATCACATTACTGAAGTAGTAAATGGAGTTTCTTCTTTGACCACCCTTAAAAAAGTTCGTAGCTGAGTGGAAGAAAAAGGATTTTTCAGGTCAAAAAGACTTGAAATTTAGGTTAGAAACCATTTTCTTAGTTGCTTCCTCTAGTTGTATAAGAGCCTTCCCTCTCAATTCACTTCAGTGTATTACAAGCAGCTTTCAAGTTTCAACACATTTTCAATTAGCCACAGCAATGGGTCTCAGTTTGCAGGAGCAAAAATATCAGTTGTTCTCCTCACTGGCCTTGTTGCTCTGCAACACTTGTCAACTGCAACACTGAAGGTAAACACAAACTATATGATGTGTAATCACATAGGCACCGACCGTTACAAAATGCGACTTGGTGAAATTGATTTGTGAAATTTGCATTATGTAATTTTCAATTGCAAAAATTAAAGATATGATGTGTAATCACATAGGCACGCACCGTTACAAAGTGCGTCTTAGTGAAATTGATTTGTGAAATTTGCATTCTGTATTTTCAATGGCAAAAATTGAAGATATATGATGCGTGGTCACATAGGCACGCACCGTTACAAAGTGCGACTTGGTGAAATTGATTTGTGAAATTTGCATTATGTATTTTTCAATTGCAAAAATTAAAGATATATGATGTGTAATCACATAGGCACGCACCATTACAAAGTGTGGCTTGGTGAAATTGATTTGTGAAATTTGCATTCTGTATTTTCATTTTTCAATGGCAAAATTTGAAGGTGACATACTGTACAAGCAAAGGGTAGCTTGGGAGGACCCCCAAAATGTGCTGCAGACCTGGGATCCAACCCTTCACAATCCCTGCAGTTGGATGCACGTCTTGTGCAACAGTGATAACACTGTCATTCGTGTGTAAAGCCTTCCTTTCTCTTCACCCCCTTGAAAACTGAAAATTATATAAAAACACAAGCTATCACCATCATGTTCAATCGCGTTTGTACATTTCATCTGAGTTTCAGAACTTTGTTCATGAAATGCTCATAGAACCGCAGAAATCTTAATATACCATAAAAAAAGTTAATATCATGTGAAAATCTTGTGCAGTTCAATTCAAAGTGCGCATAATTGTTCGATTTCTTTTGAGCAGGGATTTGGGGGATGCAGACATCTCAGGGCCTCTGATTCCTCAATTGGGTGGACTGAAAAATCTCCAGTACCTGTAAGAACTTCATAACTTGATCTGCTTCGAGCATGACAGTTTGCATTCAGATGATGAATTACTGGAAAAATATTAACAACTCATGTCTGCAGTGAGTTGTACGGGAATCGCCTGAATGGATCAATTCCAGCAGCACTGGGCAAGATGGAACATCTAGTCAGCGCAAGATGGAACATCTAGTCAGCCTTGATCTTTATAGCAACCTGCTCACTGGCACGATACCAACTTCGCTTGGTGCCATGAGCCGTTTGCGATATCTGTATGATAATTTCACATGAATTTTATAATACCGAATAGTGAAAGATTACGGTGAAACTTCTGGATGTTGTTTGAACTGCCAAAATGAATTATGGTTATATGCAGGAGGTTATCTCGGAACAAACTGAGAGGGGCAATACCCCCATCACTGGGCAATCTGATGAGCCTTGAGGATTTGGAGCTTCACAAGAATGCATTGAGTGGCTCTATTCCGGCTTCTCTGGGCAATGTCAAAACATTGAATTACTTGTATATGCTCATTCCTAAATTTGCCAACAGAGAAATTACGAGATATTTTTTCACCAAATTGGGAACCTCCAAGATACTTTTGACTTATAATAGTAGTTTTTGTACATAAACTACATCCTCCACCCCAAAAGTAATAAGAAAAGATTATAAATTTTCCTTTTTTTAAAAAAAAAGATTTTACTAGAGGAAATAGTCATATGCTAGGTTTTGCACAAATCTGTGATATAAAAATTCAGGGGATGAAAGCTTACAAACCAGTATAAAAGACCTTCAACTAGAAGCATACAACTTTGATATGTTATTCTTCTCAAATCAACAGAACTATATATATACTTTTTAAATTTGTTTGCAGGCGGTTGAATGGTAATATGCTGACTGGCACTGTGCCGTTGGAAATCCTCTCTCTTCTTGTCTCCAACCTAGTTGAATTGTGAGTTTTACATGCTTGTTTTTCATGTATTGATTAGTTAAATTCCAGAGAAACAGTCCTGATTAACTCATACTGACAAGACTAAATATTTCGTACAGAAATGTTGCGAATAATAATCTGGATGGCACAGACAGAAAATCTGGAACGAGAGGTATGTATCATTTGAAGCTCTTTTGGCTGCGTACATCCATGTTGAATATAGAGCCCGGTTTTAAATTCATTTTTTTATAAAAAAAACATTTTGAAGCTTTTGACAATATTCTTTATATACGTGTAAAAAAATCAATTGTGTTGATTACATGAACTACCGATCGACAATATTCTTGCAGTTACTACCATTATCCAGGACAAGCCGAAAACTGCAAGTTGAATTCAGGAATCCAAGGTCAAGATTTTGTATTTCAGGCACATTTTGGAAAATGGGATAAATAAAAAAAATAATGGTCCCTCCTGTGCTCACTGAAGTACTATTACTGAACATATATCTCCTAGCATTTTAATGTTGACTAGGAGTGCAATGGAAATTATGGTGCTAATATATACTTTCTCTGTTTCACATTATAAATCATTTTGGGCTTTAATAGATTCATGCATTGATACATGTATGTACTTCATTTATGTGTTCAAATTCATATGGATGTTAGTGAATCTTGACAAGAGATAGAGAGACCAAAACATCTTGTAATATGTAATGGAGAGAGTAGTTGTGTGTTTTACTGATCATGTGCCTCTATTCCAAAACTTACTAATCATGTATTTCCTAAAAATTCATCTACGCGGTGAAACTGAGAATTATTATGGTTTCAAATTAAATAGTAGATTTCACTTCAGACTAGCTTTGTTACCCATACTCAGTCTGAATGAGGGTTTTACAAAATTTAAGCACTTTGGACCCGTTTTTGTTACAAAACAGCTGCAGCTCGAACCTGTTTTGGACCCGTTTTTGTTACAAAACAGCTGCAGCTCGAACCTGTGGCCCACCTGTCCAAGAAAAGTAGAAACATATCCATGTAGAGGAAAACATGGATATACGGTGTAAACCCCAACTTAGGTGAAAAATAGTGCAAACCGTGAAAAAAAACGTCAATTTTTTGGATGATTTTATTTCATGGTCTATACAGGTTTTCAAGTAGGTTGGGGTTTCCACCACGGTCAATAAAAAGTTGGGATTTCCGGCGTATATTTTGGTCACGTGCTGTTGTTTTTGTTCCCATGTTTCTAGTTCTCTGTTTTTCGCATGGAGAGAGCCCCAATCCTCATGTAAAGTAGCCAAGGAGAGAAACGGCAAATTTTGCAGCGCAAGGGCTCTCTCTGTGTCAGTTTTCCTGTTCTGATCTATGTCTGAATTTACCATTTACCGTAGCGAAAATTTATTTTCTTTACGTGTCGTGTATCAGCAGATGTCGACCATAGGATCAAAATACCGACGACTCATATGTCAATTTTAGGGGAGAAGATAGAAATTTGGGGATTGAGCTTGTTCCATTGTATTCGACCAAATGGGTAAATAACATGTGTAGAAGTGATGTGAAAAAAAAAATCCTAAATGACCTTAATATCCTTAACATCATATTGTTTGGGATCCCTATTGTGCAGTTGTAGACTTGTAGTACAAGTACCAACAGAACTTGATTTCTGTTCTGGATCACGGTTGTTGATCAGCGTGAGTGAGCGAACGATCCAGGACGTCTAGTCTCCAGGGAAATATGTATTGCAAACTTAGAAAGTACGTATGATCGGAAAAATATAATGGATGTTTGAGAGTTGTTCACATCATCTTAAGTAATAAATTTTACTCCCGAAAAATATCAGATGTTTATTTTTCGATTCTACGTTAACTTTCCGGTTTGCAATTCATATTTTTCCGTATATCCATGCTCGTTCAATGGCTGCAGTGGGTGTGGTTATACGATTCCTTCACGTAAACCGCTACATGCCGGTGCATTTATTGATGGAGGAAACTTTTCAGACTTGATAATGCTTGCTAGAACCTTTGCTGAGTTGGTCAACATTTCCCACTTTCAAACCGATGTCCAAATTCTTTGTGGCAAATACTAGTACATTACTGTATTCCGTCAACAATTAGCAACATGACAAATTTAATTATCAGAGGGGACTAGATATTGGGCACCCTAGTTTTCTGAAAAAAAAGAAGGCACCCCCTCATGTGCATGGTGTGATCAGCCTCCTTTGGTGACTCAGTATCTCCTCTGTCTCTTTCTCCCCCCCAAAGTGCATGGATCTGCATAAGCACTCCATTGAAAAATATAGTGCGTATTTTTTTGTTCAAACAAATCTTTTGCCAACATAAAATTGATGTTATTATATTCATATTCAAAATTACTTATGTATCACATATATAACATATAGTATATTAGTAAAGCAATTGTCCATCGATGCTTTGTCTTAACCAAACAAAGTAGTCATATATATATATATATTTTGGACACGCAGGAGATACGCTTTAGATATTTCAGCGGCAGGAGTAGATCACTAAATTTTGTCATCCTCATACTGTACATACTCTCTTTGATGTTTAAGCTTGGCTTTGCTCTAGTTGTTTGTTTCTTGGTCACTTTCTTCCCCTGGATTGATGGATGAGAATATAAGATAACAAATGGATGCAGCTGCCATGGTGTAAAGCTAATTGCCATAAGGGTTAGGCATATGCGTATTTGCTTGGCAGCGATTCATCCCCCGAAATAACGGGGCCTGCTTGGATCGAGCTTTCTCCCAATAATGCCATGTTCTGATGCTTGCTCGATCGCCGCTTCCCATTTTGAACATGACCTTTGTTTGTTCTGTTGTGTTTTGTTTTGCTTGGTATGATGGTATCAGGTAAGGAGCTGGTAATAAACACCACTGCTCCGAGACCACTCTACAATTATACTCCCTCCGTTTCTAAATATTTAACGCCGTTGACTTTTTTAAATATGTTTGACCGTTCGTCTTATTCAAAAAATTTAAGTAATTATTAATTATTTTCCTATCATTTGATTCATTGTTAACTATACTTATATGTATACATATAGTTTTACATATTTCACAAAAGTTTTTGAATAAGACGAATGGTTAAACATGTGCTAAAAAGTCAACGGTGTCAAATATTTCGAAATGGAGGGAGTATTTGGAAACTTAAAAAGGAAAGAGTGGGGTTGTGTTGTTCTTGCAACACCTGTCAGATACAACTTCTACATGGTATTATGAATTTTTAATTTCTGAATTTTTTTAATTAAGAAAAAAGAATTCATGTCATGCACACGTAGTAATCATAATTCAGAATTATGGAATTATTTTATTGAACAAAAAAAATCCTGATTCCAAGCTAAGAACTATCTTTGAAGTGAGAAAGATATATTAGGATGGTTTCTCTACATAAACTTAGAAGTCAAATATGTATTTGCCATTAAAGTTCTAGATGATTGTACTTGATTTGCATTATGCAAAACATCAATAGCCCATGCAAATGCACAAGGTAACCCAGTATTATTGTCAATTAGTTTTCCAATCCATGATCAAAACCAACGGTCTGACATCATTTCTAGATAGGACTTTGGTTGCCATTAACTCATAATGACAAGCTAGAAATTCAATAAGAGAAGTCAGATTAAACAGTAGGAATCCATTCTAGATCAAGACTAATCCTTGCCTACTTCAGTAATAATAGGACTATAATTAGAAGATCTCCGTTCAAACATTCTGACTAGGATTGTGCACATTCTTAACTTGTAAGCTTTGACATAGGAGAGGAATGTAGCAGTGTTAAGAGTAAATTGTCCAATGGCATGTTCTGCATGAAAGGACGTTTATTTGGTCAAAATAATCGATCTGCTCCTGTACTCATGTGGTAGGTTATTCTAGAGCAAGACCAAAATATCAGGTCAATTCAGAAAATCTTCACCAGACTAAAAAAACGTCAGAGTTTCTGGTCAGAAAAACCATTCCCAGGTTTATCTGCACAAACTGTATATAAAGAGCCTTCCCTCTGCAACATTTCATTGTGCCAACTGCCAAGGAACTAAGGTTTTTCAGCGATGGGGGCTCATTCTTCAGCAGCAGCAGCAGCAACCGCTCTGTTCACTGGCCTTCTTGCCTTGGCTACACTTGTGAGCTGCAACACTGAAGGTACAGACAGTTAGATTAACTGCTGTGTTATCATATCGTCATGAAAGCATAGTAGGTGAATTGTTTTCTGAAGATGTATGCTAATTTGCAATTGTTGGGTGGTCGGAAAAATATGAAGGTGACATTCTGTACGCGCAAAGGCAGGCATGGAAGGACCCCTTCAATGTGCTGCAGAGTTGGGATCCAACCCTTGTAAATCCCTGCACCTGGTTCCATGTCACCTGCAACAATAACAACTCCGTCGTCCGCGTGTATGCCACTTGCTCTTTCCTTGTTCTTCCTTGTTCTCCTTGTTCTCAAGATCAAAATTCTTGATAGGTCTAAGCTTCAAACCATGCCGAGTATACGATAGTTTTCTTCTAAGCTTTAGTAGTTCCTATGATAGTAGTACTTCACATGAATGAAAATTAAAATTCTGATTTTCTTTTTCATCCCTTCTAGATTCAAAACTTATAGTGCCAACTATTGAAAGCCGGATCTTACCAACTTACCATATGAATTAGATTTCTTGAATTTACAGTACTGAATATTTGTTTCTTGTGCAGGGATTTGGGGTTAGCAGGTCTATCAGGTCCTCTGATTCCACAGCTGGGAGGACTGAGTTACCTTCAGTACCTGTAAGAACTTCAACTGAACTTTCTGTACAGCTCACAAGCCATGTCACTGAAAATGGATTTGGATTTCTGCAGTGAACTGTATGGGAATGAGCTGAATGGATCAATACCAGCAGCACTGGGCAACCTGAGCAGTCTTGTCAGCCTTGATCTCCAGGGCAACCTGCTCACTGGCGCGATACCGGATTCGCTAGGCGCCATTAGCACCCTGCGAAATCTGTATGTAGTTTATGTCCAGATGTTGCCAGATACAAGTTTTTCCAAAGATTATGGTGAAATTTGTCTGTTGTTTGGATTTGAAAATTTTGTGTTCTGCAGGAGGTTGTATGGGAACAACCTGACTGGCACCATACCACAATCTTTTGGCAGCCTGACGAGCCTTGTCAAATTGGAGCTTCAGAAGAATTCATTGAGTGGCACCATCCCGGCTTCTCTCGGCAAAATCAAGACATTGGAGATTTTGTACGTACAATTTTCCTAAATATGCCGAAAGATAACTCGAAAGTACAAATTCTAAGTTTTCTCTAATTTACTAGATATAACTACAATATTTGGACAAGCAAAACCACAAGTTTCTGCAAATACCTCCCAGAGTCCCAGTGATCTGATAATTGGAAGCTTGGGCCATAAAAAAAAAATCTTGGAATCATATAATTGCGAAATGTATAATCATTGAATTGCTTTCTTTTTGGTAAGGTTTGCAGAAGTATGTGCGAACATGTTGATTATAAAAAAAAATATTGGTGGGTGCATTAAGAAATGACACTAGTTCTGTTTCGTTTTTACAGGCGACTGAACAAAAATTCACTTACCGGCACAGTGCCAATGGAAGTCCTCTCCCTTGTCCTTGTCGGCAACTTGACTGAGTTGTGCGTAATACTGTTTATTTAATCAATTAAACTAAATTAATCAGATATTATATATAGTGCTATTTTCTACAATTGTTTACACTGACGCAAAAAAAAAATGTGCCTGCAGAAATGTTGCTGGAAACAATTTGGACGGCACTGTCGGATCAACTGGGTGGAGAGGTATGTAAATCTGCAGCTTTGGTACAAACATAAATCTGATGTTTACGGTTAATTACAAGTTTAATTGCGAAATTGGTATCATTTTGCAGTGACCACCATCATTCAGGACAATCTGAAGACCTCAGGCTGAGGCAAATATCAGGAGTCAGGATTTGTTTTACCACACACCTTGGGAGATGGGAGTTGGGAAACAATTATTTGGATGCTTCATTCTAGACATATAGTAGTGTATTTTTTATTTGAATAAAATTTGTTCTGCCCCTTTGTGGCAACTCCCATTTATGGAGATGAGATGTGTGTATATATTTCTGAAAATAAAGATGAGCTTGGCATCATTCACCATGTGCTATGGAGACAACAGTGGAAGTGATTTTCTGGCCTGAACCCAGCTCTATTAATGGGGAAGGCTTGGGCCGGAGAGAGAATACTTGGGGATTTGGTTATACAAATGGACACTAATCTGTACAAGGATGTCCTCTTACATTATTGCACTCCTAAAATGCAACCTAAAAAGTTATAGAAACTCCATTAATACATTGAGAAACATAGAGTTAATTGCATTCCGAAGCAAGGAGTTAGGATCGACAGAGCACGATTTCGGTTTTGAATTGTGATAGTAGAGAGATTAATTTGGTTGTTGGATTCTTCAATTGGAAATTCACTAGTTTTTCTTATCTAACATAGAAAATTAGTTATTTCTTTGGTTTATTGTTTGTTGGTGCATGATATTATATACTAATTTTTATTTCATCCACAGTTATACACTGTTCACACTATTATATATAAACTGTTACGAAAAAGAAATCTGAAAACTTATAATTTAGTGTATAACGCGTATATCTTTGTGGACACACTCATAAGATTGTTTAACAGCGGTATCATATCCAAAAATTAAATAAATCACTGGGATTATTTTTATTTTATGATAGCATGGAACATGCAGACACACACCACTATGCATGCACTCACAATTGTATTTCCCTAAAATACACTCAAAAGAAACTGACACACGCCATTTAGGATAGGAGAGGTATTAATCCTAGGTATCACAATGGTCAATATAGGTGATTAAGTTATAACTAACTACCTGAATTGATTGATGTTGCAAACGATTGCGTTAGAAAAGAGAGCTCTTACGTGGATACTGGATTATACAGACCTATTACATTTACTTCAACAACTTGTATTGGAGATATGTCTTATGTTGAGAGAAATCACTCGCTCACCCTCACCCACTGAATTGGTAGTAACACAAACACAAATTCTGAACTTTTTCGGATCAGCTATAGTAGACTGAAGAACAGATTTCGGATCTGCTACAGTATACTGAAGAACAGAGTTTCCAGAGCATAGCAGAGAACTTGTTCGTTTGATTGCAGCTTTTCTGTTTTCTTCCTTCTATTTATTCTCCTCCACTTAGGGAGTTTTTTAGGAAACTAAGGGAGTTCGTTACATTCACAATTGACCTTAATAATGTCTGGATCGATGAAATCGCTACATGGTAACTGAACAACTGAAATGAAGGAAGCTAAGTCTAACAACTGATTATAAGCCACAATACTTATTAGTGATAAAAAATAATTTGTGGGTAAAAATTTCATATATGTGTTCTTAGCGACTTAAAAACCAATGCTGGAAAATAAACTATGATGAAAAAACATCAAAATCAATTCTAAGATTAAGTTTTAAAATTCAAATTTAGCTATGGCTGATAAGTTGAAGACCAAATGATGGAGGTTTCAAATTATACTGTACTTCAGCCATCCTGTCACATTTATGCCATAAATTTACAAGGCTCTCGATTCATTCGATAGCTATACCTTACTCTCTCTTTTTGCAGTAAGATAATTATACCTCATATTCCTTCGTTCTCAAATAACTGTCATTGTTGACACTATGACTTTCTTACTTTGACCGCAATTTTGTACATTTTAATGATTATATTATGATGATGAAAATTGTATTATTATATTTATGACACTACAATACTTCGATAATATAATATGTTTTCAAGTATTTATATTTTTCTGTAAAAAAAAGACAAACAATCAAAGTTTAAACTTGAAGAGTGACACTGCCAATTATTTAAGAACGGAGGGAGTACAAAACTATAGTTAGAAGAGCTCCGTTCAAATTTTCCGATTCCAATATATGGACAAACAAACTGGTAGAAAACACAAAATACACATGCTGACTAGTACTTTGTACATTCTGATCTTGTACACTGACAGAGGAGAGGTCGCAGGAGTACAGAATAATCCATCTGCACGTGTGTTTTGTGTAGTTTTCTACCAGTTTGTTGAATGGCAGGTTCTGCAGCTAAGGATGTTTTACTTGGTCAGAATAATAGATCTGCTCCAGGACTCATGTGGCTATAAGAACAGTAAAATATCTCAATTCAGAGAGTAAATATAAGGTATAATTATACCTTGAGAAGAACAGTAAAATATCTCAATTCAGAGAAACTTCACCAAACCTAGAAACTTCAAAGTCTCTGGTGGAAAAGAATTCCAGGTTTTGCGTTGCAATTGTACTATATATATAAGAGCCTTTGCCTCTGTACCATTTCATTGTGCCAAGAACTACTCAGGTCTTGCAGCAATGGGGGCTCATTCTGCAGCAGCAGCTCTGTTCACTGCCCTTCTTGCTTTTGCTACACTTGTGAGCTGCAACACTGAAGGTACAGGCAGCTAGATTTGCTGTCTTAGAATCACACATATTAACTGATTTTTTTGTCTGAAGATGTTTGCTACTTTACAATGTTGTGGTCTGAATATGAAGGTGACATTCTGTACGCGCAAAGACAGGAATTGAAGGACATCAACAATGTGCTGACGAGCTGGGATCCAACCCTTGTCAATCCCTGCACTTGGGTCCACATCACCTGCGACAATAGCAACTCTGTCATCCGTGTGTATGCCACTTTGCTCTTTCCTCTTGCTCTTCCTTGTTCTGAAGATGAAAAAGAAAATCTCAGTAGGTCTAAACTTCAAACCATCAGTAGCAGTGATTTGCTTTTCTCTATGATAATTTTCATCTAGGAAAGAGTAGAATAGCTCTTCAGGTACTAGTACTTCACATGGATGGAAGCTAAAAATTCAGAATTGTTCATTCCATTCAAGATTCAGAACTTAATTAGAATCAACTATTTTTTATAGCTGCGTCTTGCTGTAAATTAGACTTCTTGAGTTTTTATACACTATTGAATGATAGTACTTCTATAAATCTTGTGAATATCTGTTTCTTATGCAGGGATTTGGGATCGGCAGGTCTATCAGGCTCTCTGATTCCACAGCTGGGAGGACTGAATAACCTTCAGTACTTGTATGACTCGCAACTTTCTGAACCATTATCCCAAAAACTATCTCCCATGTGTTTTCTGATACCGTTTGTTTAAAGATTGTTTTGACATCTAACTGTTTTCTATTTCTTTTTAAACTTGCAAAAATATATTTCTGCAGGAACTTGCATGGCAACAACCTGACTGGCACCATACCACAATCCTTCGGCAACCTGACGAACCTTGTCGGGTTGGAGCTTCAGAAGAATTCACTGAGTGGCACCATCCCTGCTTCTCTTGGCAACATCAAAACATTGAAGTTCTTGTACGTGATACTTCCTAAATGTGCCGAAAGAAAAAAAATTATGCTTCTCAAAGTTACAGAGATATAACTATACCTTCTATTTCCACAAGTAAAACCACAAGTTTCTGCAGAAATCTCCTAGAATCTCAGTACTCTGAAATTTTGAAACCCTGACCATAAAAAAGTCTTTGGAACCATATATTTTTTAAATGCATATCTTCTGTAAACCGAATTTTATCTTTTGTAAGGTCTACAGTATTGATGAAAACCTGTCGAATAATCATAGTAAAAATCGGTTGCTGCAGTAAAAAAATGACACTAGTTTCTGTATTTTGTCCACAGGCGACTGAACGGGAATTCTCTGACGGGGACGCTGCCGTTGGAAGTCCTCTCCCTTGTCCTTGTCGGGAATTTGACTGAGATGTGAGTAATTTTAGTTCAACCCGATAAATTAAATTGCATTTATCAGATAATATTGTGCTTCTTCTACAATGATTTTTACTGAAAAAATAAAAATATTTACCTGCAGAAATGTTGCTAGAAACAATCTGGACGGCACTGTCGGATCAACTGGACTGAGAGGTACTATGAATGTGTAATCTGCAAGCTTCGATGGATTAACTAAGATTTTGGTTTCTTTCTTTGATACATGCATATAGATGTGATGGTTTATGGTTAATTACATCTACTAATTTTCGAAATTGGCATCGATCATTTTGCAGTGACTGCAATTATCCAGGACAGACTGAAGATCTCAGGCTGAGGCCAAGATCGGGACTTATTTTCTCACGCATGCTGGAAAATGGGAGTGGAAAATAGATTATTTTAATGTATTACGCTAGACATACAACATTATAATTTTGTTTGAATAATATTATATTTGTTGTTCACATGACAACATGTATGGAGATGAGATTTATGTATGCATTTTTCTTCAAAATAAAGATGAGGTTAACATTATTCACCATGTGCTAAGTAGACAACAATAAAGTTATTTCTGGGCCAGAACCCAATTCTCATCTCGGGTCAGACACAGAATATTTGGCGATTTGATTATAGGAAATGGATTCTAGTTTCTCCGAGGATGTCAACATTCTTGCCCTCCTACTGTAGTAGCTTATTTACTGTTTTAAAAAAAAGGTTTATTTAAAATAGCCTATTTCAGTCCACGAAAGTTCAATCCTGAACTCCATTTACACGGTGAGAAACTATGTAGTCTCTCTTTCATGTAAGGTGTTTTAGACTTGTCATAAATCATTTTTTTAATCATATGGCAGACGCACAAGTACACGTATCACACACACGGACACACCCGTAAATATGTCTCTTAAGACATGCTAGTTCAAAGGGACAGAAATAAGTGGCACATATCCAAATTAAAGTTCTTTAAATTTAAGCAAGTTTATAAAAAAACATAGTAGTTAATATCTATAATAGTAAACTAGTTTCATTAATAAACCATCAAAAATATTTTTGAAGTACTTTTGTTTTGTGTTAAAAATGGTATTATATTTTTCTATATACTTGCCATATAACTAAAAAACGACTTAAAACAAAAATGAAAACCAGTAACAAATTTTGGTTGTGAATAGTGATATTGGATAAATTATTTTCGTAGCCGGATTCTTCGATCAGAAATTCACCAAAATTCGTTCCGGATTATTTTCTCTCTTTTTTTTAATGCCGCGTGCTAATTTTGGTTTCCTCATTTTCGATATAAATTTTTAAAAGGTTAAATTATCAAAATTTTGGGGTTTGCCAAGTGACATGAACCACATGAACCGTATGTGTGCATGTCTAGGGTTGAAGATGATTGGATTGGCTACAAGCTAGGGAACATTCGTGAGGAGGATGCTGGTGGCCACAACGAGGAGCTCGAAGGCTTTCTATAGGTGGGTTGAGGATGCTGGATGCTGGTGGAGTGGTGGCCACACTAGCTCCATTAAAGGAAGGATTGGGTGATTGGGTCTACCGTCTACGTCCACTACACGCTCAGGGACACAAAGCGGCTACCATACTTAATAATCCTATGACATCAAATTATCAAGAGATCGATATCGGTCGACAGAAACAAAGAACTTTTACTAATGCTAGCTCTATAGCCACTGGATGCATTCATATATTGTACGGGCTTGTTTGGTAGAGCTTCAACTTCTAAATTTAGCTCCAGGAGTTGGGAGTCTGGAGTAGAGTTGTGAAGCAGCCTAAACCCAGCTCTACCTCTTTAGTTTATTTTGTGAGAACACTTTAGCTAGTAGCTAGCTCCACTATCATTTTTATTTTTAGTGAAGTTAAAACTATTTGGTTGGACTCTTTAACTTCAGGAGAGGTGAAGCTAGAGCTATACCAAACAGATCCTAAATATATAGTTTGTCTTGCTAGTTGTTTATTCACAAATTTTGTTTTAAAATTTTCACATATACGTGAGCCAGAAAATAAGTGGGATTGCATCAGTAAAAATCGAACCCTACACTCTCGTATGCATGCTGTTAACTAGTTTCTCATTCTTCTTTAATTTTCTCCTCTCTTTAAATATTTTTTCTCCTAAAATACTTATCCGATATATGATCCGATCACATTGTTGTATTCGTTATAATTAAATCTTTATAACAAGATATCATATGATTATATTCTGATAAAAAAGCATGTGTTTCAAACCGTTTAAACTCAATGTTTCATACGTGTTAGTGATATGTTTCAATGTGTGTCTTCAATTAATGCGATCCACAAAAATCATGGAACTATCCGCCACTGGTCTCTCTCTCCTCTCTTTTCCCTCCATTCATCTATGGATGCATGTATTTTTATGATTTTTAAAATGATTTTTCTCCTAAACTACTTATCCAATCTATAATTAGATCATACCGTTGTATTTATTATAATTAAATCTTTACAACAAGATATCGCATGATTATATTTTGATGAAAGAAAAACATATGTTTTAATTAGTTAACACTAATGTTCCACTATCTTTTTATTTCCCTTTTCTGCAAGCAAGAGTACTGAACCAGTATTCACTAGTTCTGTTTCTGGCATAACAAAGGAAACAGAGCTTGGTCTCTCCATATCTGGTCTAATCCATACTTTTCTTTAAAGTCTATAGTGGGTGCGAGTGGCTCACCATCCAAAAAGTCAAAAATGGTGTTTCCATTTACTTATTATTCTCTCTTCTAATAATGGTCCCTGATATTCAGGCCAAGAACCTGAAAATAAAAACATGTTGAGATTGGATAGGGTGACTAGCTAGTGAGGCCATACAAACTAGTAGTGAATTTACAAAAGAGAAAGATTAAGAAATGGCGAGAGCAGCATAATTGTTAGTTAGGGGAGCTTCTTTCGGTCAATGTCACTACCCAATTCTGCGTCATTTTCTTAAAATGATGATCTTATTATTGATTATTTTGATAAAACCGCAGTTAACCCTACATGCTATGAAACCTCAAGGTGGGTAGAAGCAGATAGTCATATCACCGCGGAACAACTGCAGTGTCCGGATCAGATCTATCTACTTTACAATTCATTCGGTGACTTCAAGGTCGCCAAAGAAACCCCAGGAAGCATCAAACATTTCCGATGAGATGTAATTCTTCGTGAATAGACTGGATTCTCCCGAGACTTTCATTATTCCAAATTTACAAAGGGAAGATTCTGAGGGACATCGCCGCAAGCAAGGGTAGCAGATTCCCATAGAGAATTCTCGTGTTACTCTGATATTAGAAATAGAGAAAACTAGCACTTTATAAACAATGCAGAAAAATGATGGAACTGTTATGAAACCTATCTTATTGTGGACGAATTAAATTATGAGTGGAAAGCTTACTACAGAAGAAAGTTTACGCCAGAAGCCAGCTTGCGCGAGAAGCCAGCTTACAGAGGAAGCTAGCTCGCAGGAGAAGCCAACTTATGGCGTAAGCCGGCTTACGACGTAAGCTAGAAGGTTCAAGGCTTACAACTTAAGCCTCCACTCTCCTCCGCCTATAAATAGGGCCCAGAAGGTACAAGGCGAGGACAACCGATCTCCGGTCGCCTGCTTCTCCTCTCGTAGCTTGTACTCAAATTCAGAAGAAATAAAGCTTCCACTCGCTCATATTTTCTGTGTTCCACAGCTTTGTGTTTGTCTGCTTGTGTGCTGACCAGTAGAACATATTGGTTTCTCAGCAGGAACGTTCCGCCCATTTACAATTGAGATTTCAATTGTCAAGTGGCTTCTCGGAGAATTCGACCCGCCATTTTGTTTCCTTTTCTTGGTTTCTCTTGCGCGATTTTTTTTTTTAAACAGAGGAAGTGATGACAAAGGAGTGGAGGAGATTGTGGGCTCGTGGCTGGGCCTTGGGTGGTGGACCGTTCTTTTTACTGGGCTTTCTGTTTCTTTCGACGATTTGCCCTTTTCACATGTATGGCGAAGCGCTGGGCGTGGTGTTTTTCATTGGTTTTGGCGGGAGAGGAAGTTGCTCTCGCGCCAACTTATTTTTCGCGCCAAGATAGTTATAGCTTACGGGTGCCTTCGTTAGAAGGACAAAGATGGAAGAAATGCCTTTTTCCGTTCACACATTTTCCAAACGTATTTGATCATCCTATTATGAAAACGAAAAGCATTCCAATTTGATCGTTGCATAACGTGAGGAGCCAGCGAAATTCTCCTTTTTCTCGCGTGCATGCATTCACGAATTTAACGAGAGATTGGTTAGGTCCTTGCTCGTTTTTACTGGTTGCAGGCATGCATGATTTAGATGCCCAGCGATTATTGCGAGATTAATTAGTTGGCCACCGAACCGGCATTGCAACATTGTGGTTTTATGAAAATTAACTACCGCTCGACACAAACACAAGTACTCACCTCTATATATTTTATATTTTAATGTATGATGCCGTTGACTTTTTAATCAACGTTTGACCATTCGTTTTATTCAAAAAATTTTATGTAAATATGAAAATATTTATGTCATGCTTAAAGAACATTTGATAATGAATCAAGTCATAATAAAATAAATAATAATTACATAAATTTTTAAATAAAACGAATGGTTAAACGTTGAATAAAAAGTCAAGAGGTACTCCGTATTAGTAGTTTAGTACTCCTTCCGTTCCTCCATATTAATACTCCTTCCGTTCTTCTGTAAAGTTATTATTTGGGAACGAAGGTAGTAGAGTACTCCGTATTAGTACTCCTTCCGTTCCTCTGTAGATGACAGCGTGATCACTTTATTATTATTTTTTTAATATTTGGTAGCCCATAGTCACAACGTACCACCTTTCCAAATTTGCCCCTTGCAGGCTCAATAAGGGGACAAAGGTTTTTATTTTCTTATGCGCTGGAACTCTGATCGAAGGAAATAATCTAACCAGGGGTATTTTAGTCATTTACTTAGACAAAAAAGGTACATCTTTGAGAAGTGTGGATTGCTCAAGGGTGCCATCTACTATAGAAAAACCGAGGCAGTACTAGTTACGACTAGTAGAAGCTGAAAATGAAAAGAAAAAGGAAAGAAAAAGGAATCCCGAAAGCCTTGCCAACTCCTCCCCCCCCACTCTCCGATGCCGCCGTCCCCTTCGCCGGCGCCGCCACCGCCGGCGGCAATGCCGCCGCCGCGGGAGCACGTGGAGAGGATCCGGCGCGAGCGGTTCTTCATCGGGCGCGGGGAGAGGAACCCGCTGGCGGAGGACATGCACCAGGCCGTCAACTACCTCAGCCCAAGAAATCTACTCCAAGGACGTCCACTTCCTCATGGAGCTCATCCAAGTAAAATTACTGCTGGATTACTTCTTTGGTTTCTTGCTCTCTCCATTTCATCATCTGCTACTGAAATGTGCAGCGAAATCCATGCCCTCGTAGTTTGCCGGCTGATGCCGGGCAACTACACGTTGGATTAGGGTTTTTAGGGTTTTTTCGATTGGGAACTAGTGGTATATTAGATGAGTTCGTTTAGATGATGTATGGTAGATTAGTTGAGTAGATATGCAGTTTTTTTTTTTTTGTTTCGTCTTGGTTTTGGGCACTGGAATTTCACGATAAATGGTTCAGTTAAATACCTAAAATAAATGATACATGGAAAATTAAATTCCCCAGTTATTGTTGGATTTTTTTTATTTCTTGTCTTTCTTCTTGCATATATTACCCCTTTGGGCCTCTCATCCCCTCCTTTATTTGCAACTATTCTTTGATTGTATTGATGGACCATTTTTTTCCCTATGTGATTATCAAGTCATGTTTGTTGACTACGGTCAAGTTCTGCGCATAATTGGTGCTAGATTGGTGGTAACAAAGTGTTGTTAACAGTAATAAATATTTGCTTTTCCTTCCCATAAAAAAAAGTACTAACTACACTGAAATCACATCTTCTTATCTTTTTTACCACATTAATAAGCCAAGAAATGCTTATGACTGTTGTGAGTTTTACTATTTGTTATTAAACTTGCCAAGTTGACACATGCCGCACTTATGTTTGTGTCATCTCTTATAGTTACATTGTTTGCTTGTCTGATAGAACGCAGAGGACAATGATTATCCCTCTGGGGTAGCACCTTCTTTGGAGTTTCTGATAACGTCAAAGGATATTACTGGTTTGGGTGCACCATCCACTTTACTCATCTTCAACAACGAGAACGGATTCTCTCCGTCGAACGTAGAGTCCATTTGCCGTGTGGGTAAATCAACAAAAAAGGGTAATAGGCACCAAGGTTACATTGGAGAAAAAGGTAAATTTAGACTTCACTATATTGTTTTATGGTAACTGCTAGTAAAATGATAAATGATTGATTTGTTCTGACAAAAAAAAATATAATAGAGATAATGTCTTTACTCCAGTCCAGACAATACATGATGAAGTTGAAGTCAGTTTTTTCCCCTTCACCGGAAAAGAGTGCTAAGGAATTTTGAGTATTTGTCAGTGAAGGAACTGAAGCTTCTTTTTTGCATATTTGCCACTAATTTGCATTTTGTTCAATGAGACTAGCACTGACAGCCTGAGGCTTGCAGGTTTTCACCAGGAAGTCTAACAATCTAAAATGCACCTGGTTCACTATTGTGAGATCATCATGTGTGCCAATTTGCTTAGGGTAGTTATCGCAAAATACAATCTAAAACTCGGATCTGATTTATCACATATTGGCAGTTTACTCTTACACAAAGGACTTTTTATCACATATCATTTGCTTACAACATTCTTTAATTCTCTGTAACCTACATAGTAATCTTGTAAATGTTTGGTTAGGTGTAACCCATTATTCTTACAATCTTGCTTTTGCAGTTGTCAGTACGTCATCTGCAAACTGTTCACCTTATTCTTCAGTAAAACTCTTGGTTATGTTTGATGATCAGTGGAACATGTTTTATGCCAGCATATATCCTCATACTTTCTAGATTTCTAGATTATGCATTATCCGTACACTAATACTTTCTTTTCTATGGTTTCAGGTATTGGTTTCAAGAGTGTCTTCCTGATTTCACGCCAACCACATATTTTCAGCAATGGATACAGAATCAAGTTCAATGAGGATCCTTCGTCAGAATGCAATATTGGGTACATTGTCCCAGAATGGGTTGAATCAAAGCCAAGCCTTTCAGATATCCAAGAACTACATGGGTCTTCTAAGCCACTTCCGACAACTACTATCATTTTACCTCTGAAGAGCGAAAAGGTTGATGTAGTGAAAAAGCAGCTATCGAGCATACATCCTGAAATCCTACTGTTTCTCACAAAGATAAGGCGGCTTTCTGTCCGAGAAGATAATTCTGATCCAAAATGCAGCACAATAAATGAGATATCCATGGAGAGTGAAAAAAATTATCAAGTGCGGAAGAACATACATGCTGAGTCGTACACGCTCCATTTGTCGGCTCAAGAGAATAAGGAACAAGAAGAGTGTGGCTACTACATGTGGAGACAAAAGTTCCCAGTCAAACCGGAGAATAGAGTGGATATGCGTGCTGACATAGATGAGTATGTGATCACACTAGCCTTCCCACATGGTCAGCGTCTGTCCCGGGGGAAACAGTCATCACCAGGTGTCTATGCTTTTCTTCCTACCGAGATTTTAACGAACTTCCCTTTCATCATTCAGGCAGACTTCCTCCTTGCATCCTCAAGAGAGACAATACTTTTTGATAGCATGTGGAACAAGGGGATTCTTGAGTGTGTCCCAAGCGCTTTCCTGAATGCGTTTGTAGCGCTTGTGAAGTCAAGTGCTGATGCACCAGCAATGTCATTGCCTTCCATGTTCAACTTCCTGCCAGTACATCCTTCACACGTTCCTTTTCTTGAGCCAGTTAGGTCTGCCATCAAAGACAAGGTTCGTACTGAGAATATTATGCCATGTGAGTCTTATACTCTGCAGAAGATGTTCTGCAAACCAGGTGAAGTTGGGCGTATCAAGCCAGGCTTCTGGACTATCCTCAAGAAAGCACAAGAATGTGGAGTGGATTTGAAGAATCTATCAGCCCATGGAACCTACATTCTTAGCTGTCATTTTGATAAGAGTACATACGACAGTGTGCTTGCATTTCTGGATGTAAAAAATGTGAGTGCAAAATGGTACGCGAAATGCATTGAAGGGTCCAATCTTGTCTATGAGCTACCTGAAGAACTTTATATAGAATTTCTATATTTTTTGGCAACAAATTGGGATAGTTTTTCGAGTACAAGTATGAAATCTATTCCCTTACTGAAGTATGTCGACCGTTATGGTGCTCCCACATTCTGGAGCATATATAAAGCTAGTCAATCCAGTGGCAGACTTTGCATCTCATCTCACAAGAAGTACATACAATGGCTAATCAGCTGGAACCAGGAGTTTCCCTCTTGCAATCAGTTCTTTATGCCTCTCAGTACACAGACAGCCCTATATGATTTCTCTAAGAACACATTTGTGACAAACTGGTTACGTGGGCATGTGAACGTGCAGGTTGTTTCTGTCCATGGCTATGGACTCAATATTATTGCTAAATTGCTGGACCATGATCGCAGATCGATAGTCGCATTTGCCCACTTCTTATACCATTCATTTAAGATGGGCCACATAGAGGGCTACTTTGTGACACAGCTGTGCCATGCCATGCCAATCATTAACATCTACGGGAAGGTGGTGAAGACGAAAACAAATATTGTTGTTCCTGCCAAGGGCAGCAAATGGGTCAGGTTAATGGGCACCAACCCATGGAAGGATGAGAAATACACTGTATTGGCAGCAGACTACATGTCATCAGGTTCTTTTGCCAGGAAATCCACACCTGATGGCCGGCTCTTCAAATTCTTGACAAAGCACCTGCAGGTCTCAGATGTACCATCTATAGACCCTCCAGATGCAAGCTTCCCTACAGTCTCATCACAATTAACCGTTGATAATGCGTTATTACTCTTGGAATGGCTACGGAATCTGAAGTCCCGTGGAGTAGAACTCCCAGCAAAATTTATGGATTGTATCAGAAGGGGAAGTTGGCTGGTGACGTCTGTTGGTGACAGACCACCAAGCGAATCATTTATGTCCAGTGCAGAGTGGACAGGTCTTTTGCAAATTGGATCTTCCTTTGTTGACATACCAATCATTGATCAACAATTCTACCAAAACAAGTTGAATGTGTATAAGGAAGAGCTCAAAACAATTGGGGTGAGGTTTGAATTTCAGGAGGCGTCCGTGTACATTGGCAGTCACCTGATGTCCATTGCTGAAAGCAATATGCTAACCAGAGACAATGTGTACTCACTGCTTCAGCTAATTCGGTTTCTGCAAGAGAATAATCTATCTACTAGTGCTCTTGTCGATAGCGTGAATAGTGGACAATGGATGAAGAGTACTCTTGGCTACAGATCTCCAGCTAATTGCATTATCTATGACTCTGACTGGGCAGTGGCATCACGTATCAGTATCCTACCATTTCTTGATGTGCAATTCTACGGAGACAGCATCCTTGACTATAAACCAGAGCTTGAGTTGCTTGGTGTTCTTGTTGGGTTTAAAGATAACTATACAACTGTGATCGATAACTTCGAGTTCAGTTCCAATGCTATTTCTTCAGAGGCAACTGTACTAATCCTGAAGTGTGTCCGTTACGTGAGCCCATGTGATGATTTCATAACAAAACTCAAGGATATAAAATGGATAAAGACTAATGTGGGATTCTGTGTTCCAAGTGAATCATTTCTCATTGATCCTGAATGGGAGTGCCTTCTGAAGGTGTTTGGTGAAGTAGCATTAATTGATCTTGGGTTCTATGGGAGTGTCATCAGTTCATACAAAGAAGAGCTGAAGAAGACCGGGTTGATTGCAGGACATCTGGAGGCTTCAAATGCTCTAGCTCTTCTTTTCAAGCAGATGGTGTCAAAATCATCACTCACTAAGGCAAATGTCCTTGCACTGCTTGCATCCTACCGACAGCTGAAGTCACACCAACCGTCTCCCATGAAGCTTTTCAACTGCTTGCGTGACGAGGAGTGGCTGCATACATCACAGGGATTCAGGCGCCCATCAGATGCTATTCTCTTTGATGAATCATGGTGGTTGTTATCTCCGATTGGAAGCCTACCATTCATAAATGATGAGGACACTGGCTATGGTTTAGGATTGGAGATATATGATTACAAAGATGAGCTCAAAGATTTAGGTGTCACTGTGGAAGTGAAAGATGGTGCTAACTTTGTCATAGTGAATCTTAAGATTCCCAATGATCAGTCAGCCGTGCCTGCATATACTGTATTGTCATTGCTTGAATGCATACAGAATTGGATAGCCTGTCAAGTTTCACTTCCTAAGGATTTTCTGGACAAAATATGTAAGAAGTGGTTAAGGACTACGATGGGATACAAATCTCCGAATGAATGCCTCCTCTTTGATCACAAGCATTCTGCCATCTGCATGGAAGATGGCCCTTTCATCGATGAAGTGTTTTATGGTTCAGAGATTGCGTCATTCAAAGATGCCCTCGCAGCAATCGGAGTAGTCATCAATATTGAAAATGGATGTGATCTTGTTGCCCAGCATATGAAGTTCCACTCGTGTAGTGACACAATATCCCGTATCTACATGTACCTGATGGATTGCAACTGGAAACCTGTAAACAACAGTAGCAATTGGGTTTGGGTACCAAGTGGAATCCAAAGTGGAGAATGGGTGAGCCCTGCAAATTGTGTTCTTCATGACAGGGACAATCTTTTCAGCTCACAGCTACATGTTTTGGACAAATATTACAACAAAAAGGTGCTCGGCTTCTTTGCACTTGTTCTTGGTGTGAGGTTTAATCCAAATGCTGAAGACCATTGTAAACTTTGGAGTAAATGGGAGGCATCGGTTACTGAGCTGACGATGGCTGATTGCTCAGCATTCTGGGGGTTCGTCTTGGAGAACTGGACCAAAGCCACAGAAAATCTTCTCTCTGCATGTGTCATAAAGGTTCCTGTTTTCAATGAAGGCAAGATCATCCTGTCCAAGAAGGAGGATGTCTTTATTCCTGATGATCTACTAATAAAAGATTTGTTTGACAAGCTCCCTCAGGAGTCGATCTTCATTTGGTATCCTCCTGCAAGCCTACCTTACATGTCTCGAGCAAGGTTTAACTGCATCTACAATAGCATCGGCGTGCGGACAATCTCTGAATCTGTCGAATGGAATGAATCGTTCACCTTGGGTGACACCGGCTTGCAAGAAGTCAATGTTAGTACTGTGATCAAACATGGTTTGCTCCAGATAGTCACTGCCTTCCTTGCGAACCCTGTTCTTGACATTCCTGCCAAAGAGAGGCATAAAATGGTTTCCCATCTTCTGAGTGTGACAATCCTAGAGACAAATGAACCGATCACAGCAGGTTACAGTGTGAAGCTGTCCTCAGGGAGGCATGTGTCTGTGAAGGCCAGCTGAATGCTTCGGTGGGAGAGAGATAATTCCAAGCTATACATGCAGAGATGCGATCAAGAAACCAGCCACAGAGGAAAGATCGAGTTTGCGACATACTTCGCAGACGAGATATCGCAAGGCTTGCTGTTTGAGATGGAAGATCATATCCCCGAACTCACTGAGCTCGTGAAATTCGGCTACTTGTTGGACTTCCAGGACTCGGCGGTCGAGTTCTTGCTGAAGTCCAAGAATCTGCAGCTATTCCCTGAGGACGAAGAGTTTTTGGATTCTGCAATGTGGTCGTAGGATCATTCTGCAGAACGCTGAAGATTTCTCATCTTATGACTCCTCTTCAGTGATATCTAGTTTCTGCATTGTATATATCTTCCGTGGTAGGTTCACAGTGGCAACATGAGCTGCTAGTGTTCTTCAGAATTCGCTCTTCAGCCGGTGAGATTTTGTTTGATACATTGATATATATATTTCCTCCACTCTATTTATCTTCTGTGTTTTTTCACTTATGCTTTGTCTGCAATTAGATGCTTAACTTGTTTTCTCGTCTTTATTTGCTGTTGCTGTTGCCAGGACAAGTTCCAGTGCTGCATTTTGGAGGTTCTGGATGGAACAGTTCCTGTGGCTCCAGATATATCAGTAATAATTCAGTAGTGCATTTTGTTGCTCCCAATGTTAGCTTTTGCTTACTACTAGTAGCTTCTTAGACAAAAATGTGTGTTTCCAGTTACTTTGGAACTGTGTCAAGCGTGTGGTATGGTATCGTTCAAACTCACCATGACCTGATGATGCAGAGTTTCGTGATAGTCGTTTGGTATTGCAGTGGATTTCTATGATTATGCTTGGTAGAATTGCTTTTAGAAACTTCAGTGTTTACATAGCAGTTTCTTTTAATCTATTGTGTCTTAATGCAATGACGAATAAATCTTTAATATGTTCCAAGAAATACGTTTATTTAATCCAAGAGAAACAACAGTTAATTATTAACTTTATTTGACATTAATTTGGTCTTTCAAACTACCTTTTGGAGATGGATAACAAAACAGATAAGTAGTCAAGTACTTTCACACTTATCATGCGCACGTATACCCGATCCTTGCCCCCCAAAAAGAAAAGAAAATCTAGTACATTCACTAATTTGTATGAACAGTTCAGTTTCATATAAGTATTTGTATTATATTTTTAACGAAAATGTTTATTTTTTTTACCAATGCTTTTGAAATAAATCTAGTAGTCAGGGTTGTAAATACTTTTGACCATCCATAATTTTTTAAATGCTTAGCTTCAAAATAAAAGAGTTGGTAGACGTATATTTGCTTTGAAAAATATTATAATAAGGAAAAAGTACGAATTATCCCCGTAAACTATTGAAGTCGGCTGAATTACCCCCCTAAACTCAAATACCATATATTTTACACCCTCAATTAAATACCGGATGAATTACCCCTCTAACACTGTTTTGAGCTGTTTTGATAGGGAGTTTGCACGTGTGACATTAACGTGTCAATCCAATCAGCAATAATAATAATAAATTCGTGGGGTCCACCTGTCATCTATTTCTTTCTCTCCCTCGATCTCTCCTCTCCCCTGTCTCTTTCCCAATCTCTTCAGCTTGGGGCAGCGTCAGCTGGATGGAGGAAGCGGGAGAGGCGGCGCTCAGGATAGGGGTGGCGGCTGGTGGCGGAGGCCGGGGCCGGGATGGGGCGGCGGGCGGGCTGGGTGGAAGAAGGCAAACTAAGGCGGCGACTCAGGATGGGAGTTCATCGACTAGCGATGGAGATGTCTGGAGCTCAGCTTGACCCCCTCTCTTCGCGGTTGGGAATGGCGGCGACGGTCGGTGGTGGAGGCGAGGCTTGGGATGAGAGCGGCGGCTGGGCGAGGCTAGCAACGGGGGCGGTGGCCAGTGGCGGAGGCGAGGGAGGAGAGGTGGCAGATCCCTCCCCGCTGCCTCTTTCGCCCGCCTCTTTCGCTGCCGCCACTATCGCCAGCCTGTCCGTGCAGGGTGCTACAACTGCTTGTGGTCGAAGGAGAGAAATCTTCGAGTCAAAGCGAGGAACTCGAGACCGCTGCCGAAACGGCTCGATGCGACGAGTCCTGGAAAGAGAAACGGTCCAACAAGTAGAGTAGGTGGCGCTATCATTGTCGCTCACTTGCGTTTCCGATCGTCACCCGTATGAGGTGTGGCAGGACCTCAGTGGCCGGTGAGAGTGAGTGAGTAGGTAGGAGGAGTATGCTATAAACTTGCTTAGGTAGTGTGTGGTATATAAATGGTCTATTTCCCTACATACCTTTATCCTTTTGTTTTTGAAACGAAGACATCGAGAAGCGTGTTTGATGGTTTAAATTTTAA
>CM020188.1:13175544-13191095 GCA_009805545.1 Oryza longistaminata | reverse complement strand
GTTCACGTTTCATGTTCGTTCCCTCGTTCTCGTTCGCTCGTTCGCGTTCAAGCTAGTTCGTTCACTCGTTCACGTTCTCCGTTCACGTTCGTTCTCGTTCACGTTCGTTGTCGTTCTCGTTCACGTTAATCGTTCGATCGTTCTCGTTCTCGCTCTCGTTCGTTCGATCGTTCTCATTCTCGTTCACGTTCTCGCGGCAACGTACGTTGACGTGTTCGCTTCTCGCTCTCGTTTGTTCGATCGTTCTCGTTCTCGTTCACGTTCTCGCAGCAACGTACGTTGACGTGTTCGTTCTCGTTCACGTGTTTCGTTAACGGCGGTGTGTGGCATCGGACCAGCGCGTGGCGTGGCGGCGGCGTGGCGGCCGGCGGCGGCGGCGCGGCGGGCGGCGCCGTGCGACGCGGCGGCGGCGTGGCGACGGCGGTGGCGGCGTGGCGTTGCATGCGGCGGCGGCGTTGCGCGGCGGCGTGGCGTGGCGGCGGCGGCGTGGCGCGCGCGGCGGCGAAGGCGGCGCGGTGGGCGCGGCGTCGTCGTGGCGCGCGTCGCTGTGGCGGCGGCGCGACGGAGAGAGATCGAGATCGGAGATCGATGAAGGGAGGCGGCGGCGGCTCTACACCCAGAGATGCGGCGGCGGCGGAGGAGGCGGAGGCGGCGGCGAGGACGACAAGCTCGAGACGACGGCGAGATACGGCGACGTCGGCGCGGGGATTTGCCCTAGGCAGTGCGCGGCAAAGGAGAGAGGCCGAGAAGAGATCGATCGGCCGAAAACGTCTAAGTGTTAGTGGAGAAGACGAGGGCGCACCGGAATATATATACCCCCGGATCTTTAGTCCCGGTTGATGAGAACAACCGGGACTAAAGATATCTTTAGTCCCGGTTGTACCGGAGTAAAGATCTTTTCTTTACTCCCGTTGTTCTCAACAACCGGATAAAGATATCTTTAGTCCGGTTGTTCTCATCAACCGGGAGCTAAGATCTTTTCCCGCTATTTCCAAATTCTTTTTAAACCCGGTTAGGTTAAGAACCGGGACTAAAGATTATAGCACTACATATTATTTTCGCCTTACATATGTGTTTCTAAAATAGAAGTTAATGCATTAACATTATTTAAAGTACAAAGATTAATGACAATTACTTTCGAAAAATTATTTTTTGTCTGTAATAAATTAAGTGGATAAATCGTAATAAGCAAATATATGACTTAAAATTAATAAAAATTCCAATAATCATATATACTTAGCATATGAATGATATTATTAAATTGGTAAAAACTCTAATTAAGATATGTATGTACATACTGCATGATTTAAAATTAATAAAAATTGTAATCATCATATATACTTAGCGTAGGAATTATATTAAATTAAATGTTTAAAACTCTAATTGACATATGTAAATGCCACATGCATGATTTTAAACCTTTTAAAAATTCGAATAGTCATATATAAGTAGCATATGAAAGATAGTAAATTAAATTGTGAAAAACTCTAATTAACATCTGTAAATGCCACATGAATGATTTAATACTTTTAAAATTCTCTAGTCAATTATAATAGCATATAAATGATAGTAAATTAAATGTTAAAAAACTCTAATTAACATATGAAATTGCCACTGCGTGATTTAAAACTTTTAAAAATTCTCTAGTCAATTATAATTAGCATATGAATGATAGTAAATTAAATGTTAAAACTCTAATTAACATATATATGAAATTGCCACCTGTCTGATTAAAACTTTAAAAATTTTAAGTACCACATATAACTAAGCATATACATGATTTAAACTTGTCTAATAATCGTGCGTAATTAACATATGCCATACATCAATTGAATTATATGGATAATCAATACATCCAAAATAGTTTACATCGTCTACACAATAATTACGGCATTACATCGCGGTGACGGTTGACCGCACGTACTTTCTCCCAATATTGTTTCCCTCCTTGGATCGCTGCGTGAGTAAGGGGTGTCTTCATTGATAGGAGGATGCTAGGGTTAATCGTCACCGTGAAAGGGGTGCCCATCCAACTGATCGAATCCTCGTCAGTCTTGGCCTCCACTCCGACGATTTTTCTTTTGCCTGGGAGAACCACTTGACGCTTAGGCTCGTCAGGCCCTCTGCCCTTCTTTCCTTGCTAGACATGTCCTTCATGAAAAAGACTTGCGTTACATCATTGGCAAGACAAAAGGTTCGTCCGAGTATCCACCTTGTTAAGGGTCAACAGTTGTCATACCACTGTCATCAATCATTACGCCTCCACCAGTCAACCTAACCCATTGGCACCGGAATAGAGGAACCTTGAGAGGACCATAGTCAAGTTCCCATATGTCCTCGATGGCCACCGTAATACGTGGCAGTTGTTCCATCGTGTCCCATGGCATCGACACGACAGCGCTGTTTTGGTTTCATGCTCTTCATGTCTTGGGCTCTTGTGTAGAATGTGTACCCATTGATCTCATATCCCTGGAATGTCGCGATCAACCCCAGACGTCCCTCCGCCAGGCAAGGCAAGTTGTTGGTTGATCGACTCGTTACCATGAGATGTTGTCGTAGCACGTGGGAAAGTATCAATGTGATGCCGTGTTAATCCATGCATCGGACTTACCGATGTTCCTGGCGCGAACTAGAGCCAAGTGCTCCTCGATGTAAGGAGCTACCAATGAAGAGTGTGCAGAACAGTGAAATGGGCTTTACGGAATAAATTGTTGTCTACCGTCATTATTGGCTTTCCTTCCGAGAGTTCCTTTCCCCGTAGTCTTCTCTCATGGCGTGATTCAGGTACCCCGATTGCGAAGGTCTTCCGATAAATTTCTACGCAAAATTCGATGGACCTCCTCTGTTCCATAACCCTGGCGATGCTTGCCTCTGGACGAGCACGGTTACGAACATACTTCTTCAGAACGCCCATGTACCTCTCGAAAGGAAACATGTTGTGTAGGTACACAGGCCCGAGAATACTGATCTCTTTCACAAGTGGACAAAGCGGATGCGTCATTATATTGAAAAATGAAGGTGAAAATATCAACTCAAAACTGACGAGACATTGCCACCACTTCATTCTGAAGGGCTTCTAATCTATCGCGGATCGATGACCTTCTGCGAAATTGCGTTCATGAATGCACATAGCTTTGTTATTGTTGCCCGGACATTGTCTGGAAGGATACCCCTTATTACAACTGGTAGCAGTTGTGTCATCAACACGTGACAGTCATGAGACATTTAGGTTTGTGAACTTCTTCTCCTTCGTGCTTATTATTCGCTTGATATCCGTGAGTATCCAGACGGTACCTTTATGCTCTCCAAGTATTCAAACATACTTTCCTTCTCTGCCTTGCTAAGAGTGTAGCTGGCTGGACTTAAGTAATGGCTTCCTTTCTCCTTTGGTTCCGGTGAAGGTCGCCGCGTTGTTCCATATGCTTCAGATCATTACGTGCTTCCTGTGTATCTTTCGACTTTCCGTATACACCTAGGAAGCCAAGAAGGTTTACGCAAAGTGCTTAGTGAGGTGCATCACGTCGATTGCCGTGGCGTACGTCCAAGAATTCCCAATATGGTAACTCCCAAAATATAGAGTCTTTTTCCACATCGCTGCGTGACCATCTTCGCTCTCTATAGGCTGGCTTCCAGGCCCCTTCCGAAACAACTACTTTAAGATCTTTAACCATAGCAAACACTGTTTTCCCGCTGCGATGTTTAGGCTTCGTACGGTGGTCGGCCTTATGTTCGAAGTGCTTGCCTTTCTTCCGTACCGGGTGGTTTGCTGCAAGGAATCGACGATGACCCATGTATACAACCTTCCTACAGTGCTTAAGATACGTACTTTCTGTTTCATCCATACAGTGAGTGCAAGCCTTGTACCCCTTGTTGGACTGTCCGGATAGGTTGCTAAGTGCAGGCCAATCGTTGATGGTTACGAACAGCAGCCCTCGTAGGTTAAACTCCTCATGTTTGTCCGTCCACACGGGACACCTTCCTTCTTCCACAACTGTTTAAGATCTTCGGCCAGTGGTATTAGGTACACATCGATGTCGTTACCAGGTTGCTTGGGCCTTGTAATATTCGGCATCATTATGTACTTCCTCTTCATGCATAGCCAGGGGAGGTTGTAGATACACATCGTAACGGGCCAAGTGCTATGGCCACCGCTCATCTCTCAAAAGGATTAATGCCATCCGTACTCCAAACCAAACAGTATGTTTCGTGCGTCCTTTCCAAATTCTTTAAATTTCTGTCGATGTTTCGCCACTGTGACCATCAGCGGGGTGTCTCAGCATCCCACCTGTGACGCTCTTCAGCGTGCCATCGCAACATTCTAGCATTCCCCTTGTTCCTGAACAAACGCCTTAGCCGTGGTATTATAGGGAAATACCACATCACCTTAGCAGGAATTCTCTTCTTTTAGCTGCCCGTCAACTTCCCTGGATCGTCTCGTCTAATCTTGTATCGTAGTGCTTTGCAAACAGGGCATGCTTCTAGGTTCTCATACTCCTCACCGCGCGATATAGGATACAATCGTTCGGACATCGTGAATCTTATGAACTTCCAGTCCTAGCGGGCAGACTATCTCTTAGCCTCGTACGTTGTCTCGGACAATTTGTTTCCCCCCGGAAGAATGTTCTTGACGAGTTTCAATAAATCGCCAAATGCCTTGTCACATACCCCATTTTTTGTCTTCCATTGCAAGAACCCAGAGTGGTATCCAACTTTTTGTGCCCCTGCTCGCAACCTGGGTACAACAAATTCTGTGGGCCTCCAACATCTTGTCCAATTTATGGGCCTCCTTTTCACTTTCGCAGTCCTCCTGGCGTCCTGCAACATTTGACCAAGATCATCCGCAACGTCGTTACCATCAGCAGCTATTTCCTCCTCGCCCGTTTGATTTCCTTCAAACAACATACTGAGCAAAGTCCGGAATAATGTTCGTCTTCCACTTCATCTTCTTCCATTTCAACACCTTGCTCTCCGTGGATGTCCAACAATTATTAAGCTTGGCATGAACCCCGACTCAAACAAGTGGAACTGAAATGTCCTGGATGCAGAATACTCCTTCTGATTCTTACACTTATTGCATGGACAACAAATAAAACCCCTTTGCCTGTTAGCTTCGGCCACTCTCAAAAAATAGTGCACGCCAGTCAATAAACTCTTTGGACCGCCGGTCAGCGTACATCCATTGCCGATCCATCTACATGAGTCAAAAAAAACCGTACACAAATAATTATTCTTACAATAATGACAGTCATACAATAATTATAAGATATCTTTATTCATACAAAAATCATAAAATATTACACCAAATAATTCTTAAAAACTATTTGTAAAGTTTTAAACTAATTTTAATGTGTTTTATTCTTTTAATTTTCATTTTAGTTTGTTTCTATTATTTAAGATTAACTTTCACTAGAGTTTTCCTTCTAACTATTTTATAAAACCTTGTTTAGCAAATGAACTAAATTTCTATATATTCTTTCTTCCCCACACAATTTTTCTCTCTCATCAACTTACAACAAATTTTGGAGACAAAAAAGTGTGCAAAACATAGTTGCAAATGTAATATGACAAAAAAAAACATTGGAGGATGAAGTGCAAACCTTTAGGCACCTCCGATTGTATGTAATCACCAAAAATAAATTCAATAGAAATTTTGGCATGACGTCCCTCTTTTTTGAAGAAATTTTGAAGCTTGCTCGGGCAGCTGGAGGAGGAAGAAGACATATATATAGGGGTGGGACTTTAGTCCGGGTTGGTAGCACCAACCAGGGCTAAAGATCACCGGGATCTTTAGCCCCGGTTGTAATACCAACCGGGATTAAAGTTACGAATACCAACCGGGACTAAATATCCGGGGGGCCTGACATGCCCTGACAGCATTCGAACCGGGACTAAAGATCAAATATGCCCGTTACCCTTTTGAACCGGGACTAAAGATCATCTTTAGCCCCGGTTTTTATTTGCATCCGGGACTTTTGTGGAAATCGGCCGACCGACGAAAGATGGTTCTCCACCAGTGGAGAGAGAGAGCAGGGGGATTGGAGGGATTTCGTTGAGGAGAGGATGACAAATGGGTCCAGGGAGTTTTTTTTATTTTCTTTGCTGCTGGATTGCCACGTTGGCGCCATGTGTGCAAGCTCAAGTCAAAAACCGCTCAGAACAGTGCTCAGGGTGGTTATTTGCCCGGTTTGCATAGTTCGGGGTAAGGATGTCTGATTTTGTTGTTAGGGATTAATTCGATCGACCGTGATAGTTCGGGGTAATTCGTACTTATTATATATCACAAACTTATTGAATTTATAAATTTATTTAATATTAGAATTTTAATATAAAATCAATGGTCGCGAATTTTAAAATATTAAATACTTTTGTTGTAAACGCTAAATATTTATCTGAAAGAATTTCTATTAGAAGCATTGAACAACTTTCCAAATCTCTGACATAAACATTATGCCCCGAGGCCGAGGCAGAGTGCTGCAGAGCTATGTAGTCATCATCAAATACTACATCTGTTTTATATTATAAAACTTGTTAGTAGGGCTGTCAACGAGCCGTGCTCAAGCGAGCTTACCCATATAAGCTCGAGCTCAGTACTTATTCGAGCCAAAGCTCGAGTCGAGCCTACTTTTGCTTCGAGCTTATAGATGGGCTTGGTTCTAGCTCGCTCGAGTCTCGAGCCTGCTATCAAGCTTAGCGTCATTAGTTGCTTGGTCGGTCTGTTGAATTTTGGTGATAGTGGCGCTCATACTGGCCATGGCATGTGTTGACTTTTGAATGAAGGTCGAGTTTTAGTTACAGACTTTTTCTTCAAACTTCCAACTTTTTCATCACATTAAAATTTTTCTACACACAAACTTTCAACTTTTCCGTCACATCGTTCCAATTTAAACCAAACTTTTAATTTTGACGTGAACTAAACACACCTGAAGAGATGAGAGGAGGTGTGAGGCCTCCAGATGAGAGAGAACGAATGGAATGGTGGACATGCATGCGCTAGTACTCTTCCACTACTACTCTTCACAGCAGGTACAATAGCAAGCTATAAGCCAGCTGCAAACATATTTTAAGAAGATAAATGAGGAGAGAGGAGAGTAGCGGGCTATAGATTTGTAGCTAGCTGTAGCACGGACTCCAAGACGCAGTGTGTATATGACAGGTGGGACCAGGTATTAATAATGTAGTATGTAACTATTGTATGAATGAGATATTAGATTAGCTATAGATAAATTGGAGCCAGTAGTTGGCTATACTATTAAGGGCCCCTTTGATTCGCAGGATAGGAAAAACACAGGAATAGGAAAAACACAGGAATTGAAGTAGTAGGTTTCTCAAATCCTACAGGAATCAGCAAACACAGGAAAAACAATAGGAGTCCTTTGATAGTGCTATAGGAAAAACAAAGGAAAGTTTACAAAGAGGTCACACCTCTTACTATTTTTCCTATGAAATGTGAAGCATAGAAATACAAACCTATGGAAAGTTTTCTTTTTTTCCTTTGAATCAAAAGGACATGTAGGAAAAAATCCATAGGAATTTGAATCCTATAAAAATCCTTTGCCAATCCTATGAATCAAATGGCCCTAAACTTGCTCTTCCTGGAGGCACAACGCTAGCATTGATGGAGCTATAGGCTAGGAGCCTAGCTAGGAGGTAAAAACTCTGCAAGTGCTGCTCATTGGGAAGTGATGTTGCATGAAAAATTAATTCTATACCACTACTCACAGCCAAAGAAAAGTAATGTTAGCGGTTAGCAGAAGAAAAAAAATATGTAAAACACAGACTCGTCGAATAGTTCGAGCTCGGATCGTGAAGCTCGCAAGCTCAGAGTGAAGCTCGAGCTTAATTCGAATAGTAGACGAGCCGAGCTCGAGTCGAGCCTTAAGCGAGCTGAGTTCGAGCTACTTGCGAGCCTCGAGCTTTTTTGACGGTCCTACTTTCTAGCATTGCCCACATTCATATATATATGTCTAAATTCGTTAACATATATAAGAATGTAGGCAATGCTAGAAAGTCTTATAATATGAAATAGAGGAAGTACTTTGCTTAGGCCCTGTTTAGTTCTCAAACAAAAACTTTTCACCATGTGACATCGAATGTTTCGACACATGCATGGAGTATTAAATATAGATAAAAAACCTAATTACACAGATTGTGTGTAAATTGTGAGACGAATCTTTTAAGCTAATTGCGCCATGATTTGACAATTTGGTGCTACCGTAAACATTTGCTAATGACGGATTAATTAGGCTTAATAAATTCGTCTCGCAGTTTACATGTGGAATATGTAATTTGTTTTGTTAGTAAACTACATTTAATACTTTAAATGTGTATCCGTATATCCGATGTGACATGTAAAAACTTGGCCCTGCCCTTAGCATGAGAAGCAAAATACAACAGCAGCACCCAACTTTCTTAGCAGTACTGATGGCAGCCTGATGACAGGGAGAGATATGTAGCGGAAGACCGACTGCTACCTTCCTCTTATAATATACTCGCTTCCACCCATAAAAAAAATCCAATCGTGAGTTTAAACTGGATTTTATTAAGCGTGACTATTTTATTTTATTTTTTATAAATTTTTCAAATAAGACGGACAGTCAAACGTTGGAAAAAAATCTAAAAATAGAGTCTTTGTAGGATGGAGGAATAGATGATAGGGCAAGTTTTATTGATAGAGCAAAGTTTATAACTTTGACCACAACCCTACTCGAGCATAAATTTGACAAATTGACCCTGTTATAAAACTTATTTGAAAAATAAACCGTACCAAAAACTTATTGCAGAAATAGACCTTTTCTTAGCGCCAATCTTACTGGCGCTGAGTTATAACATCTCAGCACCATCAACATTGGCACTAAGGTCCCATCGGAGGTACTTCAAATTGGTTAAAAGGAGACGCGGGCCTATGCTAACAGTAACGTGGGCCTATGTCTTGTTCATTGATTTGACATATAGTATATGTTATGGTTACAGATAAGGCATATCTCCTATTCCACACCTTATGGAAAGTACGAATACGGTATAACTTCGTGTATATGGTACGTTTCCGTATGCGACAAGGGAATTTACAAGATATCATGGAAAATATCTTCACGGGCAAGTGATTGTCAGATCCCTACTCTTTTTGGTTTTCCTCTTTTTTAAATAACTACTTGCTCTCTAAGCTTCCAGTTATAAAAATGTCGTCTTGTTCATTGATTTGACATATAGTATAGGTTACGGTTACGGATAAGGCATACCCCCTATCCCACACCTTATGAAAAGTACGGATACGGCATATCTTCGTGTATACGGTACATTTCCGTATGCGATGAGGGAATTTACAAGATATCATGGAAAATATTCTCACGTTCACGCTCCGGCTTCTTCTCCTACAAATCAGTGACTCGTGATGTTGATGTTGTGATTGCAATAGGAGATTCGAATGATTTCATGATTCAGGTCTTCAGGAAGTTGATTTTATGATTATAACATGCCTATGAGGATTGGGAGAAATCGGCTTGATTCATCGAGCCGGCTTCATTTGTTTTGTCGCCTCTCTGTCGGTGCCGGCTGTCAATCCAGCACCAATGAGCTCCCCTCATCGGTGCTATGAATGAGGTGTCAGTTCAAAAATCTGACACTTATGTGGATTTTGGAATCGGCACATATTAGGATTTCTATAGTAGTGATAAGCTGATGCCAAAATTTAAATTTTATTACTAGATTTTGAAGTTGATTTTGATGTTTTCTTAATATAGTTTTTTTTTTCAGCATTGACTTTTTAATCATAAATTTTTTTATCAACTTTAGTAATCAGCCGGAAGCACCCGATAGACCAGAGTTTCCAAGCTCTGTCAAGAAATTAGGCAGAGTGCTGCATCTCTGAGCAGAGCCGTCGAATAATCAGCATCAAATTCTTTGCTTAGCATGAGACGCAAAACGCAGCTGCTTTAATTTCTTGGCAGCGATGGATCGATATATAGGGGTGTTTACTTTAGCCCCTCTCTCAAAAACATAAGTCTCTCCCCTAGGGACTTATTGTTCTGTGAGAGGGGCTCTCTCTCCCAAACACCACCATAGTGGGAGACCGACTAGACTTTGGATCGCTGTTTGCCAAAGGGTGGCTAGCTAGCTAGGCAGGTCGGCGTACTTTAAGATTCCAAAATCCAAAGCGATGGATGCATTGGTAAGTAGCCCTGTTTAGATGGGACTAAAACTTTTAAGTCCCTATCACATCGGATGTTTGAAAATTAATTATAAATATTAAACGTAGACTATTAATAAAACTCATCCATAATCTTGGACTAATTCGCGAGACGAATCTATTGAGCATAATTAATCCATGATTAGCCTATGTGATGCTACAGTAAACATTTTCTAATTATGGATTAATTAGGCTTAAAAAAATTGTGACATAGGAGTATAAACTGGCAGTCGATCTCTCTCTCAAAAAAAAAAAAAGCCCTCATGGAGCTTCCTTGTAGTGGTGCTACAGGAAGCCATTGTTCAATCAATAAGGCTAAAATCCTCAATCAGATCGTGAAAATAATCCACAGGAAACCGCTTAAAAAGAATCATACTCCATATACCACCTCTTTTCCACTGAATTGATCGTAAATAAAGGTTTCCGATCATCACACAGCTAGCTAGAGCCACAGAAAGCAAAGCGCGGGGCGAGAGTGATTTTGATCAGAAAACCCTGTGTGTGCCTTGGAAAGGAGGAGAGGAGGACCGTGGTTACCCAGCCTTTTAAGTACCAATGCATCCATCGCTTTGGATTTGGAATCTTAAAGTACGCCGACCTGCCTAGCTAGCTAGCCACCCTTTGGCAAACAGAAATGCTTGCCAAGACTCACAGCGATCCAAAGTCTAGTCGGTCTCCCACTATATATCGATCCATCGCTGCCCAAGAATTAAAGCAGCTGCGTTTTGCGTCTCATGCTAAGCAAAGAATTTGATGCTGATTTATCGACGGCTCTGCTCAGAGATGCAGCACTCTGCCTAATTTTCTGAAAGAGCTTGGAAACTCTGTCTATCGGGTGCTTCCGGCTGATTACTAAAGTTGATAAAAAAATTTATGATTAAAAAATCAATGCTGAAAAAAAAAAACTATATTAAGAAAACATCAAATCAACTTCAAAATCTAGTAATAAAATTTAAATTTGCATCAGCTTATCACTACTATAGAAATCCTAATATGTGCCGATTCCAAAATCCACAAAGTGTCAGATTTTTGAACCGACACCTCATTCATAGCACCGATGAGGGGAGCTCATTGGTGCTGGATTAACAGCCGGCACCGACAGAGAGGCAACAAAACAAATGAAGCCGGCTCGATGAATCAAGCCGATTTCTCCCAATCCTCATAGGCATGTTATAATCATAAAATCAACTTCCTGAGACCTGAATCATGAAATCATTCGAATCTCCTATCAATGAAACATCGCCCTTACTCACGCAGCGATCACAAGAGGGAAAATATTGAGAGAAAGTACGTGCGGTCATATCGTCACCCGCCGTGTAATGCCGTAATTTATTGGTAGACGATGGTAAACTATGTTGATGTATATTATCCATAATAAATCAATTGATGTAATTGGCATATGTTAATTTACGCACGATTATAGAACAAGGTTTAAATCGATGTATATGCTAGTTATATGTGGTACTTAAAATTTTAAAGCTTTTAAATCTACACAGGTGGCCAATTCATATATATGTTAATTAGACGTTTTAACATTTAATTTACTATATCAATATGCTAATTAATGAATTGACTTAGAGAATTTTAAAGAGTTTTAAATCCGCAAAGTGGCATATTCATATGTTAATTAAGATTTATAACATTTAATCTACTTATCATCAATCCGTATGCTATTAATTGACTAGAGATTTTTTTAAAAGTTTTAAATCATGTCATGTGGCATTTACAGGATGTTAATTAGAGTTTTCACAATTTAATTACCTATCTTCATATGCTACTTATCTATGACATTCGAATTTTTAAGAAGGTTCTAAATCATGATTGCATTTACATATGTAAGTTAGAGTTTTAAAGATTTAATTTAATATAATCCACGCTCAAGTTATTATGATTATTACAATTTTTACTTATTTTAATCATGCCGTATGTACAACATATCTTTAATTAGAGTTTTTACCATTTAATTAATATCATTGCATATGGCTAGAAATATGATTATGGGCAATTTTTATTAATTTTAAAGTCATATATTTGCGTATTACATATTATGCCACTTAATTATTACAGACGAAAATAAATGTTTTGAAGTAAGTTGCATTAACTCTTTGTACTTTAAATTAATTTAATGCATTAAAGCTTCTATTTAGAAAAATATGTAATGCGAAATAAATATCAGTGCTATAATCTTTAGTCCCTATTCTTTAAACCTAACCGGGTTTAAAAGAATTGGAAATAGCGGGAAAGGATCTTTATCCTGGTTGATGGAGAACAACGGACTAAAAGACTTATCCGTTGTGTCTCATCAACCGGTGACAAAGATCGGGGTTATATATTTCCCGGTCGCCCCTCATCATTCTCGCACTAACACTTAGGCACGTTTCCGACGCAAGTCGATCTCTCTCGCCTCTCTCCTTCGCCGCCACTGGCCTAGCGGCAATCCCGCGGCCGAACGCAGCCGTAATCTCGCTGTCGTCCTCGAGCTCGTGCGTCCTCTCCGCCGCCCTGCCTCCTCCGCGCCGCCGCACTGCTCTTGGTGGAGAGCCGCCGCAGCTCCCTCTCATCCTCGATCTCGACTCTCTCCGTCGCGCGCCCCCACGAGACGCCGCGCCCACGACGACGCCGCGCCAGGCGCGCCGCGCCCCGTCGCCGCGCATGGCGCAAACGCCGCCCGCCGCCCGCCACGCGCGCCTTCGCCGCGCGCAACGCCGCCGCCGTGCATGCAACGCCACGCAGCGCCGCCGCCGTCCACACCTGCGCCCCACGCCACGCCGACGACCGCCGCGCGCCTACGCGCCTCGCCGCCCGCGCCACGCGCCGGGCCCGATGGCCCAACCTTGCGTTAACAACACGTGAACAGAAACGACAACTCAACTACGTGCCGCGAGAACGTGAAACGAGAACGAGAAACGATCGAACAAACAGGAGCGAGAACGACCACTCAACGTACGTTGCCGCAGAACCGTGACATAGAACGAGAACGATCGAACGAACAGAGCGAGAACGAGAACGATTCGAACGAATTAACTGTGACGAGAACGACCAACGAACAGTGAACAGAACGGAACGTGAACGAGTGAACGAACTAGCTTGAAACGCGACGACGCGAACGAGAACGAGACTAACATGAACGTGAACCAGAACGAGGAACGAACGTGAATGAGAACATCGAATGAAGACAAACCGATAACGAGGAAACGGAACGTGAATAGAACAATCGAACAACGTGCAATGAAGAACGAGCGCGAGTACGAACGTTGAACAGCTAGGGAACTTGAACGACCGCGAACGAACGTGAACGAACGTGAACGTGAAATGCAATATATATATTTACTTCGCATTTATCCTAATACTCTTTTGTATCTGCAGAAAAAGACGTGTTGCGGGAGCTCGTCCTCAAGCCCGGAGTGAAGAAGCTAGCCCTAAGAAGGAATGTGCAGGGCAAGTGACGTAATATATAAATGATTGTTATATTTAATGCCCAAATTAAGATTTATTAGCTTGTAATAGACTTAGCATAAAGAATTTTGTAGTGTTACTTAATTATTTGATTTTAAATATAAATTATTTTATTTTTTTAGACTTAGTATTAATTATTGACTACTGTGAATTGTGCGACTCTAGCGATTGACCCAATTTAGTCTTAATTAGCAGACTTTAGCATATACGAACAGTTACACTTAGATATACAGATCAGCTCTTCAGTCTTAGCATGTAATATTATTTGACTTTTAAGTACTAAGAGTTATTTTCTTCTTTGTTTAATTAGACTTTACTATTCTAATTAGTTGACTACGAAATTGGTGCGGATCTCGCTGCAATTTGACTATTGCGTGCTGTAATTAGACTTAGCATATACGACGCGAAACACTGTAGAGCAATGACTATATTTTCTTAGTTCGTTTCCAGTTTAAAGAGGAATTTGTTAAATAATTATTTAGTTTTAATATTAAAGATTATTTTATTTTATAGACTTAGATATAATTATTGACTAGCTAGGTTGTATAATATACGTCACCTTAGACTTAGCTTATTCTACATTTGAATTTAGACTTAGCACGTTGGTTGTTGTAGGTCTAATGTACAGGACATTACACTTAGGCATACCATGAACTTGGAGATTGTTAAAACACTAAATGTCTCATGACTGTAGCAGATGTTTCTTGGTATCAACAGATGGACTACCGTCTGTATGAGAACGATAGTGTACGATAACCAATCGCGAGGGAAGCACCACGTACTGCGAATGAAGAAGTGTCAGGCACGAGGATCAAAACTACTTGAACGAGAAGGAACGTGGAGAGGATGCGAAGGGGAACGCAGCAGGGCACGTGGAAAGGATGTGGGGGACGGGGCGGAACCAGGAGGAGAGAGTTAGTGGAACGTTCAACCCTCCGTGGACAGAAGAGCAACGCGGGGCAACGAGTATCTGCAGCGAAAGAAGTGAGCGGTCGCACATCATAACGGATCAAGCTGGAAGAACTATGGAACGTCCTAGTGCCCGGCCCAAAGCGCGCACCACAAGAATCATGTACGTCACTAGCGGTTGGGTTGTGCGGTGAGCCGATAACGTGAACTGATCAGTTCAGCGTGCAGCGCTGTACTGGCGAAAAGCAACTAGGGGCAGCAGAGATCATGAGAGCTTTGTCCCCAGATCGGAGACAAGACAAAAGATGCTGTCGACCAACAATGCTCGAGACATCCACCCTTCCCTGACGCGGTACCGAGGACAAAGTGTGAAAAGCGTGGACTCTGAAGAAAGAATGATGCAGAACAGTTCATAGCTTCAAGAGAGATTGCTACCAGAAGTATTATCCTTGAAGGGCAACACCAACTTCGGGACACATTCCCAAAGCTAAGAGATCACTAGGACGAGTTCTCGTTTGCAGTATAAGACAGAGGAAACAAAGGGCGGCGATGATGGGAACAGAAACAAAAGGGAAAAATGCCGCCAAGAAGAAGTTACCATCACCACTTTGGGGTAGGAGGCTATAGGCGTCGCGATGCCGAAGTGGGAGGGAGATGGAGGGCTAGCTTGCCTGAGAGGGTATCGGAACTGGCAAAACCCAGCCAATTGGCCGGAACAGTCGAAGTTTCTGGTACTATGCTCCGTTGAACGCCCAACCCAGCTGATTGGCTTTCACTGGTCTTCGGCGATCAGATTACGAGAGGCTGCGCGGACGGACTAACAAGATGCAGGTGGAAGCCTCCTCTTCTAGGACGTTCCGGAACCGGACAGGGAGATAGACGAGCTGACCCACTTCCGCCCTGCAGGGGACTCCAAAGGGGAAAAGCCATTTCCAGGGGGGGGAACGAAAAAAAAAAAAACCACGAAAAGGGAAATGGTGATCCTTGGAAGATTGGTTATCTC
>CM020188.1:13162296-13175519 GCA_009805545.1 Oryza longistaminata | reverse complement strand
AAAAAAAAAAAAAACATAGTCAAAAGAAAATTAAGCAAGAGATGGAGAAACTATTATGTCTTTCATTAATCCAGAGAGAATATGAGGAGAAGGAGGGAATACTATAGGGAGAAGGAGGGAGTACTATTGGTTTGGTTTGATGGCTAAAACAAGAAGGAAAAAAAAATGAAGTAATATTAAAAAGTTACAGTGAACTCACCTATCAAACAAATATTGTAAGAAAGGACAGTCTTTTTAAAATGTTTGAAGTATAAATATTTGCTTATTACTCCTTCCCATCATGCCAAATTTTATTAGTCCCTCCCATCATAAATATTTGATAATTAAGTAGGATCTAATCAAACTTTTAAAAATTTGAGCATTTCAAATAAGTAGTTTATAGAAATGAAAAACGGTACTTGTAGATTTGCCTTGAAAATACTATCAAATAAATTTCCTAAATATTTATAAAGTATTTTAATATAAAGTTGTAGACAAATTTAAAACGTTTACCATATCATTTTCTAAAAGTAAAACATGCACATAGCCCGTCTACAGCAAAATGTTTGTTGAACATAGTATTCCCTCCGTCCCAAATTATAGATGCTCGGCTCTTACTAAAGAAAGTTAAACTCGGTAACTTTCGACTAATAATCATACTAATCATATATGTGCTAAGTATTATACTCCCTCCGTACTTGTAAAGGAAGTCGTTTAGGACAGCGACACGGTCTTCAAAACACAACTTTTGACTTCTTATTTCTATAAAAATATTTTTTGAAAAGTGATATATGTATACTTTTATGAAATTATTTTTCAAGATAAATCTATTCATATAATTTTTACATTTTTAAACTCAACAACTTGAGAGTTATTCATAATTTATATTCCCAAAGTTTGACTTAAACATTGTCTTAAACGACTTCCTTTACGAGTATGGAGGGAGTACATGTGTATATCACTTTATTCATATTTTATACTACTTTCATATGATGCTAATTTCATATTTGTTGGGAAGATAACATGGAAAATTAATGGTCAAAGTATATTATTAAAAACCGTGTAAAAAAATATATACTTTATAATTTGGGACGGAGGGAGTACTAAGCAAGTTTAGTAGCATAGTCAACTATTACTGGCTATAAAATTTGATACGTCATTTACAACTAGTCTACCTAGCCCATATCTTATACACACAACGTCTTGTAGGTTGTGTTGTAATTGGTTACAAATATGTTTGTAACTTTTTTCCCTTCCTTTCCTCCCTTCCTACATAAACACAAATACTGATATATCAATTTTCAAATCCCACTTACATTACTTATTCTTCTCGCTCTTATAAGATGGGTGTGAATTGTTCAGTCATTTTACAGGTTGATACTCAAAATGATTGCTTTGTTTTACATCTCACGACCTCACACACCATATAGCAAAACTAGCATCAACCAAGCTAAGAAACACACAGTAGTATAAAGTTTACAAAAGAGGAAAAAGAGAGAAGTGCGCATCAAAAGGAGAAACTTTTTTTTGGATGTACGACTATTGCAGATTTGTGGAGTAGTACTAGGTAACATGGCACGGTGGCACTGGCACATCTTCACTTCACACTGCATCACAGTACAGACTGCACTTTCCCAGCTACTCCTCTTGTGTTGAGAGGGTTTTCAGTACGTGACAGACACAATCCATCTTTTTATTTTTCCTTCGCCGTTAAGACACACTCAGTCCACAGGCTATGCACCTTCCCTCAGGTGAATATTCAGAATTGTATTTCTTGGAACGAAGAGATCTTATAGTTCGAAATTATTCACAAATACTCCCTCCATCCACAAGAGTTAGACATATTTCAAACTTGAGTTTTTCCAAATAAGTTGTTTTTATTTATAGTTTCTATTTATCCAAAATTTAAATGGAGAGGTAAATTAAATGTTTGATCAGAACCCGATGAGCTATCTTAATACTCGTTGGTTACACGCGTGCATACACTTCTTTATCTTTGTTACATGTAAGATTAATTAATTTTTTCTTGTTCTTGGTGACAAAAGTAATATGTGTAACTTTTGTTTAAGGATGGAGTACTGATTTTCACATAGAGGCCATGTATCTAATACTCTTTTCTATAAGTCAAAGTGTCAAACGTTACAAATTAAAACATTACTTTTTATTTTCAAAAGTTTGTCATAGATAATTTAGCAGTAAATTTTGTATGTTGAAGACTTTTAATATCTAAGCCCTCTCTTGGATTGGAGGCATTTTGAGGGATTATCCCGTGGATTTTTGGAAAAAGACTACATTTTCTTAAAATACCATGCTAATGTTTCGATTGAACAAAGAGAGATGACTTGATGTTATACTTGAAGTAACTTATGTCTGTTTGGAACAATGGATTTACGGAGCAATATTGTATGTTTCAAATCCTATATAAAATTTTCCTATTTGGCTCTTTAAAATTAAGGATTGGAGCTTTCTAAATCCTATCAAATTTCTAAGAAATGGCTCAATGCATGTATATTTTAGAGGAAAATTAGCAATAGCTTTAACCTCTTAGCAAATTTTCTTGTAAGTTTATCTGTCTAAGGTAATTCCTGCTGTTTTCTTACAATCTATTTAAACGACAATTTCTGAATTTTTCCTATTTTTACACTTGCATTACCGTCAAAATTCTATGTGTTTCCTATTAGTCCGTTGTGTCATTCAAAGAAATCCTTAAACATTAATCTCTACTATCTTAAAAGCGGAGCTATTATTTTTTCATACCCTAATTCCAACGCGCGCGATGCGTTCATACATGAAAAATAATCACCGTCCCTCCCTAATTATATATACCTATCCCTTTAATGTGCATGGCACCCGGTCTATCCCTAATTATATGGACCTAACCTGTTACAACATATGGGGACATGTAACAGGAGGAGGATCTTAGTAGAAGTAACTTGTTAGCACACTACTAGGAGTACCTATCAGAAAAAGAAAACAGGAGGAAAGCATCCTATCGTTTGCCCTGCCAAAATTTGAGTAAATAAATACAGGAAGAGGAAGGGTTTTGCAGTTTTGCATTGCATAGGAGGAAGGCGAAGCGTTAGCGTTAACACTCAACAGTCAACCGAGAGACTTCACCATAATAAAGCCGGCGAAGAAGCCCAAGATCAAGCCATCTTCAGAAATTTCTCCCCCTTGCAAACCTCCCACAAACCCCTCCATCGCCGCCCCAACCAAATCACCATCTCTCCATCGATCGTACGTCTTCACCCCCATCGCTTTTGCTTCTGCGCGCGCGCCTAAAGCTGGCGCTGCGGCAACACTCAACGAGCTAACTAGCCCTGCTGATTTCCATGTTTCCCATTCATCACACATGATTGCACACAGTTGTGTGACCGACGAGGCTGCTCCCTCGAAAACCCGTGCGTTACACTCTTTCCAAATCAACCATGTAACGAGGATGACCCCGGCATCGAACGTCTTGCGGTCGATCTTCGCAACAGACTGTTGGGCAGCAAGCCACCAACTGGCAAAATCCGAGGACGGCGGCGAGCAGGAGAGGCTCAATCGAGCCTGGACCTGCACCCAAACCTGCTGCGAGAAGGGGCAAGCCTAGAAGAAGTGCTGGCAGGACTCTCCATCCTCGGAGCAAAGGTGACAAATTGGTGCAAGCTTCCAACCTCGACTCTGCAGGTTATCGGCTGTTAAACAGGCATTGCGGACGGAAAGGAACGTGAAGAACTTGCATCTTGCTGGCGCGCGGGATTTCCAAATAATCTTGCCGAGCGGGCAGGATGTTCTGCCGGCCGAAAGGATAGAGTAGGCAGATCGCATCGAGAAGTCGCCATTAGGCGCTGCCTTCCAGATCATAGAGTCAGTACTTCCTGGGTCAAGAGAAATCCCGGCGACCATGTCCTAGAGCGTAAGGTATTCCCCCAATGCTTGGACAGACAGGCTGCCCCTAACATCTTCAATCCAGGAATTGTCGCGGAGGGCGGCAGCCACCATGATGCCACTCAGCTTGACAAAAGAGAAAAGAATTGGAGATCTGTACTGCACTGATCCTCTGTCTGGCAACCAACTGTCGCACCAAAACGAGGTAGAGGCTCCGTTCCCCAGCAATACTTTGCTACCAGCGGCAAAGCAGTGCAGCGACTTTCTGTCAGCAAGAGGTGCAACGCGCGTCCAGGGACGCTCTGGCTCAGCACGACAGCCAAATCCACCGAGTGCAAAGCGCACAATTCCCCTTAGGCGTAGGTTTCTGATCCCTAATCCCCCTCGCTTGATAGGGAGGCAAAGCTTCTCCCAAGCCACCAAGCTGCACGAGCCAGCTGCAGCATCTTCGTCACCCTTCCAAAGAAAACCCCGGCATTTCTTTTCGATTTCGTTGATTGCCCAGGTTGGTAGTTCCAAGACGGACATGAAGTAGAGTGGGAGCGCCATTAACACATGCTTGATCAGGGCTAAGCGGGCATCTGGAGATAAAAGCTTGGGCTTCCAGCCAGCCAGATTTTTGGTAAGCCTATCCATCATCGGTTGGATTTGTGCTTTCGTCGGTTTACGCACAGAAAGCGGCAGCCCCAGGTAAACAATCGGCAATTGCTTGATCGGGCATGTCAACACCTCCGTCACCTCTTCAATTTGTGCATCGGTGCAATGGATCAATTCATCTAAGATCTTGTTGCCCTCTCATAACTTCAAATGACCTACAAGGGGAAAATAGAATTAACAACGAAGTGACAAAGATGAACATAATTATCTTATCATCTGATGGACATATATACCAGATACCTACACATCCTATATATCCACTGCTATTAGGAGGCGAGCCATGACTATTGGTATTTGTAATTATGTACAACCTAGTTGCTAGTGTTTCCTTGTTGGTTAAGGCATGACCCTAGACTCCGATTAGGTTACCTTTTGTAATACTAAATGAGGCTTAGGCTGAGTCTAGTTGGGTTTCCTACTTATAACCTTGCCCCTTAACATATATTGAGGGGACAAAGAGCCCTCCAAGGGCATAGAACACACACCAAGATTGTCAGATCAATACAACACCCGACAGATACAATTCCAAAACAGGAGATAGGTATTACCTCTCATCAAGAGAGCCTAAGCTTGTCTAAACCTTTGTCTCTGCATCTATCCACTTTTAGCCATCGTACACTACCCCTTTTATTATTGCTGATACAGAACATGTTGGCGTGCTAGATAGAGGTGTGTCGAGAATTTCGTCGACAAGCATGATGCAATCATTAGGAGTCGTCTTCCCTCCAGGGCAAACATTTTGATTCAGTGGTTTCAACTTTCTTGCTGATGATTTTGGCAAGATTTCCCTCTCTGACTCTGATTTGAACCAGTCGGCGAGGTTCAAGACTTCTTCAATCCTGTTCGGCCTTCTGAACGTTTGACCATTTGTCTTATTTAAAAATTTGGTATAAACTTATAAAGTACAAGTTAAAATTATATATTATTTGATGATAAAATAAGTCACGACAAAATATATGATATTTATATAATTTTTTGAATAAGACAAATGGTCAAATGTTATGCGAAAAGTCAGCGGTATCATATATTTTGAAATGGAGAGAGTACGGCAGAAAGCTAGACCAACTCACAAATTTGTTCACCACAGCAGCTTGACCAGTTCAAGTTTTATGTAATTATTATATGAAGTGCAAGGTAGAAGATTTTTCAGGGGTTAAGACTACCGCAATGATAATTTTTGTAACGGTTTTATTTCATTCTTAGAGGACGTAACAATGTACCCAACTGATCAGCACATCCGAACACCGTGGACGAAAACTGGAGTTTCAAGAACAGAGAACAAACACAGGGCAATTTTGTGCTGCAAAAACTGCACAACATTTTCTTATTTTCTCTTAACTGCTTATATGGAATCCAAACGGACTCTTATCGTGTCTATGGAAGCTACCATACTTGCCCACGAGGAACCTCCGCGGTGCATCATCCCGCACGTCACATCCAGTTCATGCCGTACGACAAGGACTCGCTAGTCGCTACGGCGTGAACTCTGCATATACAATTTGGACAGCAACAGTTCACTAAAAGTATGTCACTATAATTTTTAACTGTTCTGACCTATGGCGACTCATGCTATGAGCCTTCAGCTGGTCCACTGCCCTATGCAGTGCACTGTTATGCTTCCAACCACGGAGCCGCACCTCCTTGAGGCTCGTAAGGTGTTGGACACCATCAAGAATCATATCCTCCTTATGGAAATTCATTTCCAGGGTCTCGAGCTTTGGTATGGCTCCTTCCTCAAATCCGAAAACTCGTGGCTTACCGTCATTAGGACCTAAGATCAACTCTTTGAGCTGCGGGAACTTGAAGGCGCCGCTAGCCACCAGCTTGTCTTCGCTGCAGCATCTCTTGCCCAAGATGATCTTTGACAGGTTAGGCAGCTTGTACAGGACACCATATATCTCGTCACTAGGAAGGTTTGTCCACCAAAACACAATCTCAACAAGTTGAGTAAGTGACTGCACCTAGTCTGGAGTTCTATCGATGGTACCACCGATGTAGAGTACCCGGAGGAACTTTGGTGGCGAGGGGAGCTCGAGGAGAAAATTCATGTTATTTGCGTTGAAATGCATGTCTTCAAGAAACAACTTACAGAGGTTCTGGGAGCACCTTCCCATTGATTTGGCAAGCTCGGTGAGAACCTTTGCTTCGGAGCAATTGGAGCAGTTGAGGACTACATTGAGAACTCGTAATTGTACAAGATCACCGATCTCCTCGGCAAGCTGAGCATCGTCCTCACGGAATTCGAACCTATATAATGACTGTAGCGCCTTCATTTTCCTAATGTGGCGGGGTAGCCTCAGGAGTATTGTCCGATCATGCTTGTTTTTGAATCCAAGGTGCTCAAGTTTCTCTAGATCGACCAAGGATTCTGGGACCTTGACAAGCAGCGTGCCTATTAACCAAAGTGCCTGCAAATGTTGCAGCTTATTTATCTGGCTAGGCAATTTTGTGATATCTGTTCCATTCAAGGACAAGAATCTGAGTAGAAATAGCTGGCAAACATGCTTCATATGTTTGTTCTGCAAGTCCTTACAGTCCTGTAGGTCGAGCACCCTCAGTAAAGTGAATTCAGCAAGACAATCTAGGAGCTTTCGATGACCTTGGGGGTGAAAAGTGGTCAATGACCTGACGTGCCTCAAGTTTGTGTTCTCAATGCTGGACCCTAGGTCATCGCTCTGGATGGCCAGACGACGAACACTACCATATGATGGATCTCGGCATTGGCCTCCTACGAAGCTGACAAAGTTGGACTCTAAGGCCTTGCACACAATAATATCCAACATCATGTCGTGTACTCTACATCCCATCAACGTGCCCAAGGTTTCAGTGCAGGATGGCTGAATCATGTGCCTGTTCACCAGCTCGGCAAAGTAAGATTCTGCAACCTCCATGGGTGTCAGCCCTCGTTGCTCGGAAACTAAGCCTTCGGCAATCCATCTGTACAACAACCTACGCTTGTCAACAACATAATCCTCTGGGAAGAGACTGAGATACATCATGCAAGCCCTGAGATGATGAGGCAGGTGGTTGTAGCTCAGTGTTATTATATGTCTCATGCCGTCCAGTGTGGGATTGTTCTCCATCAGAGAGCCAGTTGAGTTGCAAACTCTCGTCCACATCTCTACGGCGCCCTCCGGTGATCTGTAGCCTGCCAAAAGCCTGCCAATGCAGACAACAGCCAACGGTAGCCCACTGCATCTTGTTAATATCTTGTGCATTATATCTTTCAGATGTTCTGGGCAATCTTGTTGAGGGCCAAATACTGCATTGATGAACAATTTCTTGGCATCTTCGAATTGGAGCGGCTTAACTCGATGAATGTAGTATTCTTCCTCAAGGCTAGCTGAGCTGCAGGCCCTGGCAACATGCTCTATCCGAGTGGTCACAATGATTCTACTGTTGCACTTGTTATCTGGCAGTCTTGACAGTATCGCTTCCCAAGCTGATATGGACCATACATCGTCAATCACAATGAGGTACCTGGTTAAGTAAGTTTTGCAATTTATTAGTTGTCTGCTTTTTTTTTTCTTGTTTGTCAAATCAACTTTTGTAGTCTGAAAAACTGCAACTCTAGATTACATTTAGTAACTTTGATTAGTTTCTTCATTTTTTATTTACTGGATTAAACTAGATATATTGTTATGCTTAATTTGATTTTTTTTCTCATATTACCAAGATCCACAAAAGCACGTACATCCTCCGTCCCACTATATAAGGTGTAGTCAGACTTGCCGCTCTCTCCAAAACTAATTTTTTATTTTAATTTATGATAAACAACATTTATTGTAGCAATTCCCAGAAACCCCCCAGGCTTTCAATAGAAGCCGGGCCTTTGGGCCTTTCTCTTAAAAAAAACCTTTATTGTAGCAACAAAATTATAATAATATGAGATAGCATATTTAAATGACAATCAAATGTTATTACTTTCATCAAATAAAATTTAATTCATATGTATTAGATTAGTTATTGGTTGAAAGAGTTGAGACTTAAAATGTGTGCGCATCTTATAGTATGGGGTGCATGGAGTATAATTTTCTTTTCTATAAAATGATCGAAATTACATCATTATACGTTGATGGACATGCATGTGTGAGCTGTCGAGTGTTGATATACTAGATAACTAAAATAAGATTAATAGATAAGAAAAACCAATCACTTGACCAATGTATGATCCCTGATTAATTGTGTGAATCATGAGCGAGATACTGCTTTCTTTGAGTACATAAATATATAGGTGAATAGCCAATTTAGTCCTTCAACTTTTGCTCAGAGATCGAATTAGTCCATGATGTTTTATAATGTCCAAACAAGTCCCTAAAAATTATCACGCGGCTTAATATAGTCCTTGGACGCACTTAAAATGCCACGTGGACATGCCACATCATTCATGCATGTAAAGTTAACATTTAAATGTCCATTTTAACCTTACATTTTTTACACAAAAAACAAAGAGAAAAACAAGAAGAAGCAATCATAAAACAAAGGAAAATGCCAAATTTTTGTAGTTACCAATGCTACATCTTTTTCTAATGGCCAAAACCTTTTCTTTTTGTTTTTTCTCAATAGTTTTTCTTTATTTCCTATAAAAACGTAAGGGTAGAATGGACATTTAAATATTGAATTTGCATGCATAGATGATGTGGCATGTACACATGGCATTTTTAGAGGGTCTAAGGACTATATTAAATCACACAATGGACTTTAGGGGCTTGTTTGGACAATACAAAATGTCAAGGACTAAATTGATCTTTAAGCGAAAGTTCAAGTATCAATATAAAAGCTCGCTTTTATACTATGCAAAATTACTAAAAATGCTGGAAACCTAGGTGACTCCCTCGTCATCATAGTAACTTGGCACTTGTGGTAGGAAAGGGACACTCATGCTTTTGATGGCATTCTGTTGCAGGTGCCGATGGTGATGGAGCGGATTGTGTAAAAAGGGTGGCAATTGCTGGAGTCAACTTCTAATCCTATTGGGGGTGTTGTTAGGCACATAACATAGCCTTTACCTTCTCGTTTCGATCTCAGCTTAGGAGTTCACAAGGTTTAGGCTGTGTTATTTTGGAGGTGTTGGAACCCCTCCCCTCCGCACGTAAAATGGAACGATAGATTAACGCATGATTAATTAAGTATTAGCTAAAAAAATTAAAAAAATAGATTAATATGATTTTTTTAAAGCAACTTTCCTATATAAATTTTTTACAAAATATGTACCGTTTAGCAGTTTGAAAAGCGTGTGTACGTGGAAAACGAGATAGATGAGTTGAGAACTCTAAGGAAAAAGCCTAGTTTCTTGTTTGTCGAGCTGTTTCCCCGCCTTCTCCCACAGTGACCACTTTGACGTGTTACAATTCTATGACTTTTCTTTTAATATATTGATGTGTAATTTTTTTTGCGTGTTCATGAATGGAGAAACCAAAATGCGATCTTAATGAGCATAATAACATATACTCCCTCCATTTCTATTTTTGATGATTCCTAAGATTTTTAGGTCTTTATAAATTCATCATCATCTGACATTATCTATTCGTTTAGTTGTACAGAAGTGAATGACATTATTGCATGTCTGTTTGTTTATGTATGCATGAGTAAATTTCATCGTTGCGTGTCTATTCATTTATCTGTAAAAGAGTAAATGGCATTGTTGCATGCCTAACACATCACCTTAACCAATGAGACTTAGTTTAAGGAATGATGTTTTCTTGTATTGGTCTCGACACCATTTCTAAATATGATGATCAAATTTGGATGGACCGAGTACTATTGGTTAATGCACGAGAAATATAAAACTTGGAGCGCATCTATTATATACTAAAAGTCCATTAAACTTTCTACAGCCTCTAAGTCATCACATGGCACTCCTATAAATGCTCCTAGTTCACCATGTGGCACTCTAATAAATCCTAGGAATTCTAAGAAAAATAAAACATCCAACCGTCGATTTTTATTTAATCTGGTGGACCCATTATTTTTACCTATTAGATCTATCTTCAAAATTTACAATCAAATTTATATCTTTTATATCTTAAAAGGCCCACATCTCTCCGTATCTACGTACATATGTATCCCGAAACCCACCCCCGACCAAAAAAAAACTGTACGTACTTCTCTTTCCCTTTTTTTTATTTCTCACTCAGTTGAAAAACCATCTAATATAATTGAAGCACATCTTAACTATACTTTGTAAAATTATATGCTATTTCAAGATATGTTCTATCTAGTTGCATCTCATTGAAACATCCATGAAAAATATAAATAAAGTAAAGTTATAGATATACTCCCTCCTTCCCTAAATGTTTGACGCCGTTGACTTTTTTAAACATGTTTGATCGTTTGTCTTATTCAAAAACTTTTGTGAAATGTGTAAAACTATATGTATACATAAAAGTATATTTAACAATAAATCAAATGATAGGAAAAGAATTAATAATTACTTAAATTTTTTAAATAAGACGAATGGTCAAACATGTTTAAAAAAGTCAACGACGTCAAACATTTTAGGATGGAGGAAGTATCACTTAAGAACATATATAGTTATATTAGATTTGTATTTTCGAAAATAAAACAACTTCAACTGTGAGTATCATTCTCAAAATTTACTCACTACCTAATTAAAAAATACTGATATGTCAAAATTTACTCACTACCTAATTAAAAAATACTGACATGTCAAAAAAAATACTGATATGTCAAAATTTACTCACTACCTAATTAAAAAATACTGATATGTCAAAAAAATACTGATATGTTAAAAAATACTGGAGCCTGTCCCATATTTTTCCATGCGGTTCCACTTACGAACCGCATGAAAACAAATGGGGGGAGGGGGCGCGTCCAGAAAAATCTATCCTGTAGTAGTGTTACTAAATTTATCTAGAATATATTTTCATGTATCATGCTTTTTTCTTCATATGTAATTAGAAAATTAACGTCGAAACATATTCTTTTGACGACATCGTATCGATGTACTTTATCTCCTACTTAATCTTCAATCGATCTAGATCGTTGGCTGAGCTTATCTAGGGCACGTGAAATGACACACGTCATCAACAAAAGATTAACTAAATATTAAATATTACAAACATGAAAATGGGTTTATTTGATTTTTAAAAAATCTTTTGTATAGAAAGTATCCACAAAACACATACCGTTTAGTTCGAAAAACATGCTCAGCATAAATAACAAAGTAGCCAATCAGATAAGCACTTTAGAAGTCAATCTTATGTACTAAAATGTTTAATATGTAGTAATATAATATACTTGGTCAATCAGGAATACCCAAATATATCAATAGTATGTTCCCACTAATCCCATGTATATAAGTTCTATATAGAAATCACTATTCACCAATCGCCGAGTCATATTGGTTACGATGCATCCATGCACAGTGCAGCTAATAATTAGCTTATATCCAGTGAGCACGTGTGTCATCAAGTACCAAAGATAAAGGACGTACTAAGTGAGCAACCATATATAAATGATAGGTAAGTAGAGATACACTAAGCCACATAAAACAATAGTTGGCTACAAGTAGATTATGGCTATTATTAATAGTGTTCCTACACAGCTGCATATACTCTTAAGATGCCACAAGACGCTCTAATAAAATAGGGAAAATGAAAGAAAAATTATAAGAAAAAAGAAAAAACATCTAGCCTAGCCATTGATTTACACTTAGACTGGTGGCTCCATTATTATTAACCATTAGAATATATCTATCAACTAATCCCCCGCTCCTAAATACCGGCTAATCCATCCCTCCCGCACGTACACGAGAAGAAGAAGAAGTGTGCATATGATCAATGAGTAGTTTTCTCTTTCTTTTTTTTACAACTCTAAGGTTTTTCTCAAATTATGCATATATGTAGCAACCACCCTTGGTGAGGTTGTCGAAAAAGCCACGCCCGCCGCAGTGGTGCTTCACGCCATCCCACCAAATCTCTTCAAAGTAATTTTTTTTACTAAGTATATAAAAGGGAATTGCGAGCACCCACATAAACGTATGCACATCCATCGTATAAATACACATACACACACCTACCTTATGAGAGAAAAATATTTATCCAAAAAAAAGTACATATGAGAGACTACTATTCGCTAGAAAAAACATACATACGTACAATCAAAAATATCACATGGAACCATATTATATCCCTTTTAATTATGTCATTCTCACTTAAATAGTGATAATAATTAGCACAAATAATTTTTACAATATAGATTATTTCATCGTATACTATCCATGAACATGCATAGGTGAATCGGATGTATAACTGAAAAAAAATCAAAACCCATATTAACTCGTATGTTTGGAAGAATGGTGATAGGCGAGTTCACATATAACCGAGAAAAAGTAATTTTTGTTTGAATATGATAGAATTATCATTTAGTAAGACAAAGTCTATGGTCTACACTACTACAGGAAAGATTTTCCTGATACCAAACCCTTTTGTTTCCAGACGGACCGTATGTTTAACCGCGCAGGAAAATGGGGGATCGACGCCAGGCCATCGCCCACACAGGAAAATCAATTTTCGTGTGCGGGTCAGTTAACAGGCTTATTTTCGCGTGCGGGCCTATTAACACTATTTTAGTGAAAATAGCCCACCCTTCGCGCCCCTCTCCCCTCCGCCCAATGCCCACTACCTCCCTCTCTCCCACCTCACTCTCTCCCTTTCTCCCACTCCACTCCTCTCCTCCCACTCCTCTCCTCT
>CM020188.1:13122383-13148067 GCA_009805545.1 Oryza longistaminata | reverse complement strand
ATAAAAGTTATAGATATTGATGAGTTATACAACTTTGTTGTTGTTGACTTTTTCAGTTGAAATCATAAAAGTTATAGATATTGATGAGTTATACAACTTTGTTGTTGTTGACTTTTTCAGTTGAAATCATAAAAGTTATAGATATTGATGAGTTATACAACTTTGTTGTTGTTGACTTTTTCAGTTGAAATCATAAAAGTTATAGATATTGATGAGTTATACAACTTTGTTGTTGTTGACTTTTTCAGTTGAAATCATAAAAGTTATAGATATTGATGAGTTATACAACTTTGTTGTTGTTGACTTTTTCAGTTGAAATCATTTAGTATTTGAAAATGTTGTTTGAAGTTGTCATATTTTCAAATTCAAATTCAAACTGTTAAAAAAAATTATATAGAAAAATGTATATAAACTAAGTTTTTAATAGCAATTATATATAATTAGAAAATTTAATTTCTCACCAAAGTGATTTGTACAGATAATTTTCCAAGTAAAACTGCTTGTAAACTGTGGTCGAATGGATCTAAATCGGACGGCTTAGATTCGTTGTTAGATTTGGCTATATATAGAACACTTCGGCTCTCATCGGATGGCCTAATCAGCCAAAGAAAAAGCCAAATTTTGAATTTTCAAACTTAATTTTGAGATTGATTTTGAGATATTTTCAACGTAATTTCTTTTATAACATTGGCTTTTAAGTCACCAAGAACACATTTATAAAAGTTTCATCTACAAATTTATTTTTATTTTCTAATAAGCCGTGAAATAAGGGAAGCCATGGGGACCTTCAACCCTAGCCGGCCACCGCTGAGGCGCTCCCTGTTCTCCACTGAACCGCCGCCACCCCCCTTTCATATTGTGTAGCGGCAACGCCTCCGCCATCTCTCCTGCGCCATCGCCCCCCATCCTCGAGCTCGACGCGGTGGAGAGGCGCGCCTCCACCTTCCTTGGCTGGCGTCTTCTCTTCATCCTCTCCCTCTCCAAAGCTCCATCGCTGTCCCCTCTCCCACCCCTTTCTCTGCATTCGGCCAGATCCAGCCAATAGAAGCTATGGCCATGGCATCTGGCTCCCCTGAGCTTGGTGGAGTGGAGAGGCCAAGGAGGGGAGGCCTCCCCCAGTATCTTCCTCTCCCAAATCACCATTGCTGCCAGCTCTTCCTCCCCCTTCCGGATCCGGCCAGATCTAGGCTTCATCGAGTTGGGGACTTCCAGATCTGGAGCTCCAGTTCATGGCTACGTGCTGCATCCACCACAACAGCAACGAAGAGGATGTGACGGGGCTCGGGAGTTCCCGTTGATGGCGGCAACATGCTGGAGAATTTCCTGGCATGAAATGCACTTTTTCTTGTTTCTGAATTTCCTGGCCTCCATGTGCACCTTCAACCGAATTTTATTTAGTTGCTATATGCAGGTCACTCGGCAATCCTGCAAATACTTAATGGTTGGTTGGCGAAATGTGCAGCCCACATTAGGAGTGCAACAATGAAGTGCTTCCATAAGTAAGCTTCAATTATCCTTCAATCTTGATAAGCTTGAATGATCTGAAGCGATATGCACATGTTCTGGGACTTTGTAAGTGGAAAAGATGGATTTTTTTTACTTTGGTCAGGCTGCTCAGGATGGAGCTGAAGAAATGCATGACAAGAACTAAGAGATAAAACAGAAAATGCAGATGCAGGAAGAGCAACAGGTAGATGATGCGTTAATTATTGCCTTTATATTCATTTTAGACGATATAGGCAATTGTCAAAGTTGCATCTGCCTGCAGCTACTAAAGTAATCCCTATCCCTATATTTTGTGGTTCTCCCTTTTATTTGTATTAAAAACTTCAGAGTCATTGAGAAGTGCCATCAGGCTTAGTTCTACTCGATGTCAATAAAATTCAGAGTCATCTTCCTGTTCCTCTTTTTTGTAGAGTATAAGGATATTGTGATCGAAAAGAGTTTAAACTGTGATTTGGCTTCTAAAGAGACCTCATGGTTTTGAGGCATCAAAACAAAAGGCTCATTCATTCTGTTGTGCATGAAACAAATTGGTCTAATTCCTGTGTCTCTGTAGATTCTTTAGATTCAAACTGCAGCAAAGAACGGATTACAGTTATAGAAATGTTGGCTTCCCAGTTCCTAATTAAGATGTGAGCATCCCAGTGAACTGTACTCTCAGTGTCTTTGTAGTTTAATCTACATTGGTGGCACTGTCTACCTTATAATCTTACAAACTTCAGTAAGAAAATAATCTTACTACCTGATTTTAGGTTCAAACATTGTGTTTTTCAGAACATCCATGAATAGGAGTGAAGCATCTGTGCTGGTAATGATTGCTATACAAACTTCTTTGCAATCTCAAGCCTAAAGTATTTACTTTTCCTTTTTCATTTATGCTCTTTTCAGTGTCATTGTGCCTTTTTTATTGACATTCTAAAAAGTTGCTAAAGTTACATTGTTGACTGTTCTTGACCATATTGAGATAATGAGAAATCAGAGATATATAGTAATGTGTGGCTTAATTTGGCTTATATTAGAGCATTGCTACTGGTAAAAGTACCTAGCGAAAAAAATTGCTCATGGTAAACTACCTGCATCATAATTTCACTAGTACCTTTTGTGATGCAGTAGTTGTTTATGCACTAAATGGTGGCCTCTGTTCCTGAAGATCCAGTCCTATATTTTTGCTAGGTTGATCCAAATATGCTCATGTTCTTATTTCGATCTATATAATTGAGCATTTGGTCTTCTTTCCCATTAATTGTACTATGTTTTGGTTTAGCATGTAATATAGTCCAATCTTGATATTAATTCAGTTTCTAGCTATATTGATCTTCCAGTTTCTTACAAGCTTATCACAATTGCAGGTTTAATTATACATTCAAGCATCAACTTCAGGATCTGTACCATCTATTAATATCATCTTTCTGTTATTGATTGATCAACCAAATAATATGTTCCTAGCTATTGTAACTTTGGTTATTGCTTTAACTGACATGAACCATGAATTGCTTGTATGCTAATTATTAATTGTAACCTCTTTACTGAAATATATATTTATGTTGGAATGTGTTGTGCTCTTGTGTGCTTGTTGGTGGTTTATATTGTGATGGAAATAAGCTCTGATGGATATAGTAAACAAATTGCAAATAGCATATATTTTTTTTTATTAACACATGTTCTTACCGGGTGCTTCAAACACGGTAACGCACCACATGTTACCGGGTGTGAACGAAACACGGTAACACATCAAATGTTACCGTGTGTGAAGGACACTCGGTAAGCTACCGTTCCGTTAGGAGCTCCGTTACACAAGTGTCCAGCTACGACGGCAGCCTTACCGTGTGATTCAGCACACACGGTATGTGTTTTGGCCTTCCCGTGCGCATAATCGTAATACACCCGGGAAATGCGCATGGTAAACTGATGAAGCCGCCGAGTATCTGTTCCCGTGCCCTAGCACCCGGTAACGTCGTTACCGTGTGTTTTTGGCCTGTTACGGTAGGTTTTAAGCACACGGGAGCCTTCCGGTCTCCAGTAGTGAACCCGATGGATCATTGGGCCGTGTTTCCTCGGCACGATGTGCCGGTCCAGCATGGTCAACGCTCCCGCAGGCCATAGCCCGTCGGCAACCGGCTCAAAGAGATGAGGGAGGCAAACAGACTTATTCCAGCCATATAAAGGCCAACCTAAAAAGACAAGGGAGGCAAATTAGACTTATTTCAGCCATATAAAGGCACAACCTAAAAAGATGAGGGAGGAATATAGACTTATTCTAGCCATATAAACGCGGCCTAAGGAGATAAGGGAGGCAAAATAGACTTATTTCAAGTATGAGCAGAGTGAGTTTGTCGAGCCTGCCTTCAGGTAAACTTATGTAGATATCCTAAAAGTGAAAAAGAAACTGACATGCTCAACACCCAAAATAATATGTAGATATCCTAGATGTTGGGAGGATAGTATTATGTAAGCCACTTTATGATCCAGAGACTGGTACTTTGTTATAAGAGCGTCTTTATGGCCCAGCAAATTGTACCGGTCGTTACTGGTACTGCTCGGTGCCAGTACGCATTTAACCGTTCATTCCGGCATGGGTAGGATCGGGAGAGAAAAATGTGCGGACTGCTGCGAGTGGCGGCGGAGCTCAAGTCGTCCTGCTGCGGCGTCGATGTTGTCGTTCCCGGCAGCGGCGGCGGCTGAGTTCACCTCCAGGAGTCGGCGGCGGCATCGATCCAGGAATCCCGGCGCCGACCGTCTATTCTAGGGTTCGATTCCTCCCGATCCATCCCTCCCAATCCATCTATTGCACGCGAAGTTACGTTTTTACCCTTTCAACTCTGTTCTCCGAGAGATACCGCATCAGGGACAATTTTGTTACCTCATGGTAGCAAACAATACCAGCAGATCCAACGGCGAGCATTTGGTACCGCACGGTACCGTTGTTCCATAAAAAATCTCTTGTTACAAAGGTATGATCCAGAGACCAAACACGCACACCAATCTGTTGGAGATAAATCTTATGTGATCATTCTTGTGGTTAGGTTATCCTCCGCATAACGGCATAAGTCTCTTCTCTGTTGTAGATTTTGACTGGTATCAGAAACTATATACTCAGTTACTATCTCTTAAAATGTAGCAAGAGAAAAATCTTGGAAGGATAGCGAAAGAAACATCAGATACACATGAAATGCATGTCCAGTACACAAACAGGCTCCAGGCGTCAACTGAACTGTGTTGTTACATAAAAGATCACATTAAAACAAAACCAATAAAGCCCAAACCAATTCTTTAGATAGAGTACATCATTAAGTTCGAAGACATGTAAATCCGACATCACATTGACCATGTTATCTCTACTGGTAAAAGTTTATCAGCACTCGCGGACAACGTGGACGAACACCTGGAGCTCAAGAACAGAGGACGAAACAGAGCAGGAAAAACGCAGGGCAATTTTGTGCTGCCAAAACTGCACAGCATTTTCTGGGTTTCTCTTCATTACTCGTGGAATCAATCAAAGCAGAGTCGATCGTGCTTTGACCAAACAGACAAACTGGAAAGAAAATCGGGGAAAAGGGAATAGCAAAGAAACACACCAAATGAGCAGCATCACAATCCGAACAAGCAGATCACTCGTACTCCACTATAACTTTGAACTGATTTGAGCTGTGGCGTCTTGCGTTCTCCTCCTTCAGCTGGATCACTGCCGTTCCCATTTCATGGTTATCCCTGGAACCACGGACCCGGACATCCTTAAGGCTGGTCAAGTGCTCAACACCTTCAAGGGACCTTTTCTCGTCATGGAAATACATGACCAGGGTCTCCAGCTTTGGCATGGCTCCTTCCTCAAACCGGACAACTCGTGGCGTACCTTCATCTGGAACAAAGGACAGCACCTTGAGCAGCGGGAACTTGAAGTCGGTGCGCGCCACCAGCTCATCTTCGCTGCAGCACCACCTATCCAAGCTGATCTTTGTCAGGCTAGGCAGCTTGTACAGGGCACCGTATATTTCGTCGCTGGGAAGGTATATCCACCAAAACTCAACATGGACAAGGTGAGTGAGTGACTGCACCCAACCTGGAATTCTGTCGATGGTACCACCGATGCAGAGGTATCGGAGTAACTTTGGTGGTGAGGGGAGGTTGAGGAGAAAGTTCATGTTGTTTGAATCAGGCATCATGTCCTCGACTTTCAATCTATAGAGGGAGCACCTTCCTATGGATTTTGCGAGCTCGGTGAGAAGCTGCCCATCAGAGCAGTCAAAGCAATTGAGGACGACATTGAGAAATCGTAGGTGTACAAGGTCGCCAATCTCCATGGCGAGTTGAGCATCCTCACTTAAGAGTTCGAACCTAGTTAACTCTTCTATGGCCTTCATTTTACTAATGTGTTGGGGTAGCCTCAGGAGTTTCCTCCAGTCTTGCCGGTTTGAGAAACCCACTTGTTTAAGATTCTCTAGATCAACCAAGGATTCTGGGACCTTGTCAAGCAATGTGTTAAATAACCAAAGTGTCTGCAAATGTTGCAGCTTGTTTATCTGGCTTGGCAATTTTGTGATATCTGTGTCAGTCAAGGACAAGAATTTGAGTAGGAACAACCGGCAGATGTGCTTCATATGCTTGTTCCGCAAGTCCTTGCAACCTTCTAGATCAAGCATCCTTAGTAGAGAGAACTCCGCTAATCTATCCAGCAACTTTCGATGACCCTCGGGACGAAAAACAGTCAGTGACCGGACGTGCCTCAAGTTTGTATTGTCGATTCCACACCCTATGTCGTCGTTTTGGATGGACAGACGACGAACACTGCTATACGGCATGCTTCCACATTGACCTCCTACCAAGCTGACAAAGTTGGACTCCAGAGCCTTGGACACAATAACCTCAAGCATCATGTCATGCACACTGCAACTATTTGGCTTCCCATCATTTGAATACGAGACTGTTGTTGTCATATTTCTACTCAGCAGCTCATCAAAGTAGGCTTCTGCTACCTCAGCGGAAGTTAGCCCCCGCATCTCGGGGATCAATCCTTCAGCCATCCATTTTTGGACCAGACGATCCCTGCTAATTGCATAGTCCTCTGGGAAAGTGCTGAGATACATCATGCAAGCCTTGAGATGATGAGGCAGGTGGTTGTAGCTAAGTGTTAGTATCTGTCTCATGCCGTCCAATGTGGGATTGTTCTCCATGAGAGAACCAGTTGAGTTGCAAACTCTCGTCCACACCTCTACTCCTCCCGGTGACGTATAGCTCCCCAGAAGGCTGGCAATGCAGACAATAGCCAACGGTAGTCCACTGCATTTTGTTAGTATCTTGTACATTATTTCTTCAAACTGCTCCGAGCAATCTTTCTGAGGGCCAAATACCCTGTTAACAAACAATTCCTTCGCGTCTTCGGATCCAAGGGGTTTAATTCGATGGATGTAGTCTTCCCCAGGGCTAGCTGGGCTGCATGCCCTCGCAACATGCTCTATCCGAGTGGTCACAATTATTCTGCTACTGCATTTGTTATCTGGTATTCTTGTTAGTATTGCCTCCCAAGATGATATGGTCCATACATCGTCAATCACAATGAGGTACCTGATTAAATCAATTTTGCTATTTGTCAGTCGCTTGATTTTCCTTTCATTTTTTATTAATCATCAGCTATACTTTTGCAATGTGAAAAGCTGCAACTTAGGCATAAATTTAGTGTAACACGAGGATCACATTGGTTGGCTTTAGCTGAGTGTGTCGTAAAAAAAAATAAACATTCTATAGAGTTCTAACCCACTAAACATATAAAGTTCAACATACAAACATAATATTTATTTGTACTTCTGAAACCTAAAACATAAACATGCCACATGAACCCACTAAACACACAAGGTTCAATATGCAAGCATATAGTAATTATATCCACAATTTATTTCCATCTAAAATTCAACATCCACATGCTAAATCATCATTCTCAAATCAATTTCACAATATTTCAATCCAAAGCATTCTATCGTTTCTACATCTAGAAAGGTAGCCCGCGCATTTGCACGGGCATGTTTTTATTTCGTTTCGAAAACAGGTCTAACAAATAAGTTTAAACTAAAGTGAGGTATTTCCCTTCTTAATTGAATATTCATTGTATTTTTAAAAAAATCTTGAGAAACTTTAATTGCTCATAAATATATAATTTTTACCATCCTGCTATCACCTTTTTTTAATTGATCAAATATATATATCTTAGATAGTGATTCTTATACGTAGGACCCTACAGTATCTATCTATTATATTATTAAAACAGCTTTGAAAGGAGGCACCACATTCGTTGTGGAGGCTAGAAATTCCCACATTAATCGGAGAAAAATAAAAAAAAGAAAAGGAGAGTCTAAGTAGAAGTATAATTTAAAAATAGCTGAAATTCGAAATTAAAAATAAGCAATATTGAAAGAAGTTTTCATATAAGAACCCAATACGAGATTAATTAAAATTCGAAATAAAAATAAAATAAAATCCAAAATTAGAAAAGGAAAGGAGAGTCCAAGTAGAAATACAATTTAAAATAACTGAAATTCGGAATTAAAAATAAGCAATATTGAAAGAAGTTTCCATATAAGAACCCAATACGAGATTAATAAAAATTCAAAATAAAAATAAAATAAAATCTAAAATTAGGAAAGGAAATGAGAGTCCAAGTAGGAATACAATTTAAAAATAGCTGAAATTCGGAATTAAAAATAAGGAATATTAAAAAGAGAGTCCATATAAGAACCCAATACGAGATTAATTAAAATTCGTAATAAAAATAAATAAATCTGAAATTAGCAAAAAAAATAAAAGAAGAGTTCAAGTAGGAATATAATTTAAAATTAGCTGAAATTTGGAATTAAAAATAAGCAATATTGAAAGAAGTTTTCATATAAGAACCCAATGCGAGATTAATCAAAATTCGAAATAAAAATGATAGATTAGCTAAAATTTAAAAAAAAAAACTGAAATTAAAAAAAGAAAAATAAGATTTCAATTAGGAATACAATTTATAAGTAACAGGCCTTTATTTCTACTCGAGTAAGGCGGTTGCCGGGACTTCTAGAAAGTAAAAAAAATAAACCCCATTGATAATCATATTCGATTTTTAAAATCCCAATGACAATAAAAAAGGAGAATCAGCGGGCGGCGAGTATATAAGAGTATAGTTGCAGAGCCACCGACGGTTGACAGGTCTTTTAGAAAATAAAAAATGAATGCCAATGATAGTTATGTTCGATTTTTAGAATCACAATGACAATAAAGAGTAGGCGGCGGACGGGCTGTAGAGGAGTACAATGGCAAAGTTGCTGACGGTTTGGCAGGACTTCTAGAAAGTAAAAAATGAATCTAAACGATAATTATGTTCGTTTTTAAAATCTCAATGACAATAAAGAAGGGAGGCAGCGGGCGAGCCGTAGAGGAGTACAATGGCAAAGTTGCTGACGGTTTGGCAGGACTTCTAGAAAGTAAAAAATGAATCTAAACGATAATTATGTTCGTTTTTAAAATCTCAATGACAATAAAGAGAAGAGACAGTGGATGGGTTGTAGAGGAGTATAATAGCAACGTTTGACGGGACATCTAGAAATTATAAAAATGAAACTTAACATGACAATAAACTCTAAAAACTATAAAATCCAATTTTTAAATGTTCCAAGAAGAATGAATAGAAATAGTGGTAGATCGAGCAAGCAAATAAAAAAGGAGATGACATAAGGGGTAGCAACTGGTGTGACTTTTAAAAACTATATAATTAGAAACACGATGATGATAAGGTTTGGTCTTTCAAAGTCTTAAGACAATGAGATAGCTATTTAATAAATTTTAAGTTAAATCATACTAAAAAATATATGATTTTGTATGGGTGCTAGCCGCGCAATTGCGCGGGCCACCCAGCTAGTTTTTAAGAAAAGTACCTAGTCAATATGAGTCTTAAAATAAAAATTAGTAGGAAATTTTTAATCATATCGTTATAAGAAATGCTATTGATTTTGTATTGACACCTTAGAGGCATTTACATGCAAGTCGTGGAATATAGTGTATTCGCTTAATTATCATTTATCATTGACCTTCGTCTCTTGATGTGTCAAAGCGAAATATGACTTGTTTGTAGAGAAGCATAAAAAGTTTAAAAGAATAAAATATCATTAGGATGTAAAATGAGCTTTTTTTTTCCCTGTAGACAAGGGAGGAAATTGATTCAATACTACTTTTGCGGAGTAAGTGCTCCACTAAGATAGTTCACTGTGTAAAAGCTTCAACGCTACCTTGTGGGTTAAGTACTCCACTAAAATAATTATGTGTAAAAATATTACAAAAGTTATTTCTAAAGATAGCCCATGAGTCCGAGCCAAAAGGCTGCACATTTGAGGAACATGTGAAAAGTATTCTCACGGAAATCATTTGTTTAGAAGTGTGATGAACATAATTGTACATTCAATTAAAAAAGTTGGAGAAGTGGCTTAAAGTTGTAATTTCACATTGATTGGTTATGAAAATAATGGAATATACAAATCTTTGTGCCCATATCATTGTTTGCCAACAATCAATACAACTTGATAGTTACTTTTGGTGTTCCTTTTGGTATGTAGCAAATTGGCTACATATTTTATAACTTACCGTATCCTTTGATGAGATGCACCTGCTTTTTTTCTCTGTATACTTGATTATCTCATTGTGTATTAATGGATACCTTGGGTGCATGTGACATAATATATATTTCAAATAAAAAGCCTTCTCGAGTCTAAATTGATTTCACAGTGTGGGAGATAGTTTATTGTTTCGTGTGAGTGTGTGAGACTCCATGTAGCTTAGTAGGAACATAATTTCATTGCGAAAAATAACTCCGCATGTGTAATTATTATGTAGTGTGGTATGATTGTTATCACGATGTAAATATTTTTACTCTAAAATTTATGATTAAACATTAGGAATTTGCATAATGCAAACTATCACTTTGTTATTTTATTTTAGCTAACATGCATTAGGCCTTTAGTGATTATATTTATATTGCATAATCCTAAATATGAAGCCTACAATGCTTATCCTATTTTATCTTTCTTGTTTGAAAGAATTATCCATTTATACAACCATGGTAGTTTAAATACTAAATAGTTTTTAACTTTTAAGTCTCTAAAATAATTGGTAGATAAAGCTTTTAGCTTGGTCATTTGTGATACACACATGTAGTCCCAAGCTAATTTGCCCCCTTACGCTGACAGTGTCCCGAGTAATGTCGATGGGGGAAAACTGTGACCGATCAGAGTCTTAATTTTTTTCAGTTCAAGAAAGAAAAATGAATCTCGATTTTTTATACTACTATCCAATATCTTGTACTCTATATGTACGAACGAAGCTATAACCGATTTCTTTTCCTTTGCGTTAGATCGATGTACATCCCCAAGTCCAAAACAGGCTGAAGCTATAACCGATTTCTTTTCCTTGTGCGTTAGATCGATGTACATTCCCAAGTCCAAAACAGGCTGAACAGGAGTAATTGAAGTTTGTTAATTGTGTAATTGTGCTTGACATTTGAAGTAGTAGGTATGTTTACCGCGGACATACGAGCGACAGGCATGGGAAGTGCTCTCCCGCGTCATGTACGTAGCATACTGCGTCTTGGTACTCGCTTTCGCGCGAGAGGTTTAAACCAGCTTTACAGAGAGAGGACTGCTCATCCTTATAAGCTGGGGCATCCCAGCGTGAAGTAGCGAGGTGGGACTAAACTGCTACAGTACCACGACGGTACTGTGCTGGCTGCTGCTTGCTCGCTGCTGCTGTTGGGCTGCACGCATGGGCCAAGGCCCAAGGCTGCTGGGCTGCTAGCTTGCTCTCTTTTTTTTTCATGGGGTGTTACATTAGCCACCACTCTTCGAGACGCCCCCCTCTCGTTCTCCTTCCGGTACCCATCCCTCCCTGGCGTGGAGAGGCGGGAGCTGGATCGTGCTACCGTGGAGGGGGAGGCCATTGCCACGGCGGCCGCCGGCCGGCACCCACCACTCCGCCAAGCTCAGGCGGTCAAGCCGGTTGGGTGGCCGGCGGCCGAGAGGGGCAGGGGCGGCCAGCGGCTCAGCGCTTAGACGGGAATACCCAGCTTTGAAATCCTGGCTCCGCCACTGAATGGAGTGGTGTTGGTTGGTAGTTATGGATCTAATGGTATATATATATGGATGCGACTACAATGAGAATGTGAACTGAATTGTCAGAACCAGCAACCTCACTCTCCAAAGTAAAAAAAAAAAAAACACGCACCTCTTCCTCTCCTCTTCCCTTTCATGGTTACTTTATCCCATACCCTCGCCTACTTCCTAACATCTAAATTTCAAACAAAATATTCTTTAAATTACTTATCTGATCTATAATCCGATTATACTATTGTGTTCGATGTAATTAAATCTCTATACCGAGATCTTACATGATTATATTCTAATAAAAAACACACATATATTTTACATATATGATATAAAAGTAATTTAAAATATGCATACATATTTTTATTAGAATATAATCATGTGAGAATTTGTTATAAAAATTTTATTACAATGAATACAACAGCGTAGTCGGATTGCATAAGTAGTATTTCAAAAGGGAAAATTCTGTAAGGAAAGAAAAAGACATACATGACCTGATAGCAAACTGTAGACGTGTAGTAGTAGTTCTCTCGCATATTAACGGCGTCGCTCGCTAATCCAGTGTTGCGCGATAGGACAAAAACAAGAATGCTCTCGATTTATATTTTGCGACTAGATGGTGCGCTAGTGTAATAGCGCTAACCGGCGACGTACTTCTTTCCAAAAGAAGAGGTGTGTTCCTTCCCTCACGTGAGTGTGTCTTTCTAAAAAAGACATGCGCACATACACTCATTAGTACTAAGCAGAGCAACGTCATTACCAAAAATAGTACCACATCCCCTCTCTCTCCCCCATGTACATCGTTTCTACGAGAAAGCACCATGCAGTTCATGCACCATTGCACTAGTATTCTTTTTATAAAACCACTTCCACTTATATCTTTTAATCCGTATATTATTTTAAAGATCCGGTTGAACTATCGTACTCCACTCAAAATATGTCACAAAACAAGTTCAATATTGAATATATTCAATTTTTTTACTTTGTTCTTAGGTCCTGTACCAACATAGTTACCTCAAATACCATGAATAGTGACTATTTTAATAACAGAACAATGCAGTTACTTTTAATATTGTCAAGAGTTACTTTCATATAACAATATAGTTACTTCTAATATCATGAAGAAATTACATACATGTTTTTTTATGAGTTAGATTTTTTTAGCAATGTAGTCGCCTCTTATATAGACCGTTCAGAGTTAAACCACACGCTGCACTATTTAAGAGGAGGAAAAGAGAAGATATGTAAAACGAGATATAGCCATTAGTGCATGATTAATTAAGTATTAACTTAAAATTAGATTAATATGATTTTTTTAAACTAACTTTTCTATAGAAAATTTTTGCAAAAAACGCACCGTTTAGTAGTTTAGAAAGCGTGCGCGTGAAAAAAGATGTGTTATCTCTCTCAATCAACCGACAACGAACGTTCGCATAGATTTTGTGAATTCATCGATGTGAGGCGCGCTACTAGCTTATACAACGCGTTGCGCTCTTTATATTAGTTAATTCTCTACTAACGGTTACTTTTGTATGCACAGCATTTTTATATTTTGAAATAACGGAAGGAGTAAACCGTTTTTTTTAAAAAAAGGAAGCAGTAAAGGATTACCACACGAGAGTAGCAGGGCATATTAACAGCGCAAGAGTACGTCCATACCTCCTGTCCGCGAGATGCTCTCTGAGCTTCATCGCTAGCCAGTCGGCATCGCCGTCGTCGATGTTAGCCAATGGCTTCTCTTCTTGCAGTTGCAGGTCCCTTCGAACCCTCACGATCTGCTGCAGCATGCGCTTAAGCAATCCACTGAGGTCCTTTCTGGAGTCGAACGCCTGAGACACCGACACCATTGCCTGGCATGGGAACTCCCCCTCCAGGTTCCGGCAAACCTCCATGGCAAGCGTCGTCTTCCCGAGACCACCGAACCCCACGATGGAGAACACCTTGAGACTAACGTCGGGCTCATTGTTGTCACTCGTCAGCCTATTCGATTTCACCAGATCGGACAAACGCTGCACCTGGTCGCCGATGCCCAAGAACTTGCTAGGGTATTCGTTCGCGGGGTGGAGGCGGAGCGTCTGCGCGGCGGAGGACATCGTCGCCGCGGTGGCGGCAGGGACGAACCACACGGAGGGGCGCAGTGCCTGGCCGTCGACTTCGTAACGCACGCGCCGCTCGCTGATGGCGAGGGCACGGGCGTGAAGGTTCTGGATGTCGACGGCGAGGCGGTGCCGCGGGCCAATCGTGACGAGCCGCCGCCAGGCGCGGCCGAGCGCACCGGCGCGCGGCGGGGCGAAGCTGATGCGGAGCAAGAAGAGGTCGATGCAGTCCTCGGCGTCGTAGGCGAGCTCGCGCACCTGCTTCATCCACTCCCGGACGAAGTGGACGACGGTACCCTCGTCCGCCTCGGAGAGCATGCGGAGGAGGGCATTCATGATGGCCACATCGTCCCTGAGGTACACGATCTCACCGCGGACGCCGCTGAGTAGCCGGAACTCGTCACTCACCAGCTGCCCAATCTTCCCCACAATGGCTTTCCCAACGCCCTCCGCGTAGCTCGCCACCGCGCTCTCCATTTCTACAGAGAATGCGTCAGGCCTAACAAGCTAAGCTCTGCGCACCGTAATGTTTCCAGGCAAATCCTGAGGATGTATTTATGCCAATCGAATCACTAAATTATATAAGACGATTGCGGTGCTTACTAGTGTGGTATTATTCCCAGCTCAAAATACAAATAATAAACTATAAAATACACTGCGCTGGATTTATTAAATTTATCACCGTGAAGATTCAAATTTAAAATTATTAGGTGAAAATATTGCTTCACGGTTTATTGTTTTCAAAGCAACACTACGTGAAAATAGTTTCATATGGCATGAATATGTACTATATTATGAAATCATAATATTACGTACTTGTTTAACCTTGATATATTGCAATTAGATTGTGTGCTCATCACCCCTTTAGTTTGTATTCTTCCTGAGCAGGTGTTGTTGTATACCCTCCGTCACAAAATATAACAACTTTTAGCATTTTCAATTTGTCACAAAATATAACAACTTCTCCACCAACATTCTCTTCTCAACCAATTACAACTCTCCACCATTTAGTTTTTCCACCTATCTCCACATCCCAACTAATCGCAATCTTCCACCATATAATTCTACCAATTTTCTTAATAACCGTGTCCAACTCTATTATATAGAAAAATGCTACAAGACGGTATCCTGTTTGAACGGGACGATACCTCTAAGCTATCGCCTGATACCCTGTTCGGATGGGATGATACCTCTGAAGTATCATCCCATGCGAACAGGATACTGTTACGTAGCATTCCCCATTAGATATTAAAGTCAGAGAGAGAGAAGGGAATAGACATCTAATAAATGCAGATAAGTAATTTCTTGTTATAGTGGTTGATAATTTTGTGCTAATATGGTCTTAGGATTACCGATACCGCGAAAAATATGTAGTGCAAATCGCATATGCAGTGGAAAGATGAAAACTACCATTGGATCTAAAAAAAATGCCTAAGATTTAATTTGGCCACGTCACCTAGAGTAAAAATTTTACTCCTAGGTTGAATATAGAAGTTAGTGACGTGATCAAATCTTATGCGTCCATTTTTAGATCCAATGGTGATTTGAAGGTTTTCGCTACATACATACATACATACATACATACATACATACATACTAATGATTGTGGATCAGTAACTAGTTGATAAGATGGTAGAAAATTTTATACTAACGTAATCGATCCAATAACTTAGGATTCTTGATGCGGGGGCTTCGTGTATGCATACAAGATATATAGATAAAAATACTCCATTTTACTTCATTAATTAATTTTTCTTTTGATTTGATAGTACATCCAGAGCAGACTTCGCCGGTTAACAACCACCTAATGCTTAAACTTATATATCAACATGTATATATACTAGGTAGCAAGAAACACGATGACTACATTAACATTTTGGATAAGTACTGGGGCAACTTGCACGGTTAGTGCTAACCAAATCGGCCACATAAACTAATCCCACTGAGTTGGCGCCCATGAGCCCATGTGATGTGAAATATATATTCTTTAATAATAGGAATGTACTAGGAGTACATCCCTGGTCAACACGCAGCTTATGAGTCATGTCGGCCCGATCCAACCATTGGGTCATGTCTGGCCGGATCTGCAAGGCACGATCCAATGATCAGTGAGACAAAATATACTTATTTCAGTCATATAAGGCACGACCCAAAGAGACGATGTATACAAAATAGATTTATTCCATCTATATAAGATACGGCGCAAAGAGATGAGGAAGGTAAAATAGACTTATTCCAAAGAGGAGCGCGGTGGGCTTTCGTGCCTTCGAGCTAGCCGACACACGGTCCGAGTCTTATTGGGCCTTGCATGGGTCGTTGGTGTAGCCTGTGAGCGAGCACGGCTAAGCCCCGGCGTGTAGATCGGGTCATGCCGGCCCAATTGTTCTCGGGTCTGGACTAGCCCGAGCCAAGTCGAGCCAGACGACCCATTTGGTCATCTATAGGGACAGGTCCTCAACTACTAAGTAAAGACACCCGGAAGGCTAAAAGAAACCACACAAATTTTAACAATTAAGCCAATGTATATTACGTCACTCATAATTGAACAAAATACGCTTGCCAACCGATTCACATAATAGCATGTTCCTCCTATGGTAGAATCATTGATCAATATTAGAATTAGTTGGAACACATAAAGATAACCTATAAAAGGTTAGATAATATTGTGCTATTAAATTCTCTATTATTTCGGCAAACTAAATTGATCAACATAGTCACAATAGCTCCAAATAAAACTTGTTTTTTCATAGATCTAGGCACTCCCTAAGCTAACTACCAATTTTTCTTGGCGTTCCAGAGAAGGGGATATTAAAAGCAAAGAAAACACATCGCCATACATGCAAAATGAGCAATATGTCAATCAAGAAACAAGTGTTGAATTGTCTCTTGTATATTAAAAAAATCAACATTGTTTGTTTCTCCTTCATTCCTTTTAGCAAGATTATCTTTTGTTAGAATTATTTTTCTACGAAGGAACCAAATGAAAACTTTAAATTGCGGAACCTTTAGTTCATTGCCTCCGTTTACGTCGATGAAACAAAAATACTGCCACTTTTATGTAACGACCATACGAAGGCCTTTTTCATTTGATAGGGTAACCATGGCCAATTGCCAAATTAAATTATTGCAACAAAACAGTTTAGGTCGAATAATCGCTCGCCTAAATGAAATATTAAGTGGTATTGTACTCATGACCTCTGCTACAGTTGAGTGTTTCTATCGAGAAGGGTACTGTTATCTGAAAGGGCGTGATCCTAACCACGCATCTCCCCAAACTCTAATTTTTGTACCGTAAAAAAAAAACTAATTTTGGGCTGGAGCACTGAAATATCTTTTTTTATTATTTTATATAGGAAAAAAAAGATCGTGCTTCCTGCGCAACTCGAGACATCAAGATTTTTTTTCCTCCGCAGTCGGTTCTCAATTTCTCATGCGCTGCCGGGACACCTACACATCACTTTTTTTTAATTTATTGTGATTTCCTACTGATTTTTATTTTTTTTAGAGTGAAAGCAATTCTGGGATTGGAGTGCAGTGAGCTTGATCCCATAGCTAGCCAGAAAAAACATTTCTTCTACAGTGGCTACTCTTTACAATATTAAAAAAATAATTTTGTTTACCACTAACCATGCATTGCAACTGACTACAATAATAATATATGACAAAAATAAATAAACTCATTATGGTTCCAAACTTAATACTACATCTGTTTCAGGTTATAAGACTTTCTAGCATTGCATGTATTCATATAGATGTTCAATACAGTCAATGCTAGAAAGTCTTATAATATATATGAAACGGAGGAAGTAATATGATAATACATAATTTTAAAGGTGGTATTACTTTTTTTCCTTATAATCATCCATGACAGTGGTTTTGTTGCAGCAAAAAGAATTATGCCATGTGAGCGTATTCCTTATGTTCGTGCTGGAAGATTCGATTTGGCTATAAGGACCACGATTAACCCGGTGGCCTTATTCTCCCCACACACACTCATTATTGTTTCTTTTGGTTTCATCCAGTGCAACACACGAATATTTTGGTAGTCACAATAAATAAACTATAATTATATATTTTCTTAAATAAGATAAATAATTAAACGTATTTTAAAAAGTCAACAGTGTGAACGAAATAAAAAATAAAGGTATTATATCTTAGCGTGAGGTACTTTACTAGTGCTATACTATTCCCGGTTCAAAATACAAGTTGGCCTTAAATAATAAATACACGGACTCTGCCATTTTACTTTATTTTATTTTTCATCATTTGATAGTACATCAAGAGCAGACTTCTCGTTGGTCAACAACCAGTTAACACTTATATATAGCAAGTGTATAGTATAGGTAGCAAGAACCACGATGACCACATCAACATTTCATTTAGTGGAACAACTTGCACCTAACCAAATGGGTCACGTTATCTAATCCCACTGAGTTGGCGCGGGCGCTAGGGCTGTTTGCGGGAATTTGAGCCCCGGAACGAGGGAACCTACTAATAAATTTCCCATGTGCACACCATACACATCAACTAACAAATTTCAAAAAAAAAGTTTATACATATTAATAGGTTGAAAGTGATTCGGATAATTTCCGTCCGACCGGACCTTTTTTTCGGATTCGGATAGTTTCGGTCAGATATATCCGGAAATTTTAGAATTCTGAAACGAATTCGGATAATTTTTTCGGATATGAAAACGAATATGATATAGGTGATATCCATCGGATATTATCCGGTATTTTTCATCGGATATCCGACTTACACATAAGTCCCATAATCCAGTCCAACCCAAAAGAGGAGGCAAATCAGACTTTTTGGAAAAAATGAACTTCAAATTGAATTTCATGATACTAAATGAACTCATATGAAAAAGTTATCAAAAACAAAATTGTAGAACTCAGTGATATCTACCAATTTTATTTTGGTCATTTCTCCATCCGAGTTTGTTTAAACTATATAAAATTTGAATTTTAAAATGTAAGAAATTCAAATATTTTTTCGGGTAGTAAATGATTTCAAATGGAAAAATTATCAAAAACAAAGTTGTTTAACTTGTCAAGATCTATAAATTTTATTTTGGTCATTTTTTATATGACTTTGTTTGAACAGTTTGAATTTGAATTTGAAAATATGACAACTTCTAACAATATTTTCAAATACTAAATGATTTCAACTGAAAAAGTCATCAACAACAAAATTATATAACTCATCAAGATCGATAACTTTTATTTTGGTTATTTCTTCATCTGACAAAGTGATAGTAACATTGTAACATTTCATTTAGTGGCAAGTCGATCTATAGAGCAGATTGATGGGGTTGGTTTGGACACACGGTAGCATTCCGTTTCAGATGATTCATATCTAGAAACAATGAGAAGATCTAACGTCTCGAATATACTCCCTTTATTTGGCATCCATCCCATCTAATACAAATCAGTTGACAAACAAGCGCAAATCGATTCAGAAATATTGAATGAAATGAGGAAGCAAGTAGCAATTCGACATGGGTGTGCCCTATGAAATACGTAGGGTTTTGGAGACCCCCAACATATAACAGATATACTCGGCCAGCATTAGCCGTGGTGTATGTGCAATGAGAGAACGAAAAGGAGGAGGAGGAGGAGGAGAGGGTTTAGGGTTTAGCCGGTGGCGAGGTCAGCAGTGGAGGGGGCAACGCAGACCGAATCCAAGGGGAGTTGAGCGGTTGGCACTGGGGCTTGGGCGTGCATCTATATTTGGTCCTCCAAATACCCATATGGAGTATCATCCCAAGAAGATTCCTCATCCATATCTCTTTTAACTCCAACAGATTATCTATATTACATCATCCATATCCCATCATCCTATATCTTGGTAATATCTTCCAACTAACCTTGCATTTGTATTACAAGGGATATATTTTGAACGACTTAATTTTAACGGTGTTATTTATCACGATAATATTTCGAAGTGAGTAAATTTTAACGGATATATCATAGCAACATAAATAAAATGAACATAAAAGCACAACAAAAATATAGCAACATGAATTTAATTTGTACACTATTCCTATTACTTTTCTCTGGTCAATAACACTACAAGAATCTATTTAATCTATGACGAAAAAAATTCGTCATGGATCACTGAAAATTCATCACAGGAATTTGTCTGTGACGATTATACTTATCGTCATCTATTGAGCGTCACAGATTAAATCTGCCGACGTTTTCTCCGAAATCGTCACGGATCAGCACAATCTATGACTTTTTTAACCGTCATAAAACGCTTATGGGCTCGTGTAGTCCAGCCCAAGCCCAACCTTTGTGACGAAATTAAACGTCACAGATGGTTGCCATGTGGCGGCCAACATGGCAGGTGACGTGGCCGTTTTGACACGTGTACGATGGCGTGTCACTGATGACGTGGCAACTGACGTCAGCAATTTTTTTTATACGGCCCATTATTTTTTTGACGGCCCATTAATATTTTTTAGACTGGCCCATTTTAGAATTGGCCCATTTCAGAACTAGGCCCATTTTATCAACCAACTATCAAATCAAAGCCCATACCATTTCAGATTCAAATCTAATTACAGGTACCATCTCAGATTCTGAATCTAATAACAGATACAATCAGAATATAACAGAATTCACAATATTTCATCTAAGATTCAACCTAATAACAGAAAATCTGAAAACAGAAAACAAAGCAAATCTTTCAAACATTGAATGGAATCACTCCTTGCTTCTCGTCCTCCACTCATAGCAAATAGAGGATTGAATTACATCAAGGCCTTCTTGTTGATGTGCAAATGGAATTTTTTGCTACAACTTATACATAGCTTCTTGAGATGTGCTGCAAAAATACAATTTTAGTGTCAATACTAGGAGTCAACAATATTAAGTCACTAAACTACTCAACAATATTAGTCCCCCCTCCTAATTTTCTTTTTCTAAATGTGAATAAATATAGGTTAATGGAGTTATTTTTGTGGCATATGTTTAGGGCATCCTCTACTCAGAATTAGAAGGACAACAGCAGGCATTAAACTATAGAATAATGGTATGAATAAAGTAATAAGCACCTCAATATATCTGTCCATAAGAAATAAAAGGACAGGTACCAACCAAAAACAGGCAGGACATCACCTAAGCTTAAATCATACAGTAAAATACCCTCCATAAACTAAGATCCACAAACAGAAGTTATTTATACAAATGACTACAAATATTTCATCTCAAACTCGAAAAAGAAAAATGCAGTCTCAAGCTCAAACCAGCAATACCATCAGAAACATCAAATGCAATCTAGCTATCCATCGCCCGCTAGGCTACATACTAGCTATTCACCTCTTCACTTCTCTTTCAGCAAGGCATAAATAAATGATGTGAAAATGAGACGACGTTACAAATATATTTCGACCGATTATGGTTCGGTCACCATATAGGAATTACAGATTCAGCAGAGGAGAAAAAATGATTTGAGGGCCAACGTACCATGCTTAAAATTTAGCGCTAATTAGGAAGAGTTATTATTCATTGCATGGAGATAAATAAATATGGCCACAAAAACTCATGGTGCTTCAATAGTGCTACAGAAATGCATCAAAAGGGAACTTTCATACCTTATCACAGATTTCCCAATTACCCTCATATCAAGTTATCAACCTATTAGAGCCAGTGATCTTCAAATTTATATCAACCATATACAGCCATTGATCTGCAAATTGCAAAGTTCCACACATCCTGAGAACCTACCTGGAATAACAATCTGCCTATCTTCATTGAGATTTGAGATATTGATCATGTAGGAAGCACTGTATCTGAACAGAAATAGCCAGGCTCAGTTCCACTAAGTGCAGGCAAAAGTAGCAAAAGTAGCTAGGGTAGTTATTGTTAAAGAGTTCAATTATGCTGGCAAATTAGAAATCAAATTGTATTATCAATACAAATAATTGTACAAAATATGCTTTGTATTGTCAGGTCTACTGGCAAGAGATATCTTTTAAACAAAATTTTGAGAACTGCAAGAGTAAAGTAGCCCAAATTTCACATGAGATATGCAATAAAGCGTATATCTTGTGCAGAACTGCAGACAAGTGGCACTTATGATGAATTGGAACTAAAAATAAGCATATTAACTCTAGAGGATCCAAAATTATCCTTCTGTAATTGAAAGGCAATCAGTCTTGGTGAAAGTTAGTTGTAAATTACATTCGACAAAATAATAATACTCCTGGATGCTCAAGCTTTGTGATTTGCTCATTTGTTTAGCTTATATTATCATGGTTGAGGAGCATTCATGTACATATTTATTCCCTTAGTGGCATATATGCATTATATATCAGAGGCGTCAACACCCACACAGTATGCAATGCACCACATCACAAAAGCAATCAATCGTATAAATACAGAGGAAGCAGCAGCAGTCAGGAGATTACTTCACATGTAAAGACACTAAATGTTTCAGGCATTCTTTCCAAAAAAAAAAAAATGTTTCAAGCAGTTTTTACATTCTATATACAGAGGAGATGTACCTACACTGGAAAAAAAAATGAAGATTGGCAGGATGAAGGGATCCGGCGAGTCGGCATCTTCCTCGGCGAATCAACTCACTGCTCACCGTTGCAAGCGAAGCAACAACTCCACATGAGATTGGAGAAAAAGGAAAATAACAAGCAGGGTCTAGATGGCTTTGCTGACCTGAGATATATGGAGGGACATTGGAAGCAGTTGAAGAACAGGCGGTGGGTCGACCAGAACAGGCGGTGGGTCGACCCTCGCCGTAAAGCCACATCGCGTCGGCCTCCTCGAGGCGACGAGCCCCAATCCACCCCCCCCCCCCCCCCCAAACCCTCGCGACATGGAAGACGACGATGAATAACAGGGAGAACGAGGAGAAGGCGGACGAGGCGGCTCACCTCCGTCGGCGATGGGATCCGAGTGGCGAAGAATCCGGTGTGAGGGAGTGACCCGGTGGTGAGGGGCGGAGGCGACGGAGGTGTGGGGGACAGGGGAGGGCGACGCCGTCGAGTTTGCTGTCGCCGCCGCGCCGCCCGGAAGCTCGCCGCCGCTCCGTGGTCGTCCCGTACCACAGATCCGCGCGCCGGCCTGGGAGGAGAGCCGCCGGTCGTCGGAGCAGAGGAGGTGGTACCCGTCGTGGGAGTGACGGAGATGAGGGTACTGGTGGGGTTGCCGCTCGGGCTGCCCGCCGGCGCCGCCTCCATCCGCCCCGCGCCCAGAGCCGTCGCCACCCGGGCCCTCCCTCTCTCGGCCACGGATTTCGCGCCGCCTCCGCTCGACCCGCCGCCAGCGCTGGCGCCACCTCCGTTCGCCCCGCCGCCCAGCACCGTCGCTGCCCGGGCCGAAGCTCTCTCGGCCTCGCGCGTCGATGGAGGAGGAGGAGGCCGCACGCGCGTCGACGGAGGAGGCGGCGCGACGCGCGCGTCGACGGAGGATGAGGCGGCGGCCGGCGCGCGTCGACGGAGGAGGCGGCGGCGCGCCGCACGCCTGGTGGCTGGGCACGGGCAAGCTGGAATGGCTGGATCTGAGGAGTGGATTGGGAGTTTGACCTTGACGTACCCGTTAATTGGGCTTCATTATTATGGGCTATAACGTATAAAAAGTCTAGAATTAGTCCTCTGTACACGAATGGTCAACGACATCAAAAATAACTACCGGTATTTCAAATGCAAAAATCATAAACAACAAAATTGTAGAAATCATCGATATCTACAACTATTGTATTGGTTCTTTTTAAAAAAAAAAAGTTCATTTGAACAATTCAATTTTTCAATTTTCAAATTTTGATAACTTCGAATGAAAATTGGGTTAACAAATGATTTCAAATGGAAAAGTCATCAAAACCAAAGTTGTACAACTCATCGAGATGCAATTTTTTTATTTTGGTCATTTCTCCATCTGACTCTATTTGAATATATTGAAATTTGAAATTCAAAGCTTGAGAACTTCCAATGGAATTTTTTATTAGTGAACGATTTCAACTGAAAAAGCCATCAACATCAAAGTTGTATAAATCATCAATATCTATAACTTTTATTTTGGTCATTTCTTCATCCGACAAAGTGATTTGTAACATTGTTCATAAAATGTACAAATCTCTTATATAGCTTATAAACTATAAGAGACAGATGTAAATTTTATGAACAATGTTACTATCACTTTACCGGATGAAGAAATGACCAAAATAAAAGTTATAGATATTGATGATTTATACAACTTTGATGTTGATGGCTTTTTCAGTTGAAATCATTTAGTATTTAAAAATGTTGTTTGAAGTTGTCATAATTTGAAATTAAAATTCAAATTATTGAAACAGATCAATATGGCAAAATGACCAAAACAAAAGTTGTAGATGTTGATGAGTTATACAACTTTGTTGTTGATGATATTTTCAGTTGAAATCATTTAGTATTTAAAATTGTTATTTGAAGTTGTCATAATTCGAAATTCAAATTTTATATATGACAATCAAATTCAGATGGAGAAATAACCAAAATAAGATAGGTAGATCTCAATAAATTATACAACTTTGTTTTGGACAACTTTTTCACATAAGTTTATTTATTATGATAAAATTCGATTCGAAGGTTTAATATTTTGAAATTAATTAAAAGGAGGGAGGCAAAATGGACTTCTCGGCGAGGGAGAAGCAAAAGGGCTGGCCCATAGCTTCATTTTGCCTCCCTAATTTCAAATAATTTCAAAATATTAAACCTTCGAATCGAATTTTATATTACTAAATGAACTTTTGTGAAAAAATTGTCAAAAATAAAGTTGTATAACATATTGAGATCTACCAATTTTATTTTGGTTATTTCTCCATCTGAGTTTAATTGACCTATACAAAATTTAAATTTCAAATTATGACAACTTCAAATAACATTTTCAAATAATAAACGATTTCAAATGAAAAAGTCACTAACAACAAAATTGTATAAATCATCAATATCTACAACTTTTGTTTTGGTCATTTTGTTATATGACTCTGTTTCAATAATTTGAATTTGAATTTCAAATTATAACAACTTGAAACAACATTTTCAAATACTAAATGATTTCAACTGAAAAAGTCATCAACAACAAAGTTATATAAATCATCAATATCTATAACTTTTGTTTTGGTCATTTTGCTAGATGACTCTATTTCAATAATTTGAATTTGAATTTCAAATTATAACAACTTCAAACAACATTTTCAAATACTAAATGATTTCAACTGAAAAAGTCATCAACAACAAAGTTATATAAATAATCAATATCTATAACTTTTGTTTTGGTCATTTTGTTATATGATTCTGTTTCAATAATTTGAATTTGAATTTCAAATTATAACAACTTCAAACAACATTTTCAAATACTAAATGATTTCAACTGAAAAAGTCATTAACAGCAAAGTTGTATAAATCATCAATATCTACGACTTTTGTTTTGGTCATTTTGGTATATGACTTTGTTTCAATAATTTGAATTTGAATTTAAAATTATGACAACTGCAAACAACATTTTCAAATACTAAATGATTTCAACTGAAAAAGTCATCAACATTAAAGTTGTATAACTCATCAATATCTATAACTTTTATTTTGGTCATTTCTTCATCCAATAAAGTGATAGTAACATTATTCACAAAATTTACATCTCTTATATGGTTTTGAAGTATTTAAATCGCGACGAAATTGCTATAACGTCACAGGTTTTGGGCCGGTTTATGACGAAATCGATAAACTGTCACAATATTATGGGCCTTGTATCCATAGTTGCATATCCGTGACGATCTCTGAAAACATCACGGAAATTTCGTCACAGATTAAATAGATTCTTGTAGTGTAAATATAAAATCAAAGCAAGTAACATCCCACTATATTTTCTCTCCTTCTCTTCTACTTTTCTTCTCTACCTTCTCTGCTAGTACGACTTTGCAGCGGGGTGGCAGATAGGCGCCGGCCGAGGGGAGGCGGCGACTGGGCAGGGGAGG
>CM020188.1:13099014-13121467 GCA_009805545.1 Oryza longistaminata | reverse complement strand
TTTTATATTCTTAATTTTTTTTTAATGTTATTCTGCCTCCTCGGCGTGGGCGACGCGGCAGCGGGCGTGCAGCCGAGGGGCGGCGGCGGCCGGGCGGCGACTGGCTGGGGGCGCGGCGGAGGCGAGCGGTCAGGCGGCGAGGGCGGGGCGGCCGCGGAGGCAAGCGGCCGGGCGGGGAGGGACGGCAGTAGGCGCGCGCCGCGGGGCAGGAGACGGCGAAGTCGGTCAGCGCGCGCATGGCGATGGTCGGCAGGCAGCTAACCGCGGGCAGGGCGACGATGGCAGACGGTGGCCGCGCAACTCCAGATCTGGTACGCTCCACTCTCACTCCACTCTCCCTCTCCACGATCCGCTGAAAAAACAACCAAAAACGGGCACGGGGGACTGAACATCGCCGGCCAGCGATGACGACGATGGAGGGGAGGTGGCGCCAGAGTTGAGGTCGCACCGGAGGGAAGGTGCTCGCGGAAGTCCGGATGGGGGCGGGATCTCGGCTGTTGAGAAATGGCGTGAGGAGAGAGATACTCCATTTTTACCTTTTCTCTCTCCTAATTTGGCGCATCCGCCACTTTTGGAGGATGGGTTGGTCAGTTTTTTCCGTTCTATACGCCAAATTAAGGATGGAAGACCGGATAGAGTATCTGCTGGCCATGCTCTTAAGGATTAGTGTCAGGCTGTTAAGTGGGCCGGGCCGAGCCGGACCAAGCTGTTGTACTCATGGTCCAAATTATGTAATTCGATTGTGTTTCATATTATAATTCATTCGATTTTTTTTCTTAGTCAAAATTCATTAAATTGAACGTTGAATATATTTTGATAATATGTTTGTTTACTATTGAAAATATTACTATATTTTTCTATAAACTTAGTGATATACGATTTAACTTGTGATTATTTAAATTTTGATATGCCATGACGATTCCATACTATAAGCTAAAGAAAAGGAAGAGAGGAGCATGTGTGCGATGAATTTATAGGAATTTTCATAATTTATTAGAGATTTACACTCCTGTTCGTTTCCTCTCAAAAGAATGAATTAAGTTTTAGATTTTCGTTGCACGCTTTTCAAACTGCTAAACGGTACATTTCGTACGAAACTTTCTATATGAAAGTTGTTCTAAAATGTCAGATTAATCCATTTTTTAAGTTTGTAATAATTAAAACTTAATTAACACACATTATTACCACCTCGTTTTACGTGAAACACTTAATTTTCACCTTCATCAAGCCAAGTAGCCAGCCAGATTCGAATTCAGAACCTTTGGTTCTGATACCATGTTATGTTACATGTACTAAACAATTTGACCCAATAAGCTTAAATTGGTGATGAAACAGCGTTCACAAGAAAATTGGTGAGGAAAGACTTACAGTTCTCACTTGTACTCCAACAGATAAGTTCACAAAACAAATTGGAAGCAAATATAAGTAAAAAAAAATGATAGCAAAAGCAAGGATTACAAGATTAAAAGTGATATTATTTATCTTCTGATGAGATGGTGCTCCTTGTCATTGTCAACAACAACACTACCTGAAGTCAACAAACATCCCTTGTACACACCAACCTCAACACAATCACCAACACCCAAATCCTTGCATTTCCCTGTCTCCAGATCATACACCATCACCCTCCCCTTGGGTCGCACGCAGAACACGATCATCCTCTCATCCAACACCAACAATGGATGCGCGTAGAATTCTCGAGGGCGAAGGTGGATCTGAATTTTGTATTCTTTGACCCAGGTTTCTTCTTCAGAGTCGATCAGAAACCAAAGATCCATTGATGATGATTGATGAGATCGATCGCGGTGAACTGTAACCAAGAAGCCTTTCAGCTCGGTCAAGGTCAGCAATGGCGGCGACAGATCGTTGTCTTGTTGGATCTGATGGATGTTGAGTGGTCCACGGAGAAGCGGCCTCCATTGCTCGGTGTCGAGGTCGAAGCGAGCACCAATGGCCGCCCGGGTGAAGATGTCGTCGTCGTTCGTTGTTGCTCGAAGGGGAAGGAAGGGGAGGGTAGTCAACGGCCAAAATGCAAACGAAACCCGGCGACGAGCCGGCCATGCCGCGTGCTGCGCCGGCGAGGTGGAACGGAGGCCTCGGCATGCCCTCCACCTCCGCGCGGCGTCGGGCGCGGCCGCGCGGCGAGGGCGAGGAACCTCGACGAGCGCTCGACGCGCAGGTCCGGCGAGAGGCTCGCCAGCGGAGCAAACCTGTAACTCGCCCGCTCGAGAGGCGCGGCCCGAAACGCGTGGGCGGAACGCCGCTGGAACCTCTCCTCCGAGCCGCCACCCGCCGCATGGCTTGTCTCTGCTCGGCTAGGTCCGTGAGGCAGCGGGTCGCCGGGCGCCGGCGCGGTGACCGGGGATGGAGGACACCGCCCTCCGTCCGTCCCCGACGAACGCGGCCAGATCGCCGCACGGGACAGCGTCCAGGACGCCCTCCATCAGCGCGGCGTACCGCACGCACTACGTCGCCGCCGAGGCCCACGAGGTCGACGTGGCCGCCAGACCCGCGCGATGGTAACGTGCAACGGGGCGGCCGGCGGCGGACGAGCCAAGGGCGCCCCGGCGCGGCGGCGTGCGCGGCGACGAAGCGCGGGGCCGACGAGCGTCGGCGCGCCACGCCCCGCACCGGCGCGGTAAGCCGGGCGGCCGCCTTGGTCCGGGAGCCGCAGCAACACCTCGCAACCATGTCCGCCGGCCATCAGGGCGGCCGGCGCCGCGCCGCCGTCGCCGGCGGCCCGCCATCCGTCGCTTCCTCCGTCCACCAGATCGCGCTGTCTTCGTCGGCGGCCCATCGCTGACGTGCCTCGGAGAGCGATGGATTGTGGATACTGGTATCTTGCGGGATTTTCAGAGAATTTCGATTCTCAGTGGAAGAGTCTAGAGACATTCTTGCGGCGTAAACTAATATAGGATTTGATCCGAGGAGACAAACGGGATAAGAAATTGATACAAAAAAATACGTAACGTGATATGGACAAATTTATGGGGATAAAATCCGGAGTCCAGTACCAAACAAGTTGCCTATTACCTTTTCATCACGCTGTTTGCATCGTCGTCGGTCTTTTTGAGCAGGCGTGATAAGAAAGATTTATCCCTATCCCTATCGTCATGCTGAAAAAAAAATTAGAAAGTGTTTGCCGTGTCCGTTACCGTGAAAATAAAGGGTGAAAAAATCGGGAGAAAAATTAGAAAATACGAAATCCAGGCATTACATGTGACGCCGAGTAAAAATAAAATCGAATCCAATCCCACGGGAAGCTGCGCGGCGCGCGGTCGGGGAGCCGGATCGGCGATGTCACGTCGCCGTTGGATCCACCGGCAGGAAGGCCACCAGCGTCGTTGCGTCAAAACACTGCCGGATCTTGGAGGGAGAGAGGGCGCCGTCGCCGATAGAAACAAAGAGGCTGACAGGGGAGGGCGCCACTCGAGGGGCGACGGGGTGAGGGAGAGGCGAGGGAACGTCGTCACTGGCACCAGGTAGGTAGACGAGGGGGGGAAGAGAGGGAGGGGAAGTGCGCCACCGGAGGGGCACCGAAGGGAAGGTCGAAGGAGGAGCAGCGCCGCCGGAGGCACCGGAAGGAGAGAGTGGAGGGGAAGAGGCTCGTCGGCGGGGGGGGGGTGGCGTCAGGTAGGAGGAGGCGGCCGGTGACGGGGTGGGGATGGGGGGAGAATGATTTAGGGTTAGGGTTGCATCGGGGTTTTGATTAATTTGGAACCGATATGAGCCGTCCATCGAAACGAACGGCTAAGATCGATCGAGTGTTGGGCTGGCCTCCATCACCAGACCATGACACTTGGCCGCATGCGGGCCAGCAGTCCATCACAAACGTGGAACTGAGAGGAGTATGGGGATGTTAGTTAGACTTCCCTTGCGGCCTGAGAAAAGTGGGCCTGCTCGGTTGCGGATTGAAGAAGAAAATGGGCTGAAAATGGCCCATAGAGAAAGAAGGATTTTTCTTTAAATAAATGCTTAAATGATGTTCTTATTATCAAAATTAGCAATTAAGCTCTGTAAATTCCAAGAAAATTTCAAAAAGTGTAATTAATATGGAGAATTTAATAAAAATTAAATCCAACCATATCATTTTATTTCTCACACTTACTTTACTTATAAATTAATTTAATTATATACCTACCTACTTAAAAAATACCCAAATATTCGAAAAAATTTTGTATTTCAATTAATTAGAATTTAATATGTTTGAATTCAATTTTCTCTTTTTTCTTCCCGTTGCAACGCACGGCACTTTTACTAGTATATTAAAAAAATGCAAAAAATACAACCTTGCATTACAATAAAAATAAGTAAAATATCGACATAACTACATAATATATGCAATTAATTATTTTGTAAACACGCAAAAGCCTTGCGCATCGACATATTAGAAGAGGGCAAACATGATAGAACATGGGTATGGAGATACTTAACAGCAAAAACACAAAACATGGATCACGCAGGAACGAGGGAGGCCAGCAGCAAGCCGAGTCCCCCAGGCATCCATCCGGAGGTGGGCTCTTGCAAGATGGAAAGAGAAGATGGTGTTAAAAAACTACCCCCGAAATCGACATCGGTAGCTAAACACGGAAGAAACGTCAATCCTCACCCATAAGACTAGTCTTTTGGATTGTGTATGCCCAGAACCTAAAATTGTGGCTCCGGTTGAACCTGTGGTAAAGCAAGCCCAATATAACATAGGTGGCCTACAGTTGATGGGCCGGGCTGCGCACTCTAACAGATGATGGGCCGGGCTGCGCACTCTAACAGATGGAAGGAGCCTACCAGGCGTATTCATCCGGAGGTGGGTTTCTTACAAGATGGAAAGAGAAATAGAAGAAGCAAGCATATCTCTAGGAGACGGCCACTGCCAAGATTGAAGGACTAGTCAATGTAGAACTTGCACGACCACCCTGCCAAGATTGAAGGACTAGTCAATATAGAACTTGCACTACCACCCTGCCAAGATTGAAGGACTAGTCAATGTAGAACTTGCACGACCACCCTGCCAAGATTGAAGGACTAGTCAATGTAGAACTTGCACGACCACCCTGCCAAGATTGAAGGACTAGTCAATATAGAACTTGCACTTTGTCAATGCCTAGATTCGCCAAAGCTATTTCTAGCCGGGGAAGATTAAATTTAGCAATATTTAATGTATTTTGATGATACATTTGTTTTATATTAAATACTTCATCCGTTTCATATTATAAGACTTTCTAGCATTGCTCACATTCATATATATGTTAATAACATCTGTATGAATGTAGACAATGCTAGAAAGTCTTATAACCTAAGACGGATGTAGTTTTTTTTTTTTTTACTAACTTCATCAAACTTAAAATATTTAGTTAAAAAAATTTAAACGACTTATATGAAACTATTTTTTGAAGCCTAACGTATATGAAACTAAGAGAGCATGCAAGAAGATGGACAAGTTTATTCTTTATTATCTAAAAAAAGAAGATGGACAAGCAAACGAAACACCATTAACAGCAAAGGATTATGCAGAACACAAGCGATTAATCCTTGATCAACCCGACTAATTATACATTAAACCAAACCAAAAACTAATCACCAAAACGAGATCTATCTCCAACTCTTCGTCAATGGCACACCATCCTAAACTCCGCGGGCTTCCGGCGAGGTCGCCGGCCGTGTCGCGGCGGCGGGATCCCGTCTCCCTTCTCACGCCTGCCGTTGCGCTTGCGCGCGCGCGGTGGGCGCGGCTCCTCCTGCCGCCGCTGGGTCACGGGCGTGGGGTGGGATCGTTTTGTCCGCCAGTTTTTCCCAGATGGGGTTGTCCCGAATATTGAAGGAATATTCCCTTTTGGAACCATCCTATCCCCCCTTGTCCCTCAACCAAACAGACGTAAAAATGGGACGATCCCATCCCATCCCGGGATATCCTCCCAACCAAACACATGCTTAGTGTCAGCTCCCGTACCGGTCTCATCATGGCTCGGCACAGAAGTGGTCTGGTGCGGCGCCGGACTTGGTAAAGTAAACAGCAACGTGTCGCCACCTGAGTGGAGTGGAGCAGCCGCGCCGTGCGTCTGCTGGGCCAGTGTCTGTGCTGTCTGCCGTGTCGCGTTAGGCTCCGATCCAGAAGCGATTTCTCCTGCGCCATGCGCTTCAAACGCCGGTGTTGGTGATGCTAGGTCCACACCTTCATCTCTACCCGAATCATCTGAATTGCTACCAGAAAATTCATTAGTAGTATTAGGAAAATCAAGAACATGATCACTCTGTTGCTCGCCCCCTTGATCATGCGCTACAAGGTCAGATGGAAGCAAAGCTATTTCTGCTCTTAGGCGGGCGCCTGCATTTGATTTTAATTGAGAAAATGGGAAGACCATTTCAACAAAGATCACGTCCCGCGAAACATAAACTCTCCCAGAAAGCAACATCAAGGCACTTAAACCCTTTATGAAGCTGGCTGTAACCAAGGAACACACATTGCTTGGACCGCAATTGGAGTTTGTGATTGTTGTAGGGGCGCAAATGCGGCCAGAAGGCACACCCAAAGGTTCTAAGAGCAGAATAATCAGGTTTTTGATGGAACAGGCGTTCAAGGGGTGTTTCAATGGAAATAACCTTGCTAGGAACTCGGTTAATAATATATGCGGCTGCTAAAACGGCTTCATCCCAATATTTTAGTGACATAGATGCATGAGCTAGAAGAGATAGACCTACTTCTACTATATGACGGTGTTTACGTTCTACTGCCCTGATCTGCTGGTGAGTATGCGGACAGGATACATGATGAGAGATGCCTATTTGCCGAAAGAAAGAATGGAGTTTCTCATATTCTCCACCCCAATCGGTTTGCATAGTGATAATTTTCCGGCCAAACATTCTCTCAACAAGAGCTTGGAATTCATGGAAGACCTGAAAAACATCTGATTTTGCTTTAAGAAGGTAAACCCAGGTAAACTTACTGTAATCATCCACAAAACTCACATAATATTTATGTCTACCAACAGAAATAGGAGCAGGTCCCTAGACATATGAGGAAATGAGTTCCAAAGGAAATTGAGAAACACTAGTAGATCTATTGTAAGGAAGTTGATGACTCTTGGCCATCTGACACGCATCACACACAGACTCTTTGCTAGCCTTGTCATGACAAGGTAGATTATTTGTGCTAATAACTTTAGACACTATAGGACTTGAAGGATGACCTAGCCGACTATGCCATCTTGCAAAATATGGCGCCACACCGTAAACAGCCTTTGGAGAGGATGCAGGAGATGAAGGAGGAAGCGGGTAGAGTCCCTTGTATCGCCGTCCCTCAAGCATTGTTGCCCTCGTAGCCTGATCCTTGCCCGAAAAATGTTTTCCATGAAGTTCAACAAATATAGCATTATCGGAGGCAAGTTTTGATGCATAAACTAAATTTTTGGTGGCATGTGGAACATGTAAAACATTTTTGAGGATAAGATTGCGCATAGGGGTTTGCAATATAGAGCGACCAATGTGCTCGATTTTCATACCTGCTCCATTGGCAGTGTGCACTTGATCGTTCGCCTTGTACTTGTCGCGAACCGTGAGCTTGTCTAGTTCACCGGTGATGTAGTCCGTGGCGCCTGAGACCATGTACCGATTGGAGTCGACTCCATTTGTGGAGCTGCATCTGAAATTGCAAGTCACATATGCTTCCTTTGCCCCTTTGCCCGGCAATTCTGGACGACGATCGGCATTGACCCGCTTATTCAGGATGTTCGTCAACTCGGACGTCTGCGCCCCAATGGAAACCTGCCCGAGCTGCACCACCAGGTCTTCTATCTTCTCTGCTTATGGGCACTATGGAAGCACATACACAACGTTGTTTTCCGCAACCTGGTTGCTTCAGTTCCGGCAGCAATTAGGAAATGTGTGGACGAATGTTCTCTCTGTTCTGAACGTCTTAAGCCTCCTGATAGAGTTGTAGTTTCAATTTGGAAAGGGATCTTCTCCTCCCCCTTACAATCTCTTCATGTCGTGTAAACTCAGTTGTAACCCTTACTCTATTTATTTAATGCAATTCAGGTGGGGAACCTCTCCCCTCCGGTGACTTATCTAAAAAAAAAATCTGTCATCTCTTCCACTAATTTTTTTTTTAGAAACACAGTAGAAAAGAAAACACTCATAACACGTGCGCACTCACCCTTATAAACGCACACACACCCTACCCTCACCTATCACTGAAAGAATACGCCTCGTTGTCGACGGGTACATCGCCTACCATATCAAATCTAAGATTGAAACCCGAGTGGGCGTAAATGTAAACACCCATGTCAAATCTAATATTTAAACCCGAGTGGACTCGTTCTACCACAAGGAACTTAATATGCTCATTTCGCTCTTCCACTAATATATTTATTATCACCAAGTTAATCAGAGGACCTTGCCGACGATTGCTGTTCTTATTACTTCTGTAATAGTGTGTTTCAGAATTCTCTAGTTTGTCAAATCACCAAACTACAATTAACTCATCCGAATTCCAATCAAATAGGGTTCGCATCACTGCGTGCCAAGATCAGTCATGAAATTATGGCTCAATTAATCGGCTTGTGGGCGACGGATTTGATTGGAGATCGATCGAATTTGCAAGTCGCAACCACTAGGAGAGAGACAGATGCCCTTGGATTGGACCAAATAACATTTGTTAGTGATATTAAGACAGTTACATGCATTTAGGTGCCATCAAACGAATTTACTTTACAAATAGCGACATTTTTCCGTTCAAATAATTGAAGGCCATAATTAGCTCGATTCCCATCAGGACGGTTGGGGCAAAAAAAATTTTCTTAATCAAGGCTAGTTCATTCATTGCACAAAAAATTAGCATTTACAATATCTTGCATACAACCAGGAACACGATATTGAAAGGTCGAAAAGCAACACATTATGGGCATGTTTAGATCCACGTGGAATGGTAAAAGTTTTTGCATTGAACTTTTGGTAGTTGGTGTTTAGAGGCATGCAAAAGTTTTGTCATTCTTTCATAAAAGACAGATTTGCCCATATATCGCCCTAGCCAACAGATGAGCCACCTTATTGATTAGTACTACTACAGTTTACAGACGGTTGAGGCAGCTGTGATCGTCGTTTTGCCTTAATTTTCATATTTAGGGTGTGTTTAATTCTTTGGGTGTAAAGTTTTCGAAGTATACGAATATATATCTGAAGTACTAAACGTAGACTAATAACAAAACAAATTTCAGATTCCGCCTATAAACTGCGAGACGAATTTATTAAGCCGAATTAATCCGTCATTAGCAAATGTTTAATATAGCATCATATTGTTAAATCATGGCATAATTAGGCTCAAAAAATTTGTCTCGCAATTTACGTGCAAAGTGTGCAATTGGTTTTTTTCCCATATTTAATACCTCATGCATGTGTCCAAATAATTAATGTGGCGTTTTTGGCCAAAAATTTGTCTCAATGCATTTACAATATCCTGGATACAACCAGCAACACGATATCGAAAGATCGAATAAGCAACTATATCGCCCTAGCCAACAGATGAGCCACCTTATTACTACGGTTTACAGACGGTTGAGTTGTGATCGTCGTTTTGCCTTAATTTTCATATATACTAGATAATACCCCGTGCATTACTGCCGGATAACTATGTTTCGGTAAATGGATTTTAAAAGATATGCAAGATAAGGAAAAAGAAGGGGAAAATAGACTTGGACTCTTCGCAGCTTGGGAGGTAAATAGTCTGAAATCAATAGTCTACCCATAAAAGTTTAAGCTAAATAAGTAAATTGCACTGGCGGTCCTTAAACTTGTAAGCAGGTTTCATATAGGTCCACGAACTTGCAAAGTGTGTATTGAGGTCCCTAAACTTAATTTATTGTATCATCCCAGTCCAAAATCTCATTTGACCGTGGTCTTGCCTATATAGCACGCCATGTAGACGATAACATGGCACATTATTATTATTTTTTCTTTTTTTCTCCTTTCTTCCTCTTTCATTTCTCTCTTCTTTGGCCTCTTCCTCGACACCAGCGACGCTTGGCGACGACAGCGGCGGTTGGCACAAGGAGCTCAAGGTGGCTCCAGTGGAGGAAGAAGATAAAAGAAGAGGAGGAAAAGGAAAAGGGGAAAAAGGAAAAAAAATGCCATGTCATTGTCCATGTGGCGTGCCACGTACGTAGGTAAAACCATGGTCAAACGACGTTTTGGACCGGGATGATACAATAAACAAAGTTTAGGGATCTCAATATGCGCTTTGCAAGTTCGTGGACCTAAGTGAATCCTCGTGACAAGTTTAAGAACCGCTAGTGCATTTTAAATGTATCATAATTATATTGATGAAATGCATGAGAATATAATAGAATTAAATACCTTTAACTCGTCAGTTTCATATCAGCTAAGATCCTAGCCCTCTAAAGGAAGATCCAATTATCAGGATTTTTAAAGTGACGTGGTTCAGTGCATGTCGAGAGTATGGTTCCAACTATATAAGATATATAGATATAGATAAGGGAAAAATATCCTTGTGTGTTGAGCCTATCTGGTTTTTGGGCCATAGATTTTGCATTCCTGCTACTCTCTTTCGAAAGACTAGTTATAGACTATGCGTTGCAATGTTTTTTTTTTATTTAGTTTAGTGAAAGAATTTGGATCCAGTGGGCCGTTCGTTTTTTTTACAATGGTTATTTATTTATTTATTTTAGAAATAAGCTTTTTAGGTGGAAGATTTTTATTGTTGCATGTCAAAACTTAGAAGTTACAGTCATGCAGATTTTCGTCAACTACGGAAGGAGATTTATAAATAGATTTCAATAATTATTTTCTCCTCATGTGTTGGTTATTATTCTAGTTCTCGTTGTTGCCTGACTACTGGCTCTCTTTTGAGAGGTTGTTTTTTTTTTAATAAGTGGTTGCAGCTTCTTTGAAATAAAGGCCGGAATTTATATTCCATTATTAAAAAAAGGTAGAAGTTTTTTTATGAGAGGAAAGATGTTTTTACGTGGTGAAAGGAGGATGACTCTCTCTCTCTTAAATAGTAGAGAAAATAATAAGATAAGTTTGAAATACCAGCAATTATTTGTAGGATTCGAAGGTAGGGATTGTTCAATATGATTTATAGATTAGAATTCAATTGTAGGCATAGAGGACCAAGTGTGAGACCATCCAAAAAATCTTAACTCAGTGTATATGTACATATGTAAAAAAAAAAACCTTTTGAAAAAAATAACTTCATTATTAATATATTGTGATGTACATTTGATCGATTTATATTTCCAACCTTGTTATATTTAGGGTATTTTGAAAAATATGTGGGTTGGGTCATTCATACAAAAATCATAGATATGCCAATGATTGTAGGATCAATTATCAAACAACGAGGTTGTGTTTAGTTCTTTGGGTGTAAAGTTTTAAAGTATATGGACACACATTTGAAGTATTAAACGTAGACTAATAACAAAACAAATTACAGATTCCACCTGTAAACTGCAAGACGAATTTATTAAGCCTAATTAATCCGGCATTAGTAAATATTTACTGTAGCATCACATTGTCAAATCATGGCGTAATTATGCTCAAAAGATTCGTCTTGTAATTTACATGTAAATTGTGCAATTGGTTTTTTTCCCACATTTAATATTCTATGCATGTGTCCAAACATTTGATTTGTCTTTTGGGCCAAAATTTTTTTTATCTAAACAAGGCATGATTAGATTTTTCGACTGATCAAAATCTCTATCTGAATCAATGTATCCCATTAATTGTTACTACTAGTCGGTTCCTAAGATTGATGGACACGCATGTCAAATCTAGTGTACATCACGTTGTTACGAAGAAGTACGGGAGTATACTAGATTCTTGTCTTGTCAACGTTGATTGTTCCACAGGAAGCTAGCTCTAGACCACTAGTTGGAAATCACTCTAAAAATTGGCCTCACGTTCACCGGTATTTGAACCATTTTTCTGCAAGCATATACTCCCTCCGTCCCATCGAGAATGAATCTAAAACGGGATGTGATATATTGTACTCCCTCAATTTCTTATTATAAGACTTTCTAACATTGTCCACATTCATATAGATGATAAAGATTATATATGAATGTGGACAACGCTAGAAAGTCTTATAATAAGAAACGGAGGTATTAGTATAATAAATCTGGACAGATGTATGCCAAGATTCGTGTATATTAGTTTCGTAGTATTAGGATGTATCACATTCAGTACTAGATTGATTTTTTATGGGACTGAGGGAGTACAAATTAGACATACATTCACCGTCACAAACTCGCAATCCTCACACAGTAGTGAGTTGACGCATCCAATCAATCATACCATTATTTGACAGCAGGAACAAGATACAAGATACTAAGGTTGTGTTTAGTTCAGCGTAAAGTTTGGATTTTAGTTGAAGTTAGAGATGATGTGACTGAAAAATTGTGTGTGTATGACAGGTTGATGTGATGGAAAAGGACTGAAGTTTGGATCCAAACTTTAGATCTAAACACAGCCTAATAAATTAATTTAGTATGGGATGTGACATATCTAATACTATAAATCTGTGTCTAGATTTATAGTATTAGAATATATCACATTTTATATTAGATTAATTTATTATTGAACGGATCTGTATCAAGCAATCATGGTTAATTAAGACCACTCCACGACAGTCCCTCCAGTACTGGACTAGTCCACTCCAATTTCCATCCTTACCACCAAGAAGGCAAGAACGTTTAATTTTCACGTTTAATTGTTTTTTTAAAGAAGTTCGTGTTAACTAAATGGAAGGTAACTTTCAAATAGTGAACAATAATAAGTACTAGTATATAAGTTTTTTATTTGCCAAATTATACTTTTTTATAACTTTGTAAGAATACTCATTTTAAAAGTAATTTATATGCATAGACAATGAGACGTCTATGATAACTTTATAAATATTAATATATATTAGCTCAACCTTTAATTTAGATGTGCCCATAAAGGTAGAGTGCACGTATCTGTATTTATAGAGGTGAATACACACATGTATACTCCCTCCGTTTCACAATGTAAGTCATTCTAGTATTTTCCACATTCGTGATATTAATGAATCTAGACATATATATCTATCTAGATTCATTAATACCAATATGAATATGGGAAATGCTAGAATGACTTACATTGTGAAACAGAGGAAGTATGTATGAGCGCCTGCATCTGTACTGTAGTTTAAAAAAATTATCGCCCAACAAATAAATGACACGCACTGTACATGTCATCGATTGATCGGATGACAATTGCTTATATCACGGGTGTCACTAGGCAGCGGGTGGGCTTTCTCGTCCGTTAGGTGGCTGGCGGCACCGCTGTTGGTTGCCATGCCAATAGGCAAAGGGGGTGTTGCCCGTTGGCGAATTATTTTCATTATTTGAAACTTTTAATTTTAAAAATAAACCTTTCTAAAAATTTATTTTAAAAATCTGAACCTTTTGACCACGCCAGTTCGTTTGACGTGGTAAAACAGCATTGATATACCGCTTGCAGCGAGCGTGAGGGGCTGATAATTTTGTCATGCTACACTAACGAGAGCAGCAAGACTAAATAACACTATCACGCCAGCAAAATCGACATGGCAGTATTGTTTTACCATGCTAATTCGAATGGTCTGATCAAAAGGTTCAGATTTTAAAAATTAGTTTTGGAAGAGTTTATTTTTAAAATTAAAAATATTCCCCATTTGCAGAGCGATATGGATATAATTTTCATTTTACTAGAAAAAATACCAGTGCGCTGCAACGGGTGAAGGCTATTTTAATCGTATTATTATTAGATGTTCTTCTAATTATATGAGATTTTTATTTTGATAGTATTGATATCTATTTTGGACTTCTTATTGGGATGATGATCATATCTTGTGCGTTGCTTTCTTATGGTCTGACAATAATGGTAAAGTAATTAGGAGTTCGACTTTTATCCCAAGTTAGCATGCGAGGTTTCTAAAATGATTTCTTATATGACTCCATACGTATTTCTACAAACGAACGAACTTAAAATAGACAAAAATAAGGACGATGTACCAAAAGTATTGACAGAAAGTCAGAAACATCTTTAATTTTTATAATAGTAGAGATAGGATATAGATATAGATATAGATAGAGAAGAGACAGAGATAAGAAAAACATGTGGGGGTATATATTATATACTTTTATAAAAAAAAATCGTAATAGTAAGTGGACAACTGTAGTTCATCCTTTCCCATTCCGGTCCGGCAGAAAGCAGTGCGCTTGCGCCCACGCGCGCGGGGTCGCGGGACACGCCCAAAAACCACGCGCCCAACCCACAACCGGGCCTTCCCACTTGCCGCCCCGCCCCGCCGCGCCGCGCCGCGCAGCCATCCACAGCCGCAACCCACCACCACCACGACGCCACCACACCTACACCCCCCACCCTCTATATATCTCCAGCGCTCTCACCATCGAGCTCGCTCGCTCTCCCCCTCCCGTCACCACCGATTACACACCATGGAGCATCATCGTCTTCGGGGAGCGGTGGTTCTCATGGTGGCGACGGCGGCGATCATGGCGATGGCGATGTCGGCGGTGAGGGGGGATTTCGCGGCGGACAGGGCGGAGTGCGCGGACAAGCTGGTGGCGCTGTCGACGTGCCTGACGTTCGTGCAGGACGGCGCGGCGGCGCCGACGCCGGACTGCTGCTCGGGGCTGAAGGCGGTGCTGGCGGCGAGCCGCAAGTGCCTGTGCGTGCTCATCAAGGACCGCGACGACCCAAACCTCGGCCTCAAGATCAACGTCACCAAGGCGCTCTCCCTCCCCCAGCTCTGCAACGCCCCCGCCAACATCTCCGACTGCCCAAGTATGTACATATTTCTTCAACTTCTCTTTACCCACCTGAAGAAAAAAGAATGTTCAGAATTATATTCCTCGATTCTGAAAAGAAAAATGTTTCTCAGTTCTGGTTGTTTATGGTTGTAGCTTAAATTTTCCTTTTCTGGTCAGAATTTTTAAAGTTTTGATCGCATCTCTCGTTCTGAACGTCAAATCTTTATGACCAAAAGGAGAGTGTGATCCTATACTTCCTTGTTTCTGAACCATGTTTCTGATCAAAAGCATGGAATTATTAACATCTGCCCAAGTATATGTCTTCTTTAGTTATCTCATATTAATCTCTCTCAATCTTAGTTTTTTTTCTAAGTCCTCTGTTTCTGAATTCTGGTATACTTTATGATTGTACCTTGAATTTTTCTTTTTATGGTTTAAATTTTAAGAGTTTAATCGAATGTCATTCTAAACATCAAATATTTGAGACTGGACGGAATACGATTGTACACCTGGTTCTTCCTGAATTCTTGTTCTGATCAAAAGCATGGAGGTTATTAACCCCTGTCACTGTCCATATCTCTGAATATTCTAGCTATCTTCTTTCTTAATTGTGCTTCTTATCAAAATCGTGAGATTGAACCTTCAATTAACTGTATTATATGAATATCTCAAAGCACTGAATAAACTGTCGTAATTATAAGCAAAACGGCGTCTTCAGGCACGCAATATATTCATCGCACTTAATTTGTTGTCTTCTATCATGGCGATAGCAACGCAGCACAAACCATTTCGTATTTTTCATGAGCAGCCAAATTAGCAGCCTTTGCTCATGCGCGGCGGTCGGTGGATCGGTCCGTGACGGCATCCATCATGATTGAGATCGAGATAGTGTCAATGAGTACATTTTAATCGAGGTGTTTGGCCACTTAGCTATCTACTATTAGGCAGCTAGCTGAAGAGTCTGACTGGGACCGAGCTAGCTCGACTCTTTGCTTGGTCCCTAGTGACAATGGTGGTAGACTGGTAGCACCGGGTTCACTGAACCGTTTGGGGTTGGATTACCGCCACCCCACGGTTTGACTGTTACCACGAGATATACCGTGGTTTCAAAATCTAAGAAAGGTCACCGTACGGTTTGGTTATCGCCGCCTTATTATTTTTAGCTATTTCATCGGATTATTAGAATAGTGGTGGTAGCACTCGCTGCCCATTATTTTTAGCTACTTTTTTTAGATTTTTATAGTTTGCTTCAGGTATAAAAGAAATATGTTTTATTAAAAAAATCTTTTACAATGTTACAACAGTTGTTATAAGCTATTTATTAAGTTTGTTTTAAAAAAAATCAGTTTATCCTTACAATCATGTAGACAATCCGTTATAATTAATCGTGAATAATTTGTTCCTATCTTTGCTACTCAATTATTCGTTTATGATTAAAAAAAACCAACCAGATAGTGATGAACAGTAACATATACAAAGGGGAAAGTTTATTTATCCTCGAGGGAACAGATATACAATACTAATCGGAAAGCTTGAAGTATGTAGACTGCAAGTTATTTTCGAGATCGGCATTTTTTTTAAGTTTCTGGTTAACTGAAGATTTCATGTATGTTGTAGACTTCTTGTACTAGTTAATTAAACATTTTTACATGTTCCTTGTTGATTGCCCAGAGTGCTTTATCACTGGATTAGTTGGTATTACAGGTGTTTCTTTTTTGCAAATTGAATGTAATTGTGGATGGTAAATTGGCAATCTGCAGGGCTGTTGAACTTGCCACCAAACTCCAAGGACGCGCAGATCTTCGAACAGTTCGCCAAGCAGCAGGCTGCCATGCAGGGCAGCCCCAGTGCATCCCCTGGTCAGTTCCCATAATTTTTTTTTCTCTCCTAATCCTATACTTCACTGATTTCTTATACAATTAATAACTGATATTTGGATCCAAAATTAAATATCAAGATTTTCTTTTCTGAAGTATATATGGCCATGAAACCTCATGTTGTAACTTGTCAATCAGCGGTAGAAGCACTGATTCCAAAATAGAAGGAGAAGAGTAGTACTGTAGCAGCAAGTGACAGAGACTCACTGCGACATCTGTAGAAAATTCATTGACTATCATTCGTACTCCCTCCGTCCCAAAATAACTCAATCTAGGATTCATCCTAGGACAACGAATCTGAATAAAGACTTGTACAGATTCGTTGTTTTAGGATGGGTTACATCTCACTCTAGGTTGAGTTATTTTAGGACGGAGGGAGTAGGTGGCAGTGCAGCCAACCAAATATCTTTTGGAGATTTAACTCCCCAAGTTGTTGATGTGAACCTGTCGATTAAGCAAAATCGTAAGGTTTGCCCTGAACAAGATGCCAAATTAATTTGATGGAAGCTGAAAGGAACGTACTGTTGCAGTAATAGTGGCCTAACAGTGGCTCATCCGTCAGCGTCATTTAGCCTGAGAGGCGACATGCATGAAAAATCAGTGTGCCACGACCAGCACTATTGCAGTAGTGCCATGCCTTTTTGATCATTCTGTTTAGCAACCCGTGATGGAGATGATCGTGGTGTGTTTTGCATCTTGCAAAGACCAGCCCTTTTTAGGCGGCCTTTGTAGTTGGATTTTTCTTAAAGGAAATTAGCAACTTCATCTAAAATTGTGCAAATTTTTATGTTCTGCAAGGATCCTAGCTTGTTAGTTTATCAGTCACAATAAAAATCAAAAATTAAAAACTTAAATCAAGTTGATTTTGGTTTACATTGTAGTTTTCTTTTTTAATATTTTCATTTTTTTTCTACAAATCCTGAGCCACTAATACCACTACACATGAAGTTTTACCTATAAGTTATTACTATCTCCGTCCCATAATATAGCAACTCAGAATCATATGGGATACTGGATAGTACTAACAGCCTAGCGTAGTTTTCTGTTCAGATTCATTGTCGCCATACTATATTGCATCACATCCTGTTCAGACAGAAGAAATTTATTATTATCATATTCATTTCTCTATGGCTACTGCGGCTTTCTTTGGACGGCGGAGTTAGGGTGTGTTTAGTTCACGCTAAAATTGGAAGTTTGGTTAAAATTGAAACGATGTGATGGAAAAGTTGGAAGTTCATGTGTGTTGAAAAATTTTGATAGCCGCAAGTGCCTGTGCGTGCTCATCAAGGACCGCGACGACCCAAACCTCGGCCTCAAGATCAACGTCACCAAGGCGCTCTCCCTCCCCCAGCTCTGCAACGCCCCCGCCAACATCTCCAACTGCCCAAGTACGCACATCTTCTTCACCTTCTCTTTACCCATCTCTACGTCTTCTCAATTCTGAAAAAAAAAAACAAAAACAAATTATGTTTCTCAATTATGGCCGTTTAGATTGTAATCAATGGATGGCCTAATCAATCCCAAGCACTGTAGTAAGTCTTCCTCCGTCTTAAAAAAGACAAATCTTGGGTTTCCGTGTTCAACGTTTGACTGTCCGTTTTATATGAAATTTTTTTATAATTAGTATTTTCATTGTTGTTAGATGATAAAAACATGATTAATACTTTATACGTGACTTACCTTTTTAATTTTTTTCATAATTTTTTTAAATAAGACGGATGATCAAACGTTGGACTCGGAAACTCAGGTTTATCTTTTTTTTGGATGGAGGGAGTATTCCTTTTTGTGGTCAGAATTTTAAAATTTTGATCGCGCGCATCTCTCGTTCTGAACGTCAAAGAGAGTGAGTGTGATTGTATACTTCTTTCTGAACCATATGTTTCTGATGATCAAAAGCATGGAATCATTAACCACTGCCCATGTATGTCTTCCTTAGTTCTCTCATATTAATCTCTCTCAATCTTACTTTTTTTTTCCTAAGTCCTCTGCTTCTTAATTCTGGTATACCTTGAATTCTGCGGATTGTACCTTGAATTTTTTTTTTATGGTTTGAATTTTAAAAGTTTGATAGAATCTTATTCTAAACGTCGAGTGTTTACATACTGGTTGGAGTATGATTGTACACTTCGTCCTTCCTGAATTCCTTTTTCTTATCAAAAGCATCGAAATTATTAACCCCTCTGTCACTGTCCATATCTCTGAATATTCTAGCGATCTTCTTTCCTAATTGTGTTTTTGATCGATATTAAGCTTCAATTAACTGTATTAGATGAGGATCAAAGCACTGAAACCACCGTAATCATAAGCAAAACGGCGTCTACAAGCACCCTGTATGCGTACAGGTCCCTTAATTTGTTGTCATGTATATGGTGATAGCAACGCAGCACAAACCATTTCGTATTTTTCATGAGGCGGCCAAATTAGCGGCCTTTGCTCATGCGCGGCGGTCGGTGGATCGGTCCGTGACGGCATCCATCATGATTGAGATCGAGATAGTGTCAGTGAGTACATTTTAATCGAGGTGTTTGGCCACTTAGCTATCTACCATTAGGCAGCTAGCTGAAGAGTCTGACTGGGACCGAGCTAGCTCGACTCTTTGCTTGGTCCCTAGTGGCAGTGGTGCTAGACTGCTAGCACCAGGTTCATCGAACCGTTTTAGGTGAGATTACCACTACCCATCGGTTTGGCTGTAACCACGAGATATACTATGGTTTCAAAAACTGATAAAAGGTCACCGTATGGTTTGGTTCTCGCCGCCTTGTTATTTTTAGCTATTTCATCGGATTATTAGTGCTAGTGGTGGTAGCACTCGCCGCCCATTATTTTTAGCTACTTTTTTAGGTTGTTATAATTTGCTTTCAGGTATAAAAGAAATATGTTTTATTAAAAAAAAATTGTTTACTATGTTACAACAGCTGTTATAAGCTATTTATTAAGTTTGTTTTTAAAATAATTTAGTTTATCCTTACAATCATGTAGACAATCCGTTATAATTAATCGTGAATAATTTGTTCCAATCTTTGCTACTCAATTATTCGTTTATGATTAAAAACCAACCAGATAGTGATGGACAGTAACATATATAAAGGGGAAAGTTTATTTATCCTCGAGGGGACAGATATATAACACTAATCGAAAAGCTTGAATTAGTATGTAGACGTCAAGTTATTTTTTGATTGCCCAGAGTGCTTTATCACTGGATTAGTTGCTATTAGAGATGTTTCTTTTTTGCAAATCGAATGTAATTGTGGATGGTAAATTGGCAATCTGCAGGGCTATTGAACTTGCCACCCAACTCCAAGGACGCACAGATCTTCGAGCAGTTCGCCAAGCAGCAGGCTGCCATGCAGGGCAGCCCCAGTGCATCCCCTGGTCAGTTCCCATATTTTTTTTTTCTCTCCTAATCCTATACTTCACTGATTTCTTATACAATTAATAACTGATATTTGGATCCAAAATTAAATATCAAGGTTTTCTTTTCTGAAGTATATATGGCCATGAAACCTCCTATCGTAACTTGTCAATCAGCGGTAGAAGCACTAATTCCAAAATAGAAGGAGAAGAGTAGTACTGTAGCAGCAAGTGACAGAGACTCACTGCGACATCTGTAGAAAATTCATTGACTATCATAAGTAGGTGGCAGTGCAGCCAACCAAATATCTTTTGGAGATTTAGAGGGTGTTTGGGAGAGAGGGGCCCCTAGGGACTTATGTTTTTTTGAGAGCTCTCCCAAACACCCCCTTAACTCCCCAAGCTGTTGATGTGACCCTGTCGATTAAGAGCAAGTATAATAGTGAGCGATAAGTCTACTATAAGCTTAGGTGGAGGAGAGATGTAGTGAAAAATTAAGGATGTTGGCTCTCATGCAAGAGCTAGCTTATCACAAGCTCCAAGATAAATACATTAAATGTATAAGTGAGAGATAGAGAGAGGAGAAGAAAATTGTAGCCAATCTTATAACTAATCTATTATATATGTTGGCTTTAAGATGGGCTAATGAACAAGATGCCAAATTAATTTGATGGAAGCTGAAAGGAACGTACTGTTGCAATAGTAGTGGCCTAACAGTGGCTCATCCGTCAGCGTCATTTAGCTTGAGAGGCGACATGCATGAAAAATCAGTGTGCCACGACCAGCACTATTGCAGTAGTGCCATGCCTTTTTGATCATTCTGTTTAGCAACCCGTGACGGAGATGATCGTGGTGTTTTGCATCTTGCAAAGACCAGCCCTTTTTAGGCCTTCCTTGTAGTGGATTTTTTTTAAGGAAATTAGCAACTTCATCTAAAATTGTGCAAATTTTTATGTTCTGCAAGGATCCTAGCTTGTTAGTTTATCAGTCACAATAAAAATCAAAATTTAAAAACTTAAATCTCAAAGTTGATTTTGGTTTACATTGTAGTTTTCTTTTTTAATATTTTCATTTTTTTCTACAAATCCTGAGCCACTAATATCACTACACAGGAAGTTTAACATATAAGTTATTACTACCTCCGTCCCATAATATAGCAACTCAGGATCATATGGGACACTACATAGTACTAACAGCCTAGCATAGTTTTCTGTTCAGATTCGTTGTCGCCATACTATATTGCATCACATCCTGTTCAGACGGAAGAAATTTATTATTATCATATTCATTTCTCTACGGCTACTGCGGCTTTCTTTGGACGGCGGAGTTAGGGTGTGTTTAGTTCACGCTAAAATTGGAAGTTTGGTTAAAATTGAAACGATGTGATGGAAAAGTTGGAAGTTCATGTGTGTTGAAAAATTTTGATGTGATGGAAAAGTTAAAAGTTTGAAGAAAAAGTTTGGAACTAAACAAGCCCTTAACTAACTATCCAATCCTTCTGATTCAAGATGATTAATTTGGTCTTGTGGTTTCTCAGGTGGGTCAAGCGCACCGGCCGCGGGCGCGCAGAAGAGCGGTGCGGCCGTGTTGCGGTGGTTGGGAGTGGACGGAGTTGGTGGCGGCGGCGCACGCGCGGTGGCGCTCCTCCTCCTCTCCTCCGTCGTCGCCGGCGCCGGCGCCGCGCCTCTCCTGCTCGTATTCTGATGGCCACAGCTTAAAATTAGCGTGTAACACACAAACGACTAAAGTCTCTAATTAAGAGCAGTGAGTGGTCTTAATTTGCCGTTGGAAAACTTGGAATTGTAGTAGCATATCTCATGATCAGCTAGCTCTAGTAGCTACGCGTGTTGTGTGTGTGCAGGTCTCGAACAGACTTTATAATCTCAGTGTGATATTGATTTGATATTTGTTGTGATCATAAAAAGGCAATCTGAAAAGAGAGATTGATTTCATTGATTTGTGATGAGATGGAGCATGCTTGCGCGCTTGTGTTTGTGCGTGTGTACGTGTTAGCTTCTGGATAAAAGACTAAAAAAAGGATATGCGAAATGGGACTGCATGTCGGCATTCCTGATCCGTAATCATCACTCGTATATGAAGTACATGTCGTCATTCCTCCGTAAGCATGTTTAAGGAATTCATAAGGAACAGTTGACGAGAAACCGGAGAACATGGAAAAATCGGTTTTTAATTAGCTTCTGATTCATTTTGTGAATTCTGTGACTACACGTTCGCTTTTTGAGATTGTATGGTTATCGGAAACAAAAGCTGCTCAAACAGTCTATAAGAGCAAGGTCAACAGTATAGCCCACTGCTAGCTCCAATTCATCTATAGTCAATCTAATAGCCAATTCATACAATAGTTGCTTACTATACTATTAATATATGGTCCCACATGTCATACACATATTGCGTCTTGGAGTCTGCGCTGCAGCTGGCTAC
>CM020188.1:13050761-13096960 GCA_009805545.1 Oryza longistaminata | reverse complement strand
AGCTAGAAACTTGAAGAAAAAAAGTTAGGAACTAAACAAGGCCTAAACTGCAATTCAGGGACATTTATTTTTTTTTTGCCACTTTTAAGATATAGCAATTAATTATGGAATAAGTTCACCTTAGGTCTCTCAATTTATCGCCAAGTATGATTTTTGTCCCTGAACCGTAAAACCGGATATAACATATCCCCCAACTTACAAAACCAGTGCCACACAAGATCCTAAGGCAGTTTCGATGGCGGTTTTGGCTGACATGGCGCCTATGTGGCTAATTTGACTTTGTCTTTGTCCTACGTGGCAGTGACGTGGACTAGAAGTAAAATGTAATTTTTTAAAAAATGTGGGGTCCCATATGTTAGTCAAACGAACAAGAAAATTAGTGGCCCACATGTCAGTCAAACAAAACATAAAAATGGTGGGCCCACATGTCAGTGGTCCACCCTCCTCTCATCCACGGATGGTGACGCTTCCTCCCGGCAATCCCTCCTTCCTCCTCGAGCTCCCTCACCACCGGCGGGCTACCGCTGCCGAGCGGAGCTCTTCGGCCGCGGCGCTCACGGGATCTGGAGCAGGTGTTTGGTGGCAGCGGTCGCCGCCACGTCCGTAGGAAGCGGCGGCGGTGGTGGGAGGTCCACGACGATGTGGCTCAAGGAAGCAGCGGCGGCGACAGAAACGGCGGGAGAGGAAGCAGCGACACAGCGGCGGCCAGGGGAGGAGGAGGAGACAGGTGTGTCGCTCTCCCCATCACCATCACCACACCTCTCCCCTCCCTGGAATCCACTCCGCCCCCATTCGTCGATGCGGCGGCTCCCCAAACCTAGCCCGATCCCAACGGCGACCTCGTGCTTCTGCAGGACGCCGACCATTACCGGAGTACCGCCACCCTCCTCCTATGCTCTCGTCGTCTGTCTCCACCCGCCTCGACGACGAGGGGCGGGGCTGCCGCTTCGATGAGGAGGCACGAGTAGCGGAGAGTGAGGACATGGGGGAAGCCGACGAGCGCGCGCGGAGAGGGAGGCCGGTGAGCGCGCGGAAAGGGAGAAGGCGGGCGCCGCCCCTCGCTGGCCGCCGTCCTTTTCCCTCTTTGCACCCGTCTTTGTCCCCCTCGCCGGCCACCGCCCTTCTCTCTCTTCGTGTCTGTCTCCGCCCCCCTCGCCGGCCACCGCCCTACTCCCTCTCCGCGCGCACTCGGCGGCGGGCGAAGGAGCTCGAGTGTTCGACGAGGAAGGAAGGATAGCCGGGAGAGAGATGCAGGCGCCGAGATAGAGAAGAGTGTGGGACCCACTGACTATTTTTTCTTTAGTCTGACTGACATGTGGGCCCCATATTTTTGTTTTAGTTTTAAATTTTTATATTTCTGTCTTGTTTGACTGACACGTGGGACCCATATTTTTTAAAAAATACATTGTACTTCTAGTCCACGTCACTGCCATGTATGACAAAGACAAAGTCAAACTAGCCACATAGGCACTGCGTCAGCCAAAACCGCTATCGAAACCGCCTTAGGACCTTATGTGCACTGGTTTTGTAAGTTAGGGGATGTGTTATATCCGGTTTTACGGTTCAGGGACGAAAATTAGACTGGGCGACAAATTGAGGGACCTAAAATGAACTTATTCCATTAATTATTTATCGCTCGTTGTCTATAACATGTAGTCCCTCATGTATATATGACATGTGGGTCTAGTGACAAATTATTTATCACCATTTGTAAGAGTGGCAAATAATTAATTATTCCGCAATTCAGAGGCTGGTCCATGCATGGAGATATCTTTATGAAGTTGGTTACACAATTGACTAGTAGGAGTGGCACTCCTTAATTAATCGGCTTATTAATGGAAGAGGTCGGCATGATCATTGTTGATTGCAACGTTGTACGTGTTGCCAAATGCAGTTTCATATACCTATCCATTTCGATCATATACCCTGGCCTTTTCAAGTTTTCATTCCATCGTGCATCATAATTTGCACCATGCACAACATTAATCTTTCTTTTTTAGAAACAGCACAACATTAATCTCATTAACTATATGTCCGGTATACTTGCGTTGAGCACGATGTGTAGGGTGCAGCCAGTATCTGATTGTTCAATTATCAGTAATGGAAAAATGAAGCGCCCATTTAGTTTGATGGTAAAATAAATCCTATTAAATTTTGGTAATATCTAAATTTGGAAAATGCCAAACAATAGTAAGTAGAGGTATATATGTGGGTTTTGTTTGCTTGGGTAATTTACAATTTTTTTTTGTGTGGAACTATGTGAAGAAACTATAGAAAATTATCAAATGTTGGCATCGTATGATATGTTATGGTATTTGAGACATGTTTAAATAATTGTTGCCTTACCAAAATTTTAAAATGCCAAAATTTAGTAATGTTGAAAATGGTAGTAAACTGGACAAGTCTGAAGTAAGCTTATGAGCAAAATTTTATATGTGTTCTTATTAGTTTAAAAACAAAATGATGAAAAATAAACTATGATAAAATACCTTAAAGCAACTCTAAAATTAAGCTTTAAAATTTAAATTTTGGTTGTAGCTAATAATAAAACAACATGTACAACAATGAGAGTCATTTATTACGCAATCACTTCTGAACTGCATGCATCATCATGGCATTGTAGAGTACTTCTACTGTTCTACAAAGGCAGTACACTCATCAGGCCTGTTTAGTTTCCAGAAAGTTTTTCCCAAAATCTTCACATCGAATCTTTGAACACATGCATAAAGCATTAAATATAGATAAAAACAAAAACTAATTGTACAGTTATGGAGAAATTGCGAGACGAATCTTTTGAGCCTAATTAGACCATGATTAGCCATAAGTGCTACAGTAACCCACATGTGCTAATAACGGATTAATTTGGCTCAAAAGATTCGGCTCGCGGTTTCCATGCGAGTTATGAAATTAGTTTTTTCATTCGTGTCCGAAAACCCCTTCCAACATCCGGTCAAACGTTCGATGTGACACCTAAAAATTTGCATTTCGCAAACTAAATGGGGCCTTAGGCAAAGAGCAACAGAAGTACAGGTACTGTGTAGCTTTTAAAAAGGTGCCAATGCCATACGAGCAAGGGCAGAGAATGCATTCAGGGGCAAACAAGCAGTGATCTATTATTGTTTGAGACTATGCAGATGCATGAGAAGGTGCTGTTTGAGACTCATAAATTACTTTAGGGCTGCTCCTCTGAATATCTGATAGTACTAATCCTAGTTCGAGTGAGGAGATCAGCTGCAGTGGTAACTACAACTGCAACTTAGGACTGCACATATCTTCAGCCGTTCATTTTTATGATCAACGGTATAGATTTACCGCTACAGTGACTAGTTCGAAAGTTATAACTTTTATATGGAACGGCATTAATTTACTCGGTAAGTGCTTTGATAGAATTTGTTCGGACAGCGCGTACTCCCTGCTTAAAAGCAAAGGCAGGTGCCCGGAGTTTTCACTTTCCCCGGTGCCTCTTCATCTGCCTTTGCTTCAAGCATCAACTTCTCTGCTCACTAACTAGTACTAAAACTTACTCCCTCCGTCTCCTAATATAAGGGATTTTAACATTTTACTTGTACTGTTTGACCATTTGTCTTATTTTAAAAAATTGAAATTATTATTTATTTTTTGACTTACTTTATTATCCAAAGTACTTTAAGCACAACTTTTCGTTTTTTATATTTGCACAATTTTTTTTATAAGACGAGTGGTCAAACAGTGCAAGTAAAATGTCAAAATCCCTTATATTATGAGACGGAGGGAGTAATATGTAAGTGTGTCACATCATCATCTGCTAGTAATTATTATCCACTACCTCCGTTTCAAAATGTAGCAACCTTGAGACCCATCCTAGGACAATGTATCAACATACTTAAAAAGTCTCATCCCATCCTAGGTTGTTACAATATGAGACGGAGGGAGTAGAATATTTTAGATCACATGTAAGTGTGCCACGTTATCACCCACTAGCAAGCTCACCATGAAGTGTGTCACATCATCACCCACTAGCAATTATTATTTAGAATATTTAAAATCATATGCAAATGTGCGACATCATCACCCACTAGCAATTAGTATAATATAGAGTATTTTAAATATCATCCAAACACGACATATCAATGACACTTTTGTTGTATTTTTAAAACTTGAAATACAAGCAATGTCAAATCATTATCTTCAAATCATTTTCACATTATTTAAACGTATATACATATCATTTATATAATGTATAACAAAGCTTCTTCCACGGTTAATGCGTTCCAAACGACACCTCTTGGAGAAGATTTCTCCAAATTTATCCACCACTCATGTTCTCTCCATAGTCAACTTTTTTAAACGACACCGGAATGATCTAATCTTTAAATAAAAGGAATAACTTTTAAAAAATACAGTACAAACCAGACGTTGACAATGCGTGCGCACCCACACACTCATCCCTATAAAAGCACGTGCACACCTTATTTTTATAAGGTTCTACCTCCATCCCAAAATATAACAAATTTTAGCTATGAATATAGATACACAGTTATCCAGATTCATAGTTAAAAATGCTTATATTTGGGGCGGAGGGAGTATATATTAAGATTCACTAAGTTAAGACGCCTGGCTTCGAAGAATTAATTTAAATGCATCAAAATTTGTTTCTTTTAAAAAAAATGGATCTACACTTAACGGATGAAGATGATTTGAGTACGCGGCCTTGTTGTGTTCTGTAATGTATGTTGGCTCTTTAGGGTCTGTTTAGTTGGTGAAATGAAAATTTTTGGGTGTCACATCGGACATTTGACCGGATGTCGGAAGATGTTTACGGACCCGAATGAAAAACTAATTTCATAACTTGCCCGGAAACCGTAAGACGAATCCTTTTAGCCTAATTAAGCCGTTATTAGCACGTGTGAGTTACTATAGCACTTATAGCTAATCATAGACTAATTAGGCTCAAAAGGTTCATCTCATGATTTACATATAAACTGTGCAATAAGTTTTTTATTTTTATCTATATTTAATGCTCTATACACGTGTCTAAAGATTCGATGTGATGTTTTTGCGAAATATTTTTGAACTAAACGGTACTCCAGTAGAAGAGCAAATGGGCCCAATTCACCCTTGGGCCTGATTATATCGCATCATGGGCCATGAATCCGTGCCAACGCCCAAAAGGGCTTATATATACTTGTGGTTCACGACGCGGCTTTGATTGGAAAAACCCGGTACTCGACGTGAACAAACTTTGACGGAAATGTTCACCGCTCGCGTGCGAAGACAGACGAGAACGCAAGCCTCTTAATTACCAAAATGCAAGAAATTTTACTCCTGGCGACCTGGCCTCCTAGAACCCGTCATTTTCCTCTTACAGATTATACATCATTATATACTTTTCTACATATAACTGTTTTCAATAGTTTTTAAAAAACTTAAGAAAATTTTGGAAAACCCATGTTTTCTATTTAAGGCTGTGTTTAGTTCCCTTTAAATTTCCAAAAATTCCGTCACATCAAATGTTTGGACGCATGCATGGAACATTAAATGTGGACGAAAAAACCAATTGCACAGTTTGCATGTAAATTGCGAGACGAATCTTTTAAGCCTAATTACGCCATGATTTGACAATGTGGTGATACAGTAAATATTTGCTAATGACGGATTAATTAGGCTTAATAGATTCGTCTCACAGTTTACAGGCGAAATCTGTAATTTGTTTTATTATTAGTCTACGTTTAATACTTCAAATGTGTGCCCGTATACTTAAAAAAATTTGAAAAGGAACTAAACACGGTCTAGAGCTATTTTTTTATTTTTTATTTTAGAAACAAACTTTTTGAGTAAATTTCACAAAACTACAGGTATTTTGCACAATTTATCACAAAACTACGGATTTAAGAGCTTGTTTTACAAAACTACAGATTTAGTGTCTTCGTTTATCACAAAACTACAGGTACTTTGTACAATCTATCACAAAACTACAGATTTAAGAACTTGTTTCACACAAATATAGATTTAGTGTATTCGTTTATCACAGTGCTACACATTTAGTGTCTTCATTTATCACAAAACTACAGATTTAGTGTCCCCATTCTCTATCACAAAACTACAGATTTAAGAACTTGTTTCACAAAACTACAGATTTAATATCTTCATTTATCACAAAACTACAAATCTAGTGTCCCCATTCTCACAAAACTACACGTTTTAGCATTGTTAAAACGTGTAGTTTTGTGAGAATGGGGACACTAGATTTGTAGTTTTGTGATAAATGAAGATATTAAATCTGTAGTTTTGTGAAACAAGTTCTTAAATCTGTAGTTTTGTGATATATTATTCAAAGTACCTATAGTTTTGTGATAAACAAAGACATTAAATCTGTAGTTTTGTGAAACTAGTTCTAAAATATGTAGTTTTGTGATAGATTGTGTAAAGTATCTGTAGTTTTATGAAATTTAAAACTTATTTCAAGATCTGAATCTTTTGGTCATGTAGTTGGGCTGGTGTAGCGAAACACATTACCACACCAGACTAAATGACATGGCAGCGTTATTTGGCCACGTTGGTGTAGCTAGCATGGCAATATTATTCGGCCACATGACAAAATTGTCACGCCTGTTATAGGTGACGTGACAATGTTATTTTGCCACACCAAACGAGTTGGTGTAACAAAAGGTTCAGATTTTGAAAATAAGTTTTAAAAGGATTTATTTTCAAAATAAAAAAATTAAATAATAATAAAAAACTGTTTAAAGTTGTAGTAAAAACCACAAATATTATAACTTGTGGCACATAACCTCAAGTATTAAAGTTCTAAAGTTTCACAAAACCCTACCTTTATGCGTATTGAGCATAAATTTACTTAAAATTCTCAAACCTAGAGCATATATAAAATATTGAATCATTAAGTTCTTGACTAAGGTTGATGGTCTACCTCTTTGCTAATTTTTTTAAAAATCATTTCAAATATGTTACCTGTGGTTAATGTGCCAACATATACATGTGGTTTTGTGCAATTCAACCATAAAACGTGGGATTTTCTGAAATTTACTTAAAAACTTTTAAATTTAAAATAATTAATTTATTCGTTTGTACCTCCAACAATTATCACAAAATTAGATGCTCGACTCTATCATCTAATGTAATCATGCTCTGTAAAGTAGTTTAGCTTCGTACTATGCTGGCTGGCCAACCGTGCCAACTGTGAAATCAATGCCAGGGCGGCACATTGCTTTGATCTGTGCATGCCATGTAAGAGCAAGTTTAATAGTATAGCCAACTACTAGCTCCAATTCATCTATAGCTAATCTAATAGTTCATTCATGCAATAGTTACATACTACAATATTGATACCTGGCCCCACCTGTCATACACATACTGCGTCTTGGAGTCCGTGCTACAGTTGGCTACAAATCTGTAGCCCGCTACCCTTCTCTCTCTTCATTTATCTCCTTAAAATATGTTTGCAGCTGGCTTATAGCCTGCTATTGTACCTGCTCTAATGTAGTAGTAACTTAGAGCAAGTTTAATAGTATAGCCCCACTATTAGCTCCAATTTATATATAGCCAATCCAATAGCCAATTCATACAATAGTTGCTTACTATACTATTAATATATGGTCCCACCTGTCATATACACATTGTGTCTTAGAGCACGTGCTGCAGCTGGCTACGGATCTGTAACCCGCTGCTCTTTTTTCTCATATTTTATCTCATTAAAATATGTTTGCAGCTGGCTAATAGCCTGCTATTGTACATGCTCTTAGAGCAAGTTTAATAGTATAGCCAGCTACTGGCTCCAATTCATCTATAGCCAATCTAATAGCTCATTCATACAATAGTTACATACTATACTATTAATACTTGGTCTCACCTATCATACACACACTGCGTCTTGGAGTCCATGCTACAGCTGGCTACAAATCTGTAGCCCGTTGTCTTTCTTTCTCCTCATTTATCTGCTTAAAAGATGTTTGCAGCTAGCTTATAGCCTACTATTGTACCTGCTCTTTACAACCAATAAAAGGCACATGGCAGCTGGCGACAAATTGCAACAATGTTAGCATTTCAGCTATTCCAACAATAGAGATTATTATTAGTAGTACTAGATACTCAATCTGAAACATACAATTTGGATATTTGATACTGTCCGGGAAATTTATAAATGTAACCACTAATGTTTACCACAATTCGTGAAACCTACAAATTTCATTTATTTTGAGAACTTTTTAGTATAATATTTAAAAAGATAATTCTACTACTTAAAAATTGAGTCCTAAGTTCCCTCCACCCTACGTCACGACAATCGCATAACTGCAACAAAAAAAACACCAACTGCTGATTAAGAAAATCCCATTCGATGAAGTGTGTTTTATGCTCGGTTTACACATTTATAATTGCATTTGTATTTTTCCCTAGAGCTTGACTTAAAAATTTTGATAGAGGGAGCAACTGAGGCCATCCCCAACCATCCATATCATTTAGTGTCTATAGCATTTAATATATTGCCACATAAGCAAAATTCTGATATCGCAAGAGAGTTAAGGAGGAGAGAGAGGTAAAAAGATGAAGAAACCATCTCTACACCAGAATCAAGAATGAAAACAATAGGATATGTGGATAAAAGAAGAGAGAAGAGAAGTGATTGGATGATAATTAAATTTGAAAACACCATCCATTGGATATATAGTTTCCATACATAGTGTATATATGACATGCCAAGTATGTAAACTATTTGATAGTTTTTGGATTGGAGATGACCTGATAAAAATTATGGCCCTGTTTAGATCTCTCTTCAAAATTTTTCACTCTGTCACATCGAACGTTTGAACTTGCATGAAGTATTAAATATAGGCTAAAAATTTGTCGTTTTTCTAATAAACCGACAACTATAATAGTGCCGGTTATTTTAAAAATCGATATCTATATTAGTGGTGTCGGTTTTTCTTTAAAACCAACACGTTCGCTTAAAGGTGTTAGTTTTTCTTTCATCCTTTTGAAGGTGAGAAAAGTACTATAGGTGTCGATTTTAGCTGTTCCGACATCTATAGTGCCAGCTTGTATGTGTCTTTTAGTAATAGTGAGACCGATTGATTGTAGCCATCTCCAAATTGATAAGTATTAGAGTATATAGCCACCCAGCATACCAGTCCAAGTGCACCAGGAATGTCATTGGTCCATTGTGTTTTTGCTGTAGGCTACTGTTCTCCTTTTCCTAATTCTTGGATTGGCTCCATCAAGCCAACTGTCCTCCTAGAAAAGGATAGGAGGTTTGACCATTACCCGGGGTGGATGACAAGGAACCCGCTACGATTCTACGAAGCTTAATTTGGTGGTCTGAGAACCAGGGAGCTCAAGTCCTGCCGAAGCTTAAGGTCTATCAGAGCATCCGCAATGGTAAAGTAAGGTGCTCTCTATAAAACATGTACATCTCAGCAATAGACTCGATTAATAGTAAACCACCTTAATAGTATGTCTACATTGGTATCTATAGCTCTCTCATGCATTGCCTCGTTTTTCTCTATAGACTATCTCTAAGTTAGTAGATAGCTTTGCTCTCTCTCTTCATTTAATATCTTCCAAGTAGGAAAATATGCTGACATGGATCTCTTGTAGAGAGCCTATAGATAACCATTGTGGGTGCCCTCAAATAAAAAAGCAACAGATATTAATAAGGAGTAACACAGAGTAACAAAAAACAAAGCTACATCAGATAGTACAAAAGTAGCCCATTTCCAATGCCAACATTACAGGTGCCAGCTCAGCATTCTCATCTCGCCGAGGAAACTTAAACTTTAGTTTAGGTGCATCCTAACCTCCAAATCATTTACACCAGCCCAAAAAACAAACAAAAAACAAATAATAAATCTCGAAATTAAACCAAACCAAACCATTTCCAACTTCCAAAGCCGCCTCCTCCCTCTCCTCCTCTCCCAACCCAAATCATTCGTGCGATTCCGCGGCCTCGTTGGATTGACGCGGCAACTAACCCCACCACCACCACCACCTCCCCCACCACCGGCGGCGGCGGGCGGCGGCGCCGGCGACGAGGAGGCCCCATTGCGCTCGCGGAGGCGTGCTGTTGACGGGGGAGGCGCTGGATCTCGGATGGCGTCGGCCAAGTCGTCGCGGTCGAGGCCGGCCGGGCATTCCGGGGTGTTCCCGGTGAGCGGCGCCGTGGGGGTAGGAGGAGGGGGTGGGGGCGGTGGCGGAGGAGGAGGCGATGGCGGGGTGCAGCTCGCCGACAAGCTCAAGATCTTCAAGACCGACAACTTCGATCCCGACGCGTACGTGCAGTCCAAGTGCCAGACGATGAACGAGAAGGTGGTTGTTGTTCTCTCTGATCCGGCCGTGGTTGAGCTCGCCCCTCGATCCGTCCTCCGCCTTTCGTTGGATCCCCGGGGGTGGTGGGATTCCGCGTGTGGGTTGGCATTTTGCGCTTGCGTTGCGGGGCGGTTGGTATGATGTGATCCTGAATTCGATGGAAGGTAGGAGATGCATGATTTTTTTTTTTTTTTGGGGGAGGGGGGGGGTGATGGTGTTTGTAATATAGGCGAAATGGGTTGTAATGTTGCAGGTTAATTTCATCCCTGGATGTTTGACTGGTGGTTAGAGGGCTAAATTGTTAACAATTGAGGACTTTTTGTTGTTTGTGGTGGTAATGCGAATTTAAACCTAATTCAAAATTGCTGTTCATTTTAGTGATGAAATGGTTTTCGCTATCTGTGAGAATATGCTAGAATGTGCTGATTGCTCTGGTGAAACTTTTTTATCCATTAATTGCCAAGTACTGTTGTTTTGTCTTGTGTAATTGTGTTATCCACGAAAACTGAAAACCGGAACATCTGGAGTGTAACTATGCATTTTTATCTGCAAATCGGAATAAGAGGTTAAGAAATGCTTTGGTTTGAATATAACGCCATTTTGAAGAATGCAGTATAAAGCAAATTCTATGTGTTTTAGCTTGACTCCGGATAGGTCGTCAAAGTGCCTGCAAATGTAACTGATCAAAACAATTCAAATCCATTTCAGGAGATAAGGCATTTATGTTCTTACCTGCAAGATCTAAAGAAGGCTTCAGCTGAAGAGATGCGCAGAAGTGTATATGCAAATTATGCTGCATTTATCAGGTATGTCAACAACCTTAAGAGTGCACTTCCCTTAGTATTTTGTGTTAGATACAATTTTTAAATAGCCTGATGTACCCCTGGTATAAGCTCTAATAGTTCTCTATCACGTGAATATGGTATAATATTTCTAAGTAAGGCTTATAGCTTTGGTGTCAGAGGCATGGTGTTGCTGTGTATTTTTGTTTGTTTTTCTGATGTGTGAGTTTGGTTACAAACCAAGAAGTGGGAGTTTCAGGCTGTGAACTACGTGTAACTTAGAATGCTGTAACAATGTTTAGGGTCTTGTATTTCTAAAATAAGGGACTGGTTCTTTGCCCTTTGGTTCTAAAAAATAATAATTTTTTACCCATTCTGTTTTCTTCCCCTTAACTTAGAATTTATTTGTTTCTACTTATCTTTTGATACTGATGATCTCTTGGTCACCAGAACATCAAAGGAGATATCAGATCTTGAAGGGGAACTGCTATCAATAAGAAATCTACTGAATACACAAGCAGCTTTAATCCATGGTCTTTCTGAAGGAGTTCAAATAGATTCCTTGACTTCAAACACTGAAGGTTCTGCAGAAGACGATATATCCAATGTTGAGGACCAGGAACCTTCAGAAATACAAAAATGGTCTGCAGATTTCCCTGACATGCTTGATGTTCTGCTAGCTGAGAGAAGAGTGGATGAAGCACTTGATGCACTAGATGAAGCGGAACGACTTGCTTCTGATGCCAAACTTAAACAGACTCTAACCACAACTGAAATTGCAGCTTTGAGAAGGGCAGTTTCTGATAATCGTCAGAAGTTGGCAGATCAGCTTGCTGAAGCTGCTTGTCAGTCTTCTACTCGTGGCATTGAGCTTCGTGCTGCAGCTTCTGCTCTCAAAAGGCTTGGTGATGGCCCTCGAGCTCACAGCCTGCTACTCAATGCACATAATCAAAGGCTTCAATGCAATATGCAAACTATACATCCATCTAGCACTTCGTATGGTGGGGCGTACACTGCAGCACTTGCTCAGCAAGTCTTTTCAGTGGTAGCTCAGGCACTCAGTGACTCTGTAGAAGTTTTTGGTGATGAGTCATGTTATGCATCTGAACTGGTTACATGGGCTACGAAGCAGGTTATGTCCTTTGCACTCTTGGTAAAGAGGCATGTGTTGTCCTCTTGTGCAGCTGCTGGAGGTCTGAGAGCAGCTGCCGAATGTGTTCAGATATCACTTGGTCATTGCTCCTTGTTGGAAGCTCGTGGTCTGTCTGTTGCAGCTGTTCTTCTGAGGCAATTCAGGCCCAGTCTAGAGCAAGCATTATATTCAAATATCAGAAGAATTGAAGAGAGTACCGCTGCACTAGCTGCAGCTGATGACTGGATTCTCACATATCCCCCTACTGGCATTCGTCCTTTAGCTAGATCATCTGCTGCTAATTTGGCTCTTCAGCCAAAGCTCTCCAACAGTGCTCATCGTTTTAACTCGATGGTTCAGGTAATGGTTTTATCCCTTATGGTTGAATAATACTAATTGATCTTACTATTTTTCTTGTTCAGCAAAGTGATAGTGATATATCTCTATGAGCTTGTATCTGCATCATTTAATTGCATGTATTTCTTTGCTGGACTAGGTTTAGTTTGAAACAGATTATTGAGCAGATCATCTATTTGATTATATGGATAAATTAAATATTCTGATAAATAACCTTAACAAATAACTTAAAACAAGTAGTCTAAGCAATACAATAGAAGAAATTTCTTTGAGAATGTAATTTTCAAAGCTTGGAGTAAATAATCTGTTTCAACAATCTGGTAAATAATCTGAAAAGAACCATGGCCATAATATGTCCTTTTCCCAAAATTACCATGGCCTATACATACCAATATCACACCTAGGATTTGCTAGTTTGACTTGACACCATCAATGATAACTATACTAATTTGTGTGAGCTTGGGGTTGTTGGAACTTGGAAAATTAGATTAGTCAGGTGACAAAAGTTATTCTTAAAAATAGGCATTTGCATCTATACTTCTGCATATAGGAAATATTCTAACATGAACTACTTCCGTTGCATTCAGCTTCTTTTGGAGTGACGCTTAACCCATATCTTTACCCTTTCTGGTGTAATATATACACTATGTCCTCAATCTTGGTATTGCATGTAATTTGCAGGAGTTCTTTGAAGATGTTGCGCCGCTGCTTAGCTTGCAATTAGGTGGTTCTACAATGGATGACATAACTAAAATTTTCAATTCATATGTCAATTTGCTCATAAGTGCTTTACCTGGGTCAATGGAAGATGAAGCTAACATAGATGGTTTAGGAAATAAGATTGTTAGAATGGCAGAGTCTGAAGAACAGCAACTGGCTTTATTAGCCAATGCGTCTTTGCTAGCTGAGGAGTTGCTACCTAGAGCAGCTATGAAGCTATCATCAATGAACCATTCTAGTATGGATGATCTGCGTAAAAGAGGCTCAGATAAACAGAACCGTATGCCTGAGCAACGTGAGTGGAAACGGAAATTACAACGCATGGTGGACAGATTAAGGGATAGTTTCTGCAGGCAGCATGCTCTTGAACTTATATTTACAGATGAAGGTGAGACCCATCTCAGTGCAGACATGTATATTAGCATGGACAATACTGTTGAAGAGCCAGAGTGGGCCCCATCTCTTATTTTCCAGGTACAAACAAATGACAACTTTTCTTTTTTTTCTTTTTCTTTCCTACATAGATTAACCCATGTCCTTGTGACCATGTACCTTTTGAACAGCTTGTTTACATCCATACGCTTATCTTTTGCCACATAAATCTTTCTGCTTTTAGAATTTGTCCATGTATCTCCCAGGAGAAAAACGTTTACTCACAAATATTCTCTGCTTGAAACGGCGCCTCAGTGATGACGTGTTAAATTCTAGATTTGAGATGATTTTGATATCTTCTACCATAATTGCTTGGATAAGCTCGTTATAGTCTTATTCGGTTTTGTGGTGATATAACAGGACGATGTTGTAATTAACCAATGGAATTAAAAAGGCATCTTTGTTTGTGACTGTCAGTTCATATTATTAGATATAAGCTGTACTAAAATGTTATTCTTCATGATGATGGCTCTCTGAATCAATGTAGATATTAGGATTCTAGAACTTGCCCAAAAGTAGTATTTTGTAGCTCATCTGCTATTCATTGCAGGAGCTGTATGCAAAGCTAAATAGGATGGCCAGTATTGCGGCAGATATGTTTGTCGGCAGAGAAAGATTTGCTACTCTGCTAATGATGCGACTCACTGAGACAGTCATACTATGGCTCTCAGAGGATCAAGCCTTCTGGGAAGAGATTGAACAGGGACCGAAGCCTTTGGGTCCCCTTGGCCTTCAGCAAGTAAAGCCCCTTTCCTCTTCTTCTCCTTTCATGCTATCAGCTGTGATTTTTATTTTTCATCCCTTATCTGCAGTTCTACCTGGATATGCAATTTGTAATTATCTTTGGACAAGGTCGATTCTTGTCTAGGCACGTCCATCAAGTCATATTGGATATTATTGATAGAGCAATGGCTGCATTTTCAGCTACTGGAATGAACCCTGACAGGTACTACACTATTGGTTCAGAAGTAAATGTTGCTGCTTGATAATTAGTTCTGCGATTTCAGCGAAAATGCTAATTGCTGATTCATCACTGCAATTGCATAGAACAGTAGATGCTCTGGTTTATTTTGCCGTACAAAGTTCAGATTGCATCCTAATGCTCTCGTAGTCAAAATGATCTTAGGGATGAATGATAAATAAATAGCCTAATGCTCTTTCCCAGTGAAAACTATGAAGAATGAAGGATAGATAGATAACCTTTTGTAGTTCTGTCCATACCTCCTGCCTTTAGTTTCTCTTGATGTTTATTAGGTAGCTATCATTTTATAGTTTTGTCCATACCTTCTGTCTTTAGTTTCTGTGCACGGTCTCGCTGTAGCTGCTCCCATGAAGAACTAGGGTTTCCACAGCAATACTTGGTTTGATTAGCACCTAAATTCCTGCATAGTTTCCAAAAAAAAAAAACCTGTCAGGGCCAAATCGTTTACCTCTTTAAGGATGGGTGATACGCATGGCTTTGACTGTATTGTTATTTGCAAATACATTATTTAAAATGAACAAAACCATTTTACCTTCCTCAGCCCTTCCTGGAGAGTCCAAAAACGCCTACAGGCCACAATTACAAAAACTGTTCACTTTAAACCCATCAACTATCAAAAGTAGTAAGATGGGGTATGGGGACAAGGGCATTAAAACTGTTTGTTACAAAATAGGATTGCATATTAAGCAAATTTTATCTAATATTTTGGAATCCAGACAAAGTTCTCCGCTGCTAAGATTCTGCATAGCAGGTACCACGCTGAAAAATGATTAAATTGCACTTTTGCCCCATGAACTTTTTTTTTTTTGAGAACTTGCTCCTTGAACTTGAAAGCTACGTTTCCACATAACTCAACATTTGTTGACACATAGACCAGTGATGTATCACAAAAGCACAAACCATACGGCTATCTGTAGGCAATGTTTTACTCACGTTGACGGATGCGGGAATCCAGTAATTTGTAGGGAATTATTTTGTGAAAATATAGCTGTTTGACTTATAAGTCTTGTTATGCCATCTATGTCAACTTTATTCTTAAGTCTTAACTTGTACTTATATAGTAACCAGGCTGCCTCCCTCCTAGGCTCCTAGTTCCTTTACTGCAGTAATACTACAAAACCATGTTTGGATCGCCTCGCATGTCCTCCTCTTGGAAGTCAATTGCCTGTGATATTGGGTTACTTTTTTTTTTCTCTGTAGCAGGGTCCTCAAAGAAACTGCTTCTACAGGGAGTGTGGACATGCAAATCTGAACTAACATTTTTCTGCATCTTTGTGCAGTGTCCTCCCGGGTGACGATTGGTTCATGGATGTTTCTCAGGAGGTTGTCAGCATGATTAGTGGAAAGGGTAGAGCTGCCAATGGAGACAGGGAGATAAACAGCCCTACTGCCTCAGTCTCAGCGCATTCCATGTCATCTTTCAGATCCCATGGCAGCTCCTAGCTTGTAAGCTATACTTTTTGTAGGCAGATCATCATTGTATAATAAGCAATAGTGCATTCTTTCTTTCTTTTTCTCCCACATTTCTCAGTTTTCTCTGTCTATTTCTTTTGTTCTATTCATTTCCTTCTGTTGTGCTAGTACAGGTGGATAACTGTTTGACGTAGGAAAAAAGATATTGAATTATTTTCTTCCCTGAGCTAAGGCCTGTAAGTGTTGCTTACTTGCATGGCCAGTATATGTTGCGAGCTTTGTATCATTCTTTCAGATGTCCTTTTTTTATGTCACCCGGCACATCGCGTTCATGAATTCAGGATTTGTTGCTTTCGACAAGTTCTTGTGTGTAAACCCCTATTCCGTCTGGAGTACTCCTATTGACAAAGCACAATATAACGTTTTATATTGGGATTGAAAATATCTATATTTGCAGATAAATAGAGCAATGCCAAACTAATCTTGATGATTGCAAATTGCAATGACTGAAACACGAGTGATTGGATCCTTTGTGTTACGGTTATTGCTAAGCTTCATCTTAGGGAGTACTCAAATTCATATTTCTTCAATGTTCGTATTTTAGCTGTCCCCGTCTCTAGCTATCACTGTACTCAATTCACAAATTGCAGTTGATTATACAGTGAATTGCATATTGGCCATTAAAGATAATGTGCAATTAACTCATAATTATATTTAGTTGAAACATATCCGCGTATCCATTTTACTGCTTAAAACTAAAAACCATTAAAGATTTCTTGTTTTTGTCATCATAGTCCTACAGGACTATGTTCTTAATTTTTTTCTACTATATTAATAGAAAACTTCGAACTGTTTTATATTGTTTGTTTTTTTAAAAAAAAGGTTTGGCTACACCCCTCAGGCCATGGTCTTATTATAAGAGCATCTCCAACAGTATACCCAAATCGGACTCTCCATCTTCACATTTGGCAAGTTAAAAAAAAATTCTCTCCATATTTTATTTGTGCTAGAAGAGCCTCTTTTATCTACACATTTGTGCCACAAGAGCATCTTTATCTACACACTTGAATATGAGTCTATGCCAATGGGATCCATATGTCAAACTTGAGAGGGATGGAGGATGGGAGAGAGATGGGATGGTGGGATCCATGTTTGGTAAGTGATGTTAACTTGCTAGATTTGACCATCCAAGTGAGAAATTTTGCCATTCATTTGACTTGGGAAGTTTGTTAGATGATTTTTTTTTCTCAAATCTATCAAATTTTGGCTTTGAGAATGAGATGAGTACTCTATCGGAGCTGCTATTACCATATCACTACACCACCACAGCTCAAAGCCCCACCCAGGTTATTTAGACCAAAATCCCTAATTAGCAGGTAGTCGCGCGCCTCTAGCCGTGCGAGTGGTTCGCTTTATTTTTTTGTTTTTGTTTTTTTATGATTTCTCTTTTCTTGGTTTGCATGTGGACCGTCTATCTTTCTTTTGGCTTTTAACTAAATTTGTGGCTCGATTTGTTGTGGGGTCAAGAAACCCTTCAAGTCTTGCAGTTCACACTGCCCCGGGCTCTAGAGGCTTGTCAGAGGTAGTTGGGCTTCCACCAGCTCACACACCACATGGTGCGAGGTGGGCCTGGCGAGGCCCGGGCTACCTTTTGCCGGACATGGTACCCCCTCACCTGCTTGGCTGAGGGAAGGTGTCTACGGGACATGTACGACGCGTGTCTAGGGTGCCACCGATCCTAATGATTTGTTGCCTAAGTCTTGTCGAAGTCTTTCCATCGTCAGAAAGATGTATCTTCCATAAGCTTGGCTTCGTCATGAGGGGGTTGCAGTGCCTTACAGTTGGTCATAAGACTTCACACCTCCCATCGAGACTTGAGGTCCACCCATGGTCTTCCTTCGGGGGGGGAGGAGTGATCCCTACCGGGGGCGAAGGCAGCCCGGGCCCCGGCCATGCCGAGACCATGGTTGTCTTCACCACGTAACTTGACGAGAAGACGTCCTTGTTAAGGAGATAGGAGAGGGAAACCGAGAGAGAGAGAGAGAACCGCTAACCTGCCTGGACAGACTTAGCTTGTGCCCAGGCCTGGGCCCGAGTTAGTCCGGGACCCAGGGTCCATGGCTATCTTAGAGCTATTCTCCCAACTCCCCATGATGCAAACTTGGGGGCCAAGGCAGCCCCCCAAGCAACCGGGAGACGGTCCCAGGCTCCCAAGATCGGGGCCTGTGACCGCGTCCTTTCGGTTTAGCTCCCTCTTTAGAAATGCTTTGGTGCTTGGTTAATTGTTTTGACGGGGAAATGGGGACCCCCATTCCAATTTCATCGACAGTAGCCCCCAGCCGCAGATCGGGCCGGAGGGACGCACAAGGCTGGGTCTAGGGCTTACATGGGAAGGAACTTGTAAGTCAAGCCCCCAGGCCCAGCTTGTCAGAGAATAGACGCGTCTTGGCCTCGTCACGTCTCCTGTCTCATCGTTCTGGGAATTGGCAGCGAAAGTTCAGCCACGCCCACACTCGCCTTAACTTCCCACTTCCTTCCCGATTTTTGAGGCGTCGTGGGCACAGGGGCGGAACCGTTGCGCGGGGATTTTTCCCTTAAAAAACCCGCTTCTCGCCATGATTCGCCTCTCCCGTGCCCTAACTTCTCTGCTTTCTTTTTCGCCGCCACCAATCTTCTCCAACTCCAGCCAACTTTCCCCGCCACCTTCTTCTCCTTTTGCTGTTGCTATGGCTCAAGCGCCTCTTCAGGCAGTGCCGCTGCCGGGGAGTGCTCTCCCTCCTTCCAAGTGTTGCGACGACGACCATGTTGGGGAGGCTCTGGTCCTAATGCCCGCTGAGGGCGGTGCCGCCGAATCCGCTGCCCGTCGGATCTAGTCCACCGCCCACTCGCCGTTGCTCGTCACCCTCTGACGTGCTTGCCACCACAGCCAGGGCCACTTCCCGCCGCCCCTTCCTCTTCTAGCCATAGTCGCCGGAGCCGTGCCTCCGCCGCCGCGTGCCGCTGCCTTTCCGTCGCAAGAGAGGAGAGGGGGGAGAGAGTTGAAGAGAGGGAGATGGGAAGAGATGAGGAAGAAGAGGGGGGCTGAGAATGACATGTGGGGCCCACGTGGGTCCCCCATCATTTTTTCTATTAATTTCTGTGTGAAACTGACATGTGGGTCCCACAAGGTTTATAATTTTTTCGGATCGCATTTCCACGTAAGTGTCACGTCAATGCCATATCAGATGAAGACCAAGTCAAATTAGCCACGTAGGCACGATGTCAACCAAACCATCCGAGGGACCTCATCTGGCAGTTAAGGACTCGTTGTATCTGGTTTTCCGGTTGAAAGATGAAAATCGGATTCATTGACGAGTTAAGGCAGCTCATATGAACTTATTCCTTTTAACATTACTAAAAGGGCTAGGATGGGCCGTTGAAACGGCCCAACCTACGTAACACCGATTCGTGAGGGAAAAAAAATAAGAAAAAGAAAAGGAAAGCTGGAAAGAGGAGGGCGGGGAGAGGAGGGCGTCGCGTGGGTCCCGCTGCCGAATACGAGTTATTACTCCCCGCACCGCAATTCCCCAACTCCGCCGTGCAGTAGAGAAGAAATCAAAGTTGGGAGACTGAGCGCGCTCGATGGAGCCCAACATCGTCCCCGCCTACGGCTGCTCCGCCGGCAACCTCGCCGCCGCCGCCGCCCCGCCGGAGTACCGCTGCGTCACGCGCCTCCGCCACCGCCGCCTCCTCACCTTCCTCTGGCTCCACGGCTTCCGATCCACCTTCGAAGCGTACGTATAGAGGCATCGTCTTCTTTTTCCCCCGATCGATAGATTGTTCACGAACCGTGGCGTGCCGTGGCGTGGGCTGCATTTGCAGGATGGCGGAGGAGACGAAGGTGCTAGTGTCGTTGCCGCGCCTGGAGCGCCTCATCACCAGCAGCATGTGGGACGACGCCATCGGCTACATCTGCCGCTTCCTGCCGCCGTCCTCCGGCTCCACCGGCCAGCGCCGCCGCCGCGGGTCGCATCTCAGCGAGGAGGCCCAGACCCTCCTCCTCTTCCTCCACATGCACAAGTCCTTCGCCGACGTCGTCGCCGGCAACAAGGCCGGCGCCGCCTGGTCCGACAAGCACCGCCGCCTCTACGCCCAATCTACCGGCCTCTCCCCCTACAGCCACGCCGCCAGAATCCGCCGCTCCATCCTCTCCTTCGTCTTGTCGGACCGTACCAGGTACTAGCTACTACGTCTCCTCTCCTCTCCTCATTTGAGATCATCAATCAGCATACACACACTGGACGGTGATTAGCTTTAATGACGGCGGCGGCGGTTTTTTCGTCGCTTCTTTTCTTGAAGACGTCGTTTTGGCATCCCTTAGAAGGCGATCTCGTCTGTGTCCCTTTGTTGGTCTAGTGGCGGTCGGTCACGTTTAGCGGCGGCCGATCCGGTGCTAGCCTTCTCCTAGGCTTGTGTGTTGGCGATGTCGACGTGTGGGTGGTGGTATATATTTTTTTTCCTTTTTCCTGGTTACGACATTTTTCCTTTTTCCTGCTCTATCAATAGAACTTCGCACCGTCTCGTGTGAGTCGTTAAAAATTTTTTTTGTTCCGCATGTCCAGGGAGTCCATGGACTGGGGGTGCGTTAGAGAGCAAGTAGCGCAGGTCGTCCGAAGCTTGCTTCATAGTACTCCAGAGCTCGTCGGATTTGTGGACTTGCCGGGAGGCATGGTGAAGCCGCATAACGTGCTCCCCATTGGCTTCGGGTACGTACTACTGATTACTCCACTCACCAAAATTAATTATTCACTTCTGACTGATTTTAATTCCCTTTTTAGTTTCCGATCCAAGCGTCACGTGAGACAGCAAAGCCACCCCCAAGCATCAACTATTGCCAAGCTCTATCTTGAGATGAAGAGATGGTACAGTACAATTATGTTACTATATATCTTGAGAGTAATCTTGCTTTTGAAGAAAAAATAAATCAAATCTTAGTGATGCTCAATTGTTCTGCCTTTGCTTTTCTTTACCCTCTTGTGACATTCACAAACACTTGCATGTGTTGCTTTTTGCAGTCTGCCTTCTTCAGGCCAGCCTCAGGGGTTAAGTCTGGGTGGGTATAATTTCCAACTGTTATTGTAAAACAATGCACCTCTTTTATTAGTTTCACTGTTAATTCTGCACCTGTGACAACCGGTAACCACACATATTTCTACACAGAAGGACTGTCAGATAAGGCGAGGAGCTGGATGGCGGATATCCTTGGTAAAATTAAATAGCGTTCGCTCTATATATGCCATCTCTTTGGTTAATTTCCACTTTAGGCCTTATTCGGTTAATCCTCATGAGGAAGGGGTTAGAGGGGATTGGATCCGCTCCAATTCCCCTTCAATCCACTTAGGAAGAGCTTAACCGAACAAGGCCTTATAGGGTTTGATCACCTATTCACACATTTTATGTTATGATGCCATTTGATTTCTATGAACTGTCATAATTAGAATGTACACGATCTGGTCATACTACAGTGTTTGACTTTGAGAAACCACATGTATACAGTATTCATATTCATGTCAACTGTCAAATTGTGTGATCATCAGATTTAAGCTTACGTGCTGGCTGCAAGCGTTCAGAACACCATCAAGGGTATCCACTCCAATCAAGTGAGAAGAAAGGCAAGTTAACAATCGCTTTGTCTACCTAGATACTAATATACTCACATGTCATTTTCTCTCCACTTACTCCATATATCTACTGGCTGTGTGATTTATCGAGTCCTTTTGGTCACATCTAATACTTGCTTGATCCACGTGGGCTCTATATTTTCAACTTTTGTCCTCTATTTTCACATTGGGTTTGTGGAGATGGCAACCGATTGGTTAATTCTTTGCAGAATTAGAATGAATTAATACTTTGCTAAGTTTATGCTTAGGTTACTCCTGCGCTGAGCTATGCTCCCATAATACCTTGTTGATCGTGCTACATCTTCTGTACCCTTTGTCTGTTTTGATTAAAATGCTATGGGACAAACAGCTTTTCATTAAGTTTACTATGCTACTATTCAAGTATTCATATCATACTATACTCCTGTGCAGGAGCCAGCAGCATTTTCAGGATTGATGTTTTCTTTGCATTTTATCAGCATATGGCTACCCGCTGCCATCTGTAATAATTTCTGAACTCATTTGCAGGTTCTCTCGTTGCTGCAATCACACAGACTATGTTTAGCACCATAACAACTGATACTGAAAATTCTGGAATTGCTTCAGCGACAAAAACTGGTAACCTTCAACTTCAATTGTGACAAACCTCTATGTGCACAGTTATTCCCTTGAACTGTTGCACCTGCTGCATGCCATTTCTAACTTCTGAGCTCACTGCAGGTATTCCTGCCAGTACAGTCTTGCAAACTTTGATTGGCACCATGATAAGTCCTGGAAAAAAATCTGGGATCTCATCAGTGACAAATGCAGGTAAACTAGTTGATCATACTTATTTGTTTTCAAACAAGGGCAATCCTCTATGTTCACAATAAATCCCTAGAAAATGTTGTTAAATGACACAAAATTTTATTAATATGGGCCTATATGCATCAGTGATGCATATTATCTAAAGAATATGCATCAGCGATGATGATATATCTGATCCATGATGACATTTCATGCCAATCAATGCTTTTGATGTCTCAAGCGGTTGTTGCAAAATTCTGTATTGTATGCTTTCTTCCAGAAAATTATTAAGTGTCTTGGCATGGTAGTTTCGGATTATGTTTGCACACCATTGCATATTCATGGTCACCTGCACTTGCTCATTTTTTTTTCTCTATAGGTCCTTCTGAAATTTGTTTTGTTTTTTTGATGTCCTGCTAAAAACTATTGGATATCATGAAAAAGTAATGAAAAGCTTATTCACCTATTTGGATGCATTCCCTGTTTAAGAGAACTGAGAACGTTATGCATAAAATTTCAGACTAGGTAATGCTATTACTTAATCCAGTGATCCTTGTGAGTGTTAATTCTTGGGCAGGCACTGATATGCATTCGAGTCAAGAAGATTGCCATACTGAGAATTATTGCCAGGGTTTCACTCCAAGAAAACATCCAAGGGAAGAACTAGAACCTGAGGAAGATATTAGCCCTAAAAGGCAACAAACAACTGTGAAGTTTGGTGAAGCAAGTCTGGTAAGATACTAGATTTTTATTTCTTTTCTTTACTATGGTGGGATAAACGAATTAATTAAGGATGTTAACAGTAAAAGACACAAATTTATTAAGGTGCTAGAATAAATTTAGTATCAAATGCATAATCGACTCTCTATAGATCTTTAGATTAAGCATGGTTGTTCTAAGGCAAGTCAACATCCAACAACCGCACAACTGTGGCTTCATAAGTTTATAAGATAGTACTTGAAATTGTATCAATTTCAATATAATAATTTTGTATTAATGCATGTTAGAAATGGTCACTTTGGACTATGCTATGGCATGCGGTCATACCGGTGTCCTTGATTAGTGAGACGGGACTGTTCTTATGCCATGAATACCAAAGTAATTAAGTTACATTATCACCATTTTTTTTGCTGACCATCATACTGGTGTTCTTGATCTGTTATTACGTTGTAGAGTAGCACAACCTACTCTGTCGACTAGTTTCAATTATCAAATGGAGTTTAAAGAACATGATTTCTGTTGGCTAAATTAATATGCATTTTACAAAACATGAGGAGTGCACAGGAGAGAATTAACATGGGCTATTTTTTTATCCTGTATTATGTGACTAATTGAGGTGTGGAATACTTGTTGGAGTGCAGTCATTGATTGGTGTTGCTGAAGCTGAGGGTAAAGCTCGCTTAGTGGAACTCTCCATGTGAATTCGGATGAGCTGCAGCATTGGGGCTGTGCTGGGTGCTTCCTGTGTGAAAAGTAGACAGTCGATGAAGTACTGCCGATTCTGTTGGAACATTAGGTGGTTTTAATTTGCTGCTACTGCTACCTAGCTGAGGCTTTCATATCTCCTAAAAATAATTATGTTATCCAGCAACTCTAGCTGTTTCTCTAGCTAAGAACTATTCTACTATTAAGTAGACTTGGTCAGAGTAAACCACTCTAACACCGTGTTTAGTTCTATTTTTTTTTTCAAACTTCTAACTTTTCCATCACATCGAAACTTTCCTACACACATAAACTTCCAACTTTTCTGTCATATTGTTCCAATTTCAACCAAACTTTCAATTTTAGCGTGAACTAAACACAGCCTAAGATGAGCGCACGTGCAGTATGTTTGCCTAACTCGTGTAAGACTTATATGTGGCATTACTATATTGTCATTAGTTCCCTATCAAAAAAAAATATCGTCATTAGTTTTATGCATGGATGAGAGTTCGTTTATGTTATTTGGAACTTTGGACGCATGCGTGGTGCAACTCGATCCGGCCTGCAGGTTTCTCTTCAAATAAATTTCATCCAGGAAGGCACGGTTCATATTTCAACGTTTTTCATTGAAAAGTGATAGTACTAGGGTTCCCCTTACCGTTTTTGGCGCGGTTACCGCACCCCCGCGGTAACCGCGATACATACCGTGGTTTTAAAAACTGAAAAGGTTAACGCATGTGGTAACCGTACGGTTTTGTAAACCCTGGATAGTACTGAGTATGACAGGTCGGTCCCACATTTGTTAAAATATATAGAGTGCTGACTGGACTGCCACGTGGACCAAAACCACCGCGGATTGGGTCGAGGGGGGTAATTCGTTCGGTTTGCATTGTTAGAGGTGAAGAATGTCCGGTTTTGTGGTTTAGGGGGGTAATTCGGTCGACCGCGATAGTTCGGGGGTAATTCGTACTTTTTCCATACCAAAACTATAATTTCAAAACTGGAGGGGGAAATGCAATCGGTTACCTCCATCAGAATTCTTCTCCAATACAATGCCATCTTTAGACACTTGATGCATATCCCATTGATGAGAAACAAATGAGGTAACTTTATTTAGGAGGGATGGCCTGTCATGCCCAGTTGATACTTGCAAGCTTGCGTAAAATATCAACAGTGCCCCAGGGAGAAATGCACTTGGATTAATGGAAGACAACAGATACATTTGCACATATTTGTAAGTCACTGACAGGTTTGGAAATATTTCAGTTTGTAAGTCCGACTGAAAATAATCCTTCATATCAGTAATAGACTTAACCAGTTAACCTGGTAGCAATCTAGTAGTACCCATGTCATGCAAACAACCTAAGATATCATCTCAAAAAGACGCGATCTAGTGAAATTCAGACACGATTCTGAAAATCTTAGAAGAAGACAACTATTGTAGTATATAGAAAGCTGGAGTCAGGAATGTGATGTAGGACAAGCTCCCTACCTAATGAACTCACCAAAGCAAAATTAATTTAGTTTAGTGGCTTCAGATGTTATAAAACCGTCCCGAAATCACCATCGGAAACCAAACGCGGAAGAAACGCCATAGGAGTCCAAACATGATGACGACACCGAGACACGATATTTGATAACGGAGTTCAGCCGAGGCCTACATCTCCGGGACACTGATTACGGGCGCTCCTCCCCGATCCAGCATATTACAACGTATCAGAGTTACAACGACTTACGGCCAGTCGCCACCGGCAGCCGCTCCCTCTCGCTATGCTAAGTCGTCATGCGGTTACAACAGGCACGCCCCTCTATTTATGAGTGAGCCTAGGATAGAGTCTGACTCTTACTTTAGTCCTACACTTAGTACAACTCCAAGTCCTAAACTATAACCGACTACGTACACATATCCGACACAAACTCTAACATCAGATTTACCGATCAAAATAGTTGAGCAAAGGCAACTACTTCCTCTGTTTCACAATGTAAGTCATTCTAGCATTTCCCACATTCATATTGATGTTAATGAACATATGTCTAGATTCATTAACATCAATATGAATGTGAAAAATGCTAGAATGACTTACATTGTGAAACGGATGAAGTATTTTGTATTCGGTTAGCAGGCTAAGTATCGTGCATAACAAAAATCATACATTGCATATTGATTCAAACAGTGCAGCATACTCGCAGGGCTCCTCAACCACCCAGCGCGATGGCCGTGAAGCACGCATACACCCTAACGCTAGTGCCCTAACAAAACCCTATGATGTACCTGGGCAACGAACGATGGGCAACCAGAAGATGCGCCGCTGTCGATAGCCTGGCCCATGGCATGGACAACGTTCTCCTTGGGGAGTGGTAGCGCACGAGGGGAACTTACCATGCTTGGAGAAAACAGCTGATGGCGAGGTCGACAAAGGTCACAATAGTTGGTCCAGGACCTGGTTCGGTGGCTGGCGCTGAGTATGGAGAGTGTATGCACGGTGGAACCAGATCTTGTGATAGAGGAGGAAGAAGTGGTCACTGTCCCCGGAGCTAGTTTTTGATACACAAGAAGATGAAAGGCAGCGGCGTGGCGGACGGTGATGGCGCGCGCCACGGCGGTGCGGAGGGGCGCCATGCGTCGAGCAAAGCGGACGTCTCGCCGTAGCGAAGAGATGGGGGAGGGCGGACGAGGTAGGCGGTGGCGGATGGAGGGTGGACGATGACGGTAGAGACTGGGGGAGGGCGGACGACACGCGAGAGAGAGTCCTGGCCGAGGCGCTCGTCGCGCCCACGATGGCCACGGATGGCCCATCATCCCACGGCGCCATCTGCACGGTGGACGACGGCCGACGCCGCCGCCGCCAACGGAGGACGGATACGCGCGGTGAGGAGGGCGGCACCGGCGTTGTGACGATAGGGGGAGCAGCAACAGCGGGGGGATGGCGCACGGCGGCGGCGGGGGATGGCACACAGCGTGGAGGGGGGAGGTGGACGGCGGTGCTAGGGAGAGGATGGACGGAGTCGACTGGAGAGGCCGTGGCCGGGGTGGCGGCGGCGGCATCACCCCCACTGCCCCACCCCCTGCCTTCCCTCCCATCCTTCCTTCCTTCGCGCGGCCAGCCTCTCCCCGCTTGCTCTGACGGCGGTGGTGGCGCCGCGCCCGTGCGTGGCCGGATCCGCCGCCGCCGTAAGCCCTGTTGCCGACGGATGGGGTGGGGAGAGAACAAAGGGGAGGGAACACCGGCGCCGGCGCACGCGGTGCTCACAGCCGGCTCCGCCGGCGGGGGCCCAGGGGGGATTGGGGAGGGAGCGCCAGCGACGGCGTTGGCGTCGGCTCTAACGCGCGCCGCGCCACACGCCAGGACAGCGGCGGTGGCAGTCCCGCGCCGACGCTGGCGCGGGGCGAGTATGGCGGATGCGCTGAGTTGAGGCCGTGAGGGAAACCGGGAGGAAATGTTTGTAGAAACCCCCTATAGTTTTCATGTTTACAGGGATACCCCTAGACGCGGAATTTTCTCTTCTTCGTGTTGTATTTTTCTACAAGACGAGGGGTCATACATAAGAAACACAACGGGATGTCAGTCGTTTCGAAGCTGTATGCGCTATTCCGTGTAAACGTGAGGAGCTTTTTGTAAAAATAGCCAACCACGTTTATCCTCTCTGAGAAGCAAAAAAAATTCCAAAAAAAGAGAAATTCGTAGCTTTACGGCTTTAACTGATTGATGATTCCGTCTGGAGTACTCCTATTGACTAAGCACAGTATAACATTATATATTGGGATTAAAAATATCTATATTTGCAGATAAATAGAGAGCCAACGGTCAGTGCCAAACTAACCTTGATGATTGCAAATACTGAATGAACACGAATGAGTCTTAGAGATTGGATCCTGTGTTACGGTTATTGCTAAGCTTCATCTTAGGGAGTACTCAAATTCATATTTCCTCAATGTTCGTATTTTAGCTGTCTCCGTCTCTCACTGTACTCCTTGATCACCACGCCAACAAAATTCACAGGTTGTAATCGATTATACAGTGAATTGCATAATGGCCATTAAAGATTACTACTAGAAAAAGTATTTTTACAGATGACCAAAAGTGATTTTTCCCAGGCGGGGAGGACTGCCTGCAGCCCAACGACTGCGAAAATCGAGGCAATGGACGCGCCTGGAAAATCCGTTGAACGAGAAAAAAAATCGCGGGTGCGCCTCGCAGCCGTCGCCCTCCCTAGCCGGATCTGGGAGGGAGGGAGGGGAGGGAGCCGCGCAGGCGTCGTCGTCGCCGCCGCCGCCGCTGTCCCCGCCGGCTCCCCCCTCCCTCCTCCGGCCAGATCTAGGAGGGAGGGGAGAGGGGAGCCGCCGCTGCCGCCCCTGCCGGCCTCCCCCTCCCTCCTCCGGCCAGATCTAGGAGGGAGGGGGAGGGGAGCCACTGCCACCGCCCTGCACGCACCGTCGTCGTCGCGCTCCGCGCCCGCCGCCCTCCCAGGCCTCCCTCTGCAGATCTGGAGGGAGGGGAGGGGAGCCGCCGCCGCTGCCCGCACGCGCCGTCGCCGCCACCGAGCCGTTGTCGTCGCCGCCCCGCGTCTCGCCGTCCTCCCCAGGCCTCCCTTCGGCCGGATCTGGGAGGGGAGGGGAGGGGACACTGGGAGCCGCGTCGTCGTCCTGTCCACGCCGCTGCCGGCCGCCGGTAGAGGGAGGGAGGGGAGGGGTACGGCCCGGCGTTGAGGGGAGGGGAGGGGAGGGGAGGGGAAAGTGTTAAGGGAGAGAGAGTGTTGAGCGAGGGAAATGAGTGATGGGGAGCGGAAGGAGGAGAGAATAAGACTTAGATTTTTTGTCTAGGTATGATTTTCGCAGGGCAGTTTGAGTGGTCGCCTGCGAAAATTAAGTTTGGTTTTGATAAGATAGCATATCAGTTTTCCCGTCAACCTATCAGAGCTATTTCAAAGAAATCTTTAATGGTTTTTAGTTTTAAGCAGTATAAAATGAATACGTGGATATGTTTAATTTCAACTAAATATGATTAAGAGTTAATTGCACATTGTCCACTACTAGAAAATGCATTTTTCCTGACGTGGGGATCTGATTTTTGCAGGCGGACATGACCTTAAAGCCAAATGACCACCTACAAAAATATATAAATCAGGGTAAAGTTTGTTTCCGCCTGCGAAAGGACCACTTTAAGCGACGCCTGACCACTTTGACTAACCACTTTGAAGCATATGATAGGAAAATCGTAGAACATGAAAAAACATATGAATTGAAGTGCTATGTTGTTCTTCCTTCCTACATTTTGTGAGACCAAATTAATCCATAGGGAACTTTCTTTAGTAAATAAATCTTTTGTCAATCCCCTATTCCAATTTCCAAATTGTTTCTAATAAACTCTCCTCCATTAAAATTTGATAGTGTCGAAACTTACGGTGAATAAACTAGCCTCAGAGTAATCGTGTACGCGTAGCCACGCGTATCAGCGCCCCACTACTGCGGAGGCACTTATGAGCATGCTAGTGAACGATATAACTGTATATTTACGTATTCCGTATCAGTGTTTGAAATTTCGGTTCGAAATTTCGCCCCACCCGAAATGCTAACATCTCGCCTGAAATTTCGGTTTTTTATAATTTTTTGTGAATTTGGTTGATTTTATTTAAAATCCGTCAAAAAAATTCAAAAATTTCATACGAAATTTTCCGAAATTTCGGTTCTATCGCTCAGCTGCGGCAAACTGCTGATTTCGAAATTTAAAACCCTGTTCCGTACTAATAAGGAATAGCCGGATGGCATTAAAAAAAAACTCTCGGTGCGTCGTGTCGAGTCGACGCGACCCAGTGACCAACCCAACAAAGCCGACGCGCTCGAAGCCGCTAGAAGAAGAAGCAGCCATCCGAGTCGTCATCGGCGGGGGCCGGCGCGGCGAGGCGATGGGGGTGGTGGGGGCGTTGCTGGGCGCGGAGGCGGAGGCGCTGGTGAGGCTGCGGGCGGCGGCGTGGCGGCTGCGGAGGGAGGTCGCCGCCGACGACGACGAGCACTGGGCCTTCGCCTACTCCATGCTGCACCGCGTCTCCCGCAGCTTCGCCATCGTCATCCAGCAGCTCGGCCCCGACCTCCGCAATGCCGTGCGTCCCCTCCCTCTCCCTCTCCTCGTCCGCGACCCTCTCGATTGATCCGGTACCTGATTTCTCACCACCATCCCCTTCAATTTGGGGGGATTTCTTCGTTTTTCGCGTGGCGTGGCGTGCGTGCAGGTGTGCGTCTTCTACCTCGTGCTTCGGGCGCTCGACACCGTCGGTGAGTAGCTCCCACGTTGTGTTTTTCGTGATTTCTGCACTTTTGCGGTCGTAGCATATGTATGGTATTGCAAACAACATGATCAGTTTATGAACTGCAAACAAATAAATGCATCCCTTTTTTTTTCTTAATACTGATTTGAGCGAGCGAAGTGAGTATGCACAAGTTCAACATCTATAATTGGCTATACTTGTTTATTTAACTCGTTTTCGTATGGTAGTAGCTGTTTTTCTTTTATGGTTTGAGGGCAACTGCAAGGTCTGTGCACAACCACCTCGTTTTCATATGGGTACTGACGTTGAGATGCTTTTATGGTTACTTTCCAAAGAAAAGCAGTGGTGCATAATGCTTAGTACCCTTTTTTTTTTCCATTTTTGTCCTTTCTACCTTTCTAAATTTACAAATTTGAGCGGGGAAAAGAATGGAAATGCCACTCGCCAATAGTTACATTTTTGGGCACAAATTGGATGGGAATCGTCAGTCGTAAACTGCACTGACCAATTAGCAGTGCAAGAGAGAATTGATAGACTTTCGAACAAGAGGTGATAGGGCATGGGGGTACAATGCATTTCTTTTTTTGGTTTAATCCTTCTCTTGAAAGAATTTTCTTCTTAAATTTATAGTTCTGTTCTGATTGGAGTGCAGAAGATGATACTAGCATCCCTACTGAGATTAAGGTGCCCATTCTTCAGGAATTCCACCATCATATCTATAACCGTGATTGGCATTTCTCATGTAAGGCAAAAAATTTCCTGTCCATGTGAATTTACCATACATATGTTTCATAAGTTGTAACTTTCTTAGTCCTTCGCTTGTTGGCATCACGTTGGTTCCAGGTGGAACAAAGGACTGCAAGATTTTGATGGATAAATTCCACTATGTTTTGACAGCTTTCTTGGAGCTTGGTTCAGGGTAAATTCCAAGTAGTTTTAATCTCTTTGTATGATCAATATTTTCTTGTTAACTTCTTTGGACATTGTAAAATTTTAGTTACTTTGGCAGTTTGGCCTGATGACAGTCACTTGACATCATTGATATTACATATCCAGTCAGTTAGATGTCCTCATATGAAATCAAACACTTATTTCCAATTAAGCTATAACTAGATGATGTTAGATATGTTTAATCATTTCCACATCAGGAAGGAATGGTAATTAATTTCTTACTCTCAAACTATAAGTTCGCATGTTAATTATGTTATATGCTTGGATCATTGTTTGTTTTGGCTTGTTCCATAATGCTTCCAAATTAGTAAATAAAGGGCAATCAAATGGGTCAAACCAAAAAAATGGAGTTATCAAGTATCAACGTTATGACATTGATTAGTATTTTAATTCAGAATTATCTAGTCTATGTAAGTGGTCCCATTCAAGTAGAAGAAGCAATACATGTTTACTCTGTTATCCAGATACCAAGAGGCAATTGAAGAAATTACCAGGAGAATGGGTGCAGGAATGGCAAAGTTTATATGCAAGGAGGTATATTGTTCCTTACAGAATAATATGTTCCAGATTGTCAGAAGCAATAATATCATAATGAAGAAAAGTTTGCTTTGCTTGTAAATGTTATCTGTATAGAAGCCCTTCTGTCTGACTGTAGAATAGCAGAATATAGCTTTTGTATTCTAGATCTATTAGAATTGATGACACAACAGTTGATCTTGTTGTACAGCATACATGGAGGATGATATCATTTGTCGTTAAGCTGCTCAGTATGCCATTATAGATCTCAACATTAATAGCTATGGGATGCTCCCTATAGAAGGTTTTTCCTGTGTTGAAAAACTGTGCAGATATGCTTATCATGTAATCAGGGTCCATTTGATGAATGATAACCATAAGCTAATGCAAAGATGTGGTCATAGCATTCTTGCTGCCGTTCCAGTTGTTATCTGTTATTTTGGCTTGTGCTCCTGGCCATTTTACATATGAATACCAGTTTGCTGGCAAAAGCATGGCTTCAGCCTAATCACCTAGTATGCAGTATTCCTAAGCCTACAGCCATGCAAATAGCATTTGTGTCTTATTGTATTTACGTCGGCCTCTGTGTGGTAAAGCTAACTGTCTCACTGCACTCAAAAGTAGTCTCTGTATGTTTCACCTGAATCCTGTAATATACCATCAGTTATTTCCACAATCCTATGACGATTTTTTATCTGCATCATTTACATAAAGTCATTTGAATGTAGATGATGATCATATCTTGCCGTGGACTAATATGAAGAGACCTTTTTAGGTTGAAACTGTTGATGATTATGATGAGTACTGTCACTATGTGGCAGGGCTAGTCGGCATTGGACTTTCAAGGCTCTTTCATGCTGCTGGGTTAGAAGATCTTGCTCCCGAATCGCTTTCTAATTCAATGGGTTTATTTTTGCAGGTATATTGATAATTATTCTAGTCTGGTGTTTGGCTTTTGACTTGCTGAATACAATCAGAGCATCCTCACCTTGTCTGGAAACTCACCTTGTTGGCAACTCACCTTGTCTGGAAACATTTTTTACAGTTTAAATCTATTGCAGAAAGTCAATATTACTCGGGATTACCTGGAGGACATAAATGAGATACCAAAATCACGCATGTTCTGGGCACGAGAAATATGGAGTAAATATGTTGACAAACTTGAGGTATACCGGTGCATCTATTTTGTGTAAGGGTTGTCATACCTTCGTCTGTTTTCAGACCTGATATATATTGTTTTGATTACTTTTTTGACACTGATTTTTATTAAATATGGGTCACCCAACTTGTACTTTTGTAGTATGCTGAATTTTAGGTAGAGTAGTTATGCGGAATGTAGAATTATCTTCTCTGTTTATTCTGAAGAACTTTTCCTTTTGTATCAATGCAGGATCTCAAATACGAAAATAATTCAGTGAAGGCAGTAAAATGCTTGAATGAGATGGTGACTAATGGTTTAATACATACTGAAGATTGCCTTCGGTATATGTCTGCTCTAAAGGATATTACTGTTCTCCGTTTTTGTGCAATACCCCAGGTATATTATGTATTCACACCTCGATCCATTACAAATTTGGGATGGCCTTCTAAAATTTCATACGCTCGCCAAACTAGGGTTTATGGTCTGTGGTTGGTCATATTCAATACCATTTGATGCTGTATAAGGTTTAACTAGTGACAATTGTTTTATCACTTTTGGAGTTATTTGAGAAATAACATGAATATCATCACCACTTGATAGGTGATGGGACAATGATTACCACTGACCAATCAGATTGTCTGTATTTTTTCTATAGAAAATTATCTTCAAGACCTCTATACCCCATTTATGACCTTGTTGCTCATTTGGTTGAAGTTGGATTACCATCTTAATTTCACACACATGGAGGCTGCTGGTCAGCTTCCTTGGTTCTGAAATGTTTGGCAAGCCTATATTTTCTCTTTGCTCTGTGTTCTTGTCTCTGTCCTTTTGCTAGTCTAGTCTGCTTTCTTCTACCGAAACGGAAACTTATTTTATATGTAAGCAAAGAGAGTTTATTTTTCAGGTAATGGCACTTGCAACCTATGCTCTGTGCTATAACAATGTGAATGTATTTCAAGGAGTTGTGAAGTTGAGGCGTGGTGAGTATTTTGTGATTGGCATATTTAGAAGACACAAATTAGTAATAGCTTTATATAAACCGCACAGTTTTTTTTTGCATATTTCTTGTTCATAAACACCTTTGTGCTATTATCGAATTGGTTATTGGTTCAAATAATAGCTTCATATATAAAGGGCATGCATGCTTTAAAAAATTCAAATTTTGTGATTAATGTATGAGTTATTCTTGTATCTCCACTCTCTATTTGCTCTTGTCTGTTATTTTGTCTGCGTTGGTTTTTGTTCTAACAGCATTCTTGCACTCTCATAGGGCTGACTGCACGAATAATCAATGAAACAAATTCTATGGCTGATGTGTACACTGCTTTCTATGAATTCTCTTCACTGCTTGCAGAAAAGGTAGATCTGGAGTATTATCTTCTTTAGCATTCACTATGTTGGGTAAAATAAGATAAAATATGCTAATTTTTAACAGCTCATCTCTACACTAGTATGTAGTTTTTCTAAGACTATCTAAAATATTCAATTATGTCCTAGCTGTTTTAACATAGCATATAAATCGGTAATATTGCATTGTTGCGTTTGAGAAACTAACGTGAATTGGTATGCTTGTCATTTAATTGTGTTTTGTCATTTTTTTTATATGTGACATAAGTCAATTTCCTCAAATTTAATTGTGTTTTGCCATTTTATATGTGACATCAGATTATGGTTTCAATAATCTTACTGTTTATTTTGTACCTTCAATACTTAAAAAGATTGTGTTTTCTTAGACACCACCATCATAACCACTGTTTCAGATTGATGATAATGATCCAAATGCGTCGCTTACACGGAAACGTGTGAATGCAATAAAGGAGACCTGCAAATCATCCGGTTTGCTGGAGAGAAGGTTTGTCCAGTGATCTAAAACCATTTCTGCAGCTGGTCTCAACTCGACTTATCATTCACATTGTTGATTCTACAGGGGATATGACTTGGATAGGCCAAAAAGGAACCCTGCTATGGTAAATAATGCATCAACTTAAAAAAAATCTGATAATTCTAGTTATGGTCTACTACCATTTATAATTTTCCTGTTTGACTTTCGCAGATCATGATGCTACTGCTGCTCTTGGTAGCTATTTTCTTGGGAGCTCTGTATAGGCGGTGATCGATCCTCTGTAATGACCACCTACGTACCTTTCTATTCAACAATCTTATAACCTATATTGTTTCAGCCCATGAAACCACCATAAACATATTTTTGTATCACTACTGTTGTATAAGTGGAAGACTAACGTTAGATGTTGTGCTGGTTGCTAATGGTCAATTTAGCATGTCAAGCTATATCTCTGATAGTTCACTATACCTCTGGTTACGTTCCTGTAAATTAATAACTATATTCATCCCAATATCTGTTCTGTTGTGTGAATTAAGCAGTAGATACACAGAGCGTGGTGTATATATAGTTTGAAACTGTTGCATATTTGTGATGTGTGCCTGTGTGTGCTATGTGTTTGGATTCCTAACCTACTATCTGTATTGTAAATACAGGTTACTTTTTTTGTATACAATCATCCACCGATCTCCGATCTGCCCCCCTCGTCATTTACAGTATATCTTACGAGAGATTTGTACAGCGACAGTAAGAAAAGAGAGGTCCAAACTCATAAACACAATACACAACACACGCACGAATCGTACGGCTCGTGTACAAACCTCTCTTGATTTTCATGTGCAACCCTCTCTCTAGAGTAAGGGTCCTCTGCAGTACACTGTACTGCTCACTGACATGTGGGTCCGAGGGTCTATGGGGCCCACATGTCAGTGAGCAGTACTGCAGGCAGACGATCTGGATTGCTCTCTCTATCCGCTACTGCTGCGTATGGGACTCTGGCGGGTGCCCCATGCACGCGCAAAACGTCGACGAGATCCTCCTCCGCCGCGGTGTGCTTCTCCCCTCACTGCCACCGTCGTCGTCGGCCGTGACAGCTGGTGGCTCCACCGCCACAGCCACCGCCACCATTGCCGGGGAGGGCTCCACCTCCGATTCCGGGCTCTCCGGGATACCTCCGGCGGCGTCTCCTCCTCCGCCGTCGCTGCTGTTGTCGTGGCGACGGAATGAGCGTGGTGAGGACAATGAGCGTGGTGAGGACAACGGCGATGACGACGACGCGGCGCCTCGCGGCGTCGACGGCGCCAGCGGCGAGACGACGACGGCGGCGGACGCCGCCGTTGGCGAGGGGCCCTGCTTGAGGTCGAGCGCTTTGAGCGGGTCGTCCAAGGTGCGTCCCGACGAGCCCTGCCGCCGGAACGACACCGACGACCTCTGCATCTTCGATATCGACCGACGACCGGTTTCCATTATCACTCGGCAAAATGTACGTGAATTCTGCGTGAATTTGGTGCAAATTTGGAGCTAAGCTAGCAGCTATGGAGGAGGAGGGGAGGGGAGCTGGTTTAATTTTCTCTTATATATTTTTGCTATGTCGCATGTGTGCATTTGGTGTCCGTACGTTATTGTTTTGGTTGGTCCCTAAATATAGGAGGGGTTTTTGGACACGAGAAAGAAAGAATAGATAGTTGTTTTTTTTTACACCAGAATAGATAGTTGTTGGGGGTGACCAAAAGGGAAGGGAGTTGAACGGCAAGTCTCCAAGTAGTCTCCAAACAGCAAAAGACCAACCCAGTTGGTCTTTTATTACTAATTCACACCATTTTGTCGTGCTTTAGCATGAAGAATTTAAATTAAATTTCACCTAATCGTTTAGGTTATTATAAGTGTAAAACCAAAGTTATTTTGGAGCATGGGTAATGCAAAACAATGTATGTTTCCATGAACCGCTGGTTATAGGCGACATATTTCGTCAAACCTTAGATTCAAGTATACATTGTAAATATAAAATATTATGAATTTATATATATATATATATATACGTACATATTAGCGGTATTTTAATTTGAATCAGTTATATGCAGTATGATAGATTGTACATATATATATATGTAACTTGTTAATGTGCTATTATTAGGTAGGATTATATTAGGTTTTTTCAATCGTATAGTGTGAGAGTAGAAAGAATGTAAAATACATACGAGGGATGTGTATTGGGAACCTGTCGATGAGAATATATATAAATAATTATCATATATAATAATATCATATAATTATAATTATATGAGGGTTTTGTATTTGAAACATGTCGATTAGAATATATATAAATAATTACGTATATAATAATATCATATAATTATAGGACTATAACATGATACCACATTAAAAAAGAGTGAATTGCAACCTAAGGTAGGTATTAGCACCAAAGTTTCATTTTCGACTAGGGTACAAATAATATTTTCACTCTTGACTATGAAACGTAGCCTTTGTTTCAGTTTAGACCTCCCTAATCTCTCGATCTGTCTTGTGGACCCACTTTATTTGGTTGAATGATCCTAATCCAATAAGCTAACCAATAGGCTTAGGCTGAAAAGCCACAACCCAAACAAGTATTCGATGATGCTGCTAGTGTGGATTAGTTTTTCCTAAAACTAAAACTGAAACTATTTAGAATATCGATAAAAAACCTGACTGTTTTAGAGAGCAAAATGTTCAAATAATTCATAAAACTTGTAGAGAGGTACACTGCATGAACTCGCAAATAATCATTTGAAAATTTATAAAGAAAACTTTGAATTGCATCCAAAGGAACCCACACCTAATGTCCATTTGCCCCTACCCTACGACCTCCTTCTCTTTCCCCTCGTGTCCTCATTCACTTCTATATTCAGATCCATCCATCGTCGTCTATGCTGCTCCCCTCCTTTTCTCCACCCCTTGAAGCCCACCTCCTCCCCCATCTCCCTTCACCTACTCATCTCCCTTCACCTACTCACCCCCATAAGGCCACTGATAGTGGCCGCCCTCCCACCATTTCCTCCGTAATGAAATGATGATGTTCTCAATACTGATGATGATAAAATATGGCCATTTGAACCATCAACGCCTCGTCATATCTATATATTTAAATATGATCTTATTTGCGCAAATTCAGGATTGGAATTAGGTGATTATTCTTAGTGAAAGTATTGTTTGAATTGTTATGGCGGTCAATTTTATTAGTATTTTCCATTACAGTGCATGGGCATTCAACTATATTATTATAAAAGTTCTGCAAAGTAAAGTTTATTTCCAATCACTGATACAAACAAACCATAAATGTACACAAGTCACGTAGTGAATTTAGAGGTAAAAGACCATCACGAGTACATACAATTTGTGCACGAAGCACTTAGGAAATTTAGAGACACAACACATCACGTGTATACACAATTGTGCTTAAAGCATTTAGAGAATTTGAAGACAGGAGTTAATTCTGCATGAGTGGAGACGATCAACGCACGAGTTTAGACTAACACTACATGCTCATGCGTTGTCCCCACCCTTGTACGTGTTGCCGCTCCTCTTCTCCCCCTTCTCCTACCTCTTCTTGTGCTCCCTCTCTTGTTCTTCCATCTCTAGTCAAAGCTTGGTCCAGGCCATCCGCTCGTAATCCCTTTGCTCCTCAATAGGTGATTCATAATCTGAGTATGGGTCATCTATCACCGGAGAGTCCCCTGCTCTACGCACTTCATCCTCTATCGGCTATTGCTAGTGGCCGCCCTCCCATCGCCGCCTCTGCGACAAAATGATGATGTTCTCAAGCTCGGATAATAAAACTATTTTAGAATTTGGATAAAAAGCTCAACCGTACGAATAGCAAAAAAATATCCAAAAAAATCTCTGAAAAAGAATTGGAGAGAGTTACACGAAATTTTTTTGGAAATATTCTTTTTTGGAAATTGGAGAGGTTAGGTATAATAAAACTTCTTTTTTTGGATTTTTTTTTGGATATATATATATATATATATGCGACAGAATTGCTAAAATATACCTAATCTGCGCCGCGGCGATGCGGGAGTGACGCGCAAGCGCAGATTGGAGGCATGGGACTGGCGCGCAAGCACAAACACTTACAAATATTTACCTTTACACAACACTTCAGTGGGTTTGAACGCTTTACGAATTCACAGCATTATCTTATGGTAAGCCCCCAATACATACCAGAAATCATCGCGTACTCAGTTCATACCACAAGATAGGGCCTGTGAATTCGCAAAGCACACTAACCTATTGAAACTTACCCCAATGATAAACTCCACGAATATGAGTTATATGCTATACTTGAGTCTACTTCTTTCGTTTCATAACGTTTCTTTTATAGGCATTCAACGAGTAGGATCTCTAACTAGACGACAACAAACTTTCGGCGGACAGGCAAACAACACGTGAAAAAGGCTGGGACTAGAGAAGAGAATCACTCTCTCCTTTGTTTCTAGCTGAGCATGTCACATGGAGTGAGAGGACAAAGAACTTTTGGTGGACAAAACAGCGTTCGGTGCGGTCTCGCGGAATGGAGGTGCGGAGTAGTAGTGCGATCCCACGCGGTAGGAATGTGGCACTGATGCTCCACGGGACCGGCTTGGTGCCGCGTTTGGGGCTGCGGGACCGAAGTGCGCCTCCGTTCTGCGCAACCGGCTAGGCCAGCGGTCGATCCCGCGTGCAACACCAACCCGCATAGCAGCGCCGCGGACAGACTCGGTTCCGCACCCCGGTCTACGCGACCAAGCCAGTCCTGCACTCCCAGGCTACGGTACCGCGGTCCCGCGCCGCCGCCCTGTGTTACCATCTCACTTCCGCATTTCTAGCGTGCGGAGGAAGTATATTTTTGCTAAACTTTACCTCCTAGATATATAAACGTAAATCATTAAAAAGGTATATTTTCAAATTTAATTCAGATTACACTAGGTGAACTCACAATAATCATTTTAATTTTTTAAAATTCATAAAAGAATACTTTGAATTGCTTCCAACAGAGAACACACACGCCTAGTCGCCTACTGCCCATTTGCCACCCAACCCTACTACCCCCCTTCTTCTCTCTCCCCTCTCGTCCTCGTCCGCTTCCAGATTCAGATCCACCCATCGTCGTCGTCCATGCCGCTCGCCTCCTTTTCTCCACTCTCGTAAGCCCTCCTCCTCCTCCTCCTCCTCCTCCTCCCACGCCGCCGCCGCCGCCGCCGCCGGTGCCCCCACTCGCCGCCGTGCGCGCGTCCCGTAGTTCGCCCCACCAGCGGCCGCCATGGCGCAGCCGCTCGTCGTGAAGAAGGACGACGATCTCGACGAGGAAGGTGCGTCTCTCTCTCTCTCTCTCTATGTGTGTGTGTGCGTGTGTGTGTTTGGTTCGGGTTTGGTGCGCGCGCGCGCGTGGGGTTCGGGTTTGGGGCGCGTGCGCCCCCGCCGCACCCAGATCTGCGGCCGCGGCGGGCTAGATCTGGGCGCGATCCAGATCACGGCGCAATGCGTTGGCGCGTTTGATCGGTTCGTTGATTGATCGCTCCCGTTTGCTGCTACTGCTGCTGCTGCAGAGTACTACTCGCCGTTCCTCGGGATCGAGAAGGGCGCCGTCCTGCAGGAGGCCCGCGTCTTCCACGACCCGCAGCTCGACGCGCGCCGTTGCTGCCAGGTGAACCGCGTGTTCCGTTTTTCTTTTTCCCCTTTCGCTGGATCTCGCATCATTGGAAGATTGCTGATGATTTGATTTACCTGTGTGTCTGTAGGTCATCACCAAGCTTCTATACCTGCTCAACCAGGGTGACACCTTCACCAAGGTACAATGCTGTATACCTCTTCTTGCTTTGGTCACATCTTGGCTTAGCTTGCCGATTTGAATTGATAGCGTCTCCATGTTATACACATTTACTAAGACTAGCAAAATAACCGTACGTTGTTATGGAATTTAGAAAATCATGTCTGCACATTGAAAAAATAAATCTATTTCCAGTTTAGAGCTTAATTTTAGAATTAAATTAGATGTTCCTTTATCTAGCCGCCCGCAAAAAATTTTAGAGGACTCAATTGACTTATCATTACCGCATAATTCCCTCCATTAAAAAAGTTACATCATCAACGGTCCATGAATTCTACCATTATATTTGGTTTTGAGAATGATGGGACATGTGGGTCTCACGTCATAGTTTTAGGGAGTTGGTGGTGGCAGACCCACCACCACCATTACTCTCTTTTAAAGGAGTATAGATTCTGAAAATCACATGTACTGTTAACATGTAGACAGTGTTGAGCTAATACTTAAGAGAGAGAAAGTGAGTGAGAGAGTGATCAGTAGTCATAGACTAAAGGCCCAACTTTTGCCTTAATGAACTGGTTGCAAACATTAGTTTTAAAAGAAGAATGGGGATCGACTGGTGTGCATAAGTGCCATATTGGTATATTATTGTTTTCTCTCATAGATGTGAGGAAGTTTTGAATGTGTTGTTCGAGGCAATATGCTCGTCACATGTAAATGAGTGAGCAATTTTGTAGGTGGAGGCCACAGAGGTCTTCTTTGCGACGACCAAGTTGTTTCAATCCAAGGATGCAGGCCTTAGGAGAATGGTGTACCTCATGATCAAGGAACTCTCCCCATCAGCAGATGAGGTTGGTGAATGTTGATTGTTACTTTGCAGTTCTCTGCAGTCTATGGATCTTTGAAAGTGTCTTTGTGTTCCATTTGTTGCAGGTTATCATCGTGACCAGCTCATTGATGAAGGACATGAATAGCAAGACTGATATGTATCGAGCTAATGCAATAAGAGTTCTTTGCCGCATCATTGACTCAACACTTCTAACCCAAATTGAAAGATATTTGAAGCAAGCCATTGTTGACAAGAACCCTGTTGTTGCAAGCGCGGCCCTTGTTAGTGGCATCTACTTGCTTCAGGTATGTGCAAACGTTTAGTCTTTGCCTTTATGCAATTGCAGATTACAGCCAGACCCAAATCCTTACCAGTGTTTTGTTTGTATGGTTTTATTCTGAGCAGACAAGTCCAGAAGTTGTGAAAAGGTGGAGCAATGAAGTTCAGGAGGCTGTACAGTCGAGAGCTGCTCTTGTTCAATTTCATGCCCTTGCTCTTCTTCACCAGGTGAGATTCATGTTTGGTTTTTACTAGTAAGTAGAATGAACATTAGTATCTGAAATATCTTGGACCTAAACAAACTACATTTAGATACCTAGCATTTTTAATAATATTCTATAGAAACTTTTCTGGTCATTCTCCTAGTAATGACATTTGGTCATCCTCCATGGAAATGATACTCAGCTCTTTGTTTTGTTGCCACCTGCTAGGCAATTGCAAATAATATTATATTAAAACAAGCTTGTCAAGCTCAGGGAACTTACAGCGTTTCCATTTATTGAATTCTGCAGATTAGGCAAAATGACCGGTTGGCTGTCAGCAAGCTTGTCACTAGTCTAACTAGGGGTTCTGTTCGCTCACCTCTGGCACAGTGCCTACTTATTCGGTACACTAGCCAGGTAATGTTTTTTGATTCTGCAAAACTTTATTTGGATAGATATCTGATACATGAGTGCCATCCATAGGTGATTAGAGAGTCAAGCATGAATAGTCAAGGTGGAGATCGCCCTTTCTTTGATTTCCTGGAGTCATGTCTCCGGAATAAAGCAGAAATGGTCATACTTGAGGCTGCAAGAGCGATAACTGAATTAAATGGCGTCACCAGCCGGGAGCTTACACCTGCAATTACCGTGCTGCAATTGTTCTTAAGTTCATCGAAACCTGTTCTCAGATTTGCTGCTGTTCGAACACTTAATAAGGTTTGTTTTATCCATAAGATTATTTTTTGTACTTTCTTGTTATTGTACTTCTGTCACGTGTGTGGGGCTTTGATTCAACTGTAGTTTACAAATACAAAGTTGATGGCTTCCCACAAATAGTTTTCTTTTCTACCACGCCAGTGATTGGCAAGCAATATTATATCCATTTCTTACACATTGGTACTTATCTCGAATTGGCATGAAGTCTGCATATTTTCCCCTATTATAACTGCTAAAAGTCCAAAACTGTCACTATGTTTTTTATGAACAGTGAAATAACACTGGTTAGTTTCTGACCACAACATTGCCCTTGATTGCATGTAAATTGCGAGACGAATCTTTTGAGCCTAATTATGCCATGATTTAACAATACGATGCTACAGTAAATATTTGCTAATAACAGATTAATTGGGCTTAATAAATTCATCTCGCAGTTTACAGGTGGAATCTGTAATTTGTTTTGTTATTAGTCCACGTTTAATAATTCAAATATGTATCCGTATACTTCAGAAACTTTACACCCAATGAACTAAACACACACTAATTCTTCTCGCTTTGTTGGGACGGCCAGCAGAAAGCAACAACTTCCTATAGCCATGTGTTTGTGCAGTCGAATGACTACACTATACAACACAGCTTAAAACACTGCAGCAAAGATGACCTATCGAACATGCTTTTTTTTTTAAAAAAAATAACATAGTAACTTTTGATCAAATTAGACATATCTGATACGTAGTGATAGAATGTGTCTAATCTAGTTGTACATTATTATATTTTGGAATGGAAATAGTACTATGGATTTAAACAAATCCTTGTATAAATTTTTAAAATTAGGCTGTGTATATTTTAATAATAAATTATATTTAGGATAGATGAAGTACTCCCTCCGTCCCATAATATAAGGGATTTTGAGTTTTTGCTTTTACTGTTTGACAACTCGTCTTATTCAAAAAAATTTCTGCAAATATAAAAAACGAAAAGTTGTGCTTAAAGTACTTTAAATAATAAAGTAAGTAACAAAATAAATAAATAATATTTTCAAAATTTTTTGAATAAGACGAGTGGTTAAACAGTGCAAATAAAAACTCAAAATCCCTTATATTATGGGACGGAGGGAGTACATATTAAATATGAAGAGGTTGGAATAGTAGCCGTTACTACCTCTATCTTTTTTTAAGTGCATTTCTAGAATTCAAAGCACAAATTAGTGGGAAAGTAGCTAGTGTGACCTAAATACCCTTAATTAAATGAGAGAGGTTATAAGTGAGTAAGTAGTTGAGAAGTAGAATCGTGAGAAATTCTTTTGAAAACTACAAGGAGCCACTTGGTCGAGTTAATTTGAGAAAGGAAATCAGATGCCAACTACACACAACAGTCTCACTGAAATTGAAATTTTCGTGTATTACACGTCTTTCATTTTCAGTTTAAGCTAGGCTAGTAGAGACTACTTCTCCGCCGCAATTCCGCGGATGAACCTTAATCGACCTGCTGCAACTCCGTCGACGCTTAAAACATCCGCCGCAACTCAGCGGAGTCGACACCACCGCCCACCTTCCCCCTTCGTCGACACTCAAAACTTTCGCCGCAACTCAGCGAAGTCGACACCAATGCCCACCGTCCTCTACGCCGCCGTGCTGTGAGTACACATTAGTTTTCTATGACAGGGCCACATCTTGACATCTTGAGTTGGAACGTTCGCGGCTTAAACTCGGAATCGCGCCAAACAACCGTCCATGAGACAATTGAAGGAAATCCCCCTCACATAGCTTGCCTGCAAGAAACAAAACGATCACACATCGATGCAAACTTGGCCCTGTCGCTGGGAGGTAACAGACTGCGCAACTTTGAACAAAGGCCGGCGATTGGAACTAGGGGCGGTATCTTAATTCTCTGGGATGATAACATAGTAGACCTGGAAGACTTTGAGACCAGAGAATTCTCCTTCTCAGCAAAAATCACAGTTAAGCATTGCGGTACCTGCTTCAAACTGACAACGGTGTACGGCCCATCTCGCGATGAAGAAAAGCCTGACTTCCTCCAGGAGCTCCTTGAAGCCAGGCCGGTTGGCAACACGCCTTGGCTCCTAGCGGGGGACTTCAACCTCATCAGCTCATCTACCAAGCAGCCGACAAGAACAACGACAACTTAAACTACAGACTAATGGGGCAATTTAGGAGAGCCATAAATGACTGCGAAATAAGAGAAATCCAGCTCCAAAATCGTCAGTACACCTGGAGCAATGAGAGAGAAGATCCAATCCTTGTCAAACTTGATCGTTTCTTCTGTAATGCAGCTTGGGACCTAAAATTCAACTCGCACGCACTACACGCCCTCGCCACCTCGCTCTTAGATCACTGTCCCTTGCTCCTAGCGAATCAACAACAACCGAGTCTGCCGAAAACCTTCCGCTTCGAGAATTTTTGGGCCAAATTGCCTGGTTTTGAGGAAGAAGTTTCTAAAGCTTGGGCCCTCAGCTCGCCCCACACAGAGCCTTCCCATATTTTGTTTCACAAGCTAGGAAGGACAGCAAAGCACCTGCGCAAATGGGGTAGATCCCTCTGTTCTGATCTCAAGATCCAACTCCACATGGCCTTAAATTTAATCCTTCGCCTCGACACTGCACAAGAATCACGCCGACTAAGTCCGGAGGAGGCAAACCTCAGAAGCATCCTCAAAAAAAGAGTCATCGGCCTCGCGGTGATCGAAAGATCGCGGAAACGACAAGCTTCTAGGATCAAATTCCTAAAAGAAGGCGATGCAAACACTAAATTCTTCCACCTCAAGATGAATGCCAGGCGAAGGAAGAACTTCATCCAGCGCATTAAAAAAGGAACCGTATGGGTAGAACGCCATGACGACAAGGCAGCGGCAATCCAGGCTCACTTTGAGCCCCTCATGAGTCCACCTGGTCGACGAGACTTCGACCTAAATTGGGATTCGCTCCAACTAGCCAGCCACAACCTGGAGGCCCTCCAAGAACCTTTCACCGAGGATGAGGTTCGGCAAGCAATTAATCAAATGCTAGGAGATAAGGCGCCTGGGCTGGACGGCTTCACGGGGTTGTTCTATAAGAAATGTTGGCACATCATAAAAGCAGATATCATGGCGGTTGTGAATGCCTTCTACGATTTGCGAACTGCTAGCTTCAAAATCCTAAATTCAGCAAATGTTGTTCTTCTCTCAAAGAAAGTGGGTGCGGAGACAGTGGCCGATTACCGTCCAATAAGCCTTCTACACGGGGTCGTCAAGATCATATCCAAAATCCTTGCGCTGCGCCTTCAGCCTTATATGGCCATGTTAACCTCCCAAGCGCAAAGTGCCTTCATAAAAAAGAGAAGTATTCACGACAACTTCATGTATGTCCGCAACCTTGCAAGAAACTTCAATCAAAGAAACATTCCGACCCTTCTTCTCAAACTTGATATTGCAAAGGCCTTTGATTCGGTGCGATGGGATTACCTCCTAGAACTCATGCGGCAAAGGGGCTTCCCACCGAGATGGAGAAATTGGATTGCTAGTATCTTATCCTCGGCCTCATCTCGATTCCTACTAAATGGCCACCCAGGGCCACCGATCCCACATGGTCGAGGACTACGTCAAGGCGACCCCCTTTCCCCCTTCCTGTTCATTCTAGCAATCGACCCCTTGCACCACATACTGGACAAAGCTACCGATGAAGGTAACCTCACCCGGCTTCAAGGGCGGACAGCAAGACA
>CM020188.1:13034398-13050736 GCA_009805545.1 Oryza longistaminata | reverse complement strand
GCAAGCAAGACTACGAACCTCCCTCTACGCGGATGACGCGGCCATCTTCCTTGCGCCTACCCAACAAGATGTAAACAACTTATCTCAGATCTTAAACCTCTTTGGAGAAACCACGGGATTGCGAACAAACTTTCAAGAAAAGCAAAGTGGCATCGATCCGTTGCGGCTCTTAGACTTGGAAAACATCTTGCTACACCTCCCGGCGCAGGTTATTCTTTCCCGATGACATATTTGGGCCTCCCCCTCTCCTTGACAAAACTGCGCAAGGTTCATTTCAGCCTTAATAGACAAGGCGGCCGCAAAGTTACCTCTGTGGCAAGGGAAATTTGTAAACCAAGCAGGACGCTCTACCTTGGTTAAAGCCGTCCTGACAGCACAACCAATCTACCATTTAACCTCGCTAAAGATGCCAAAAGCAACCTTCCAGGCTCTGGATAAGATAAGAAGAAAATACCTTTGGGCGGGCAATGAAAACTTGTCAGGAGGGAAATGCAAGGTGAATTGGGACCGGGTGTGCGCCCCAAAGACCTCGGCGGGCTGGGTGTGCTGGACCTGCAACTCTTCGCTCGTGCTCTCCGCATCCGATGGCTCTGGCTTGACTGGACCGACCCCGACAAACCTTGGCAAGGTACACAACTCCCGTGTGATGAGGTTGATAAAGAACTCTTCAATGCGGCCACCGAGATAACGATTGCAATGGAAAAAAGGCCCTCTTTTGGAAATCCAAATGGCTGCAAAACCATCTCCATGTGTCATGGCACCAACCATCTACCAAACGTCCAGAGAAAGAACCGGACGGTCAAGGATGCATTAACCAATAACCAATGGGTGGCGGACCTCCAACCAGCGCTCTTCTCTCTCGTCACAGCATTTCGCAGAATTCTTCAACTCTGGACCATGATTAGAGAGGTGGAACTACAACCTGAGACAGATGACCAAATAACTGGCGTTTCGCTTCAAATGGCCAGTACTCAGCAAAATCAGCATACAGACTCATTTGAAGGAGGCGGTTGGAACAAACTTCAGAATATCATTTTGGAATGCTTGGGCCCTCCGAAATGCAAATTTTACTCTTGGTTGATTATCCAAAACAGGGTGTGGACTGCAGATAGACTCCAAGAGAGACAGTGGCCAACCAACTCCTGTGCCTTTTATGCCGCTTTGTGCCAGAAACGCAATCCACCTACTAGCCCACTGTAGGTTGTCGAAGAGAATTTGGAGTTCAATTGAAGCTGGCTGCAGTTTGATCTCCACATCTCAATGACCAACTTCCTCATGTGCACGACTGGTGGTCTTCCTACTAACAATTCCAAGCAGCTCAGAGAAGCCAAAAATCCCTTGTCATCCTTGTTTCCTGGGAACTTTGAAGGAGAGGAACTCCAGAATTTTCAACCACTTGGCAAATACCCGACCAATATCATTGCAAAGATTAAGGAGGAGGCTAAAATGTGGGTGACAGCGGGGCGAAATGCTTGACGGAGATACAACTATTGGGAGAATAAAAAACACTGCTTTTTGGTCCGGGAATGACCTAAACTCCCATAATGTATATATTGTTCTGTACTCCTTCTCTATCATATATAAGGCAAATTTCTTGCCTTCTTTTCAAAAAAAAAATAGATACTCCATTTCTTAGCTACTGCTACTTATACTCCAATAACAGAAAAAAGGAATCCAAGCCTACAATCGCGCCATCCCACGATCCGGAACTCCTGGATCCAATGCCGTGCAAAACTCACGCCCACAACGCACGCCTGACGCGGTCGCCGACTCCTGCAGCTCGCCACATCTCTCGTGCATGCATAACAAACTCAACCCGAATTATTCATCCAGCCGTTGCAACTGCCACAGTCTGGACCACCTTGGGGCCATAGCTGAAATAACAGTCAACAAACTCCCCCTTAATTCTGCTATGGCCCAAAATCACGAACACCTAGCAGGTGCCGTGCTGTCGCCAATCTCGCTGCTGGCAACCCTTTAGTTAACACATCAGCCCGCTGCTCCTCAGTCCGGACGAACTCGATCTGAATCTTGCCATATTATGAAATCACTCGTTACTCTGTTCTTGTCTCTGTTTTTCCTAGTTCTTCAGTTTCGTCAGTTAAGTGTTGTTGCCGTGCCGGACGACTACAGTCTGCGCGCTAGGTGTTCGATCGGTGTTCTTCACCAACGCTAACACTTGCCACCACTTAAACCTCCATTTAAACAAAGCTTCCCAGATTCCCCCCGAGCATGCAACAATCACATATTTCCCAATGCATGCAACAAAAATAATAGTTTCCCAAAATTACATCACAATAATGTTAATCAAGTTTTTTGGGACCTCAAAAGGTAGAAAACATCACTGTTAGCATCAGTGATTCTTCTTCTTCTTGGGAGTCAACTTCTTCATGGGCATCTGGTTGACAGGTGGTGGTGATGAAGATGGTGTCGCTGGCTCGCTGCTAGTGCTTGGGATGCTTGAGTCAGAACCAACTGCCTCCTTGTCACAGATCCAGGTGAAGATGGTGTTGTTGTCGAAGAGAATTTGGAGTTCAATTGAAGCCTGGCTGCAGTTTGATCTCCACATCCCTGAATGGACCAACTTCCTCACTGTGCACGACTGGTGGTCCTTCCTACTAACAATTCCAAGCAGCTCGAGGAAAGCCCAAAAATCCCTTGTCATCCTTGTTTCCTGGGAACTTTGGAAGGAGAGGAACTCCAGAATTTTCAACCACTTGGCAAATACCCCGACCAATATCATTGCAAAGATTAAGGAGGAGGCTAAAATGTGGGTGACAGCGGGAGCGAAATGCTTGACGGAGATACAACTATTGGGAGAATAAAAACACTGCTTTTGGTCCGGGAATGACCTAAACTCCCATAATGTATATATTGTTCTGTACTCCCTTCTCTATCAATATATAAGGCAAATTTCTTGCCTTCTTTTCAAAAAAAATATGATACTCCATTTCAGTTATCAACATTTGAGACTTTGGACGCAATATTTCAAAAATGCAGCAGCGCTTAACATGCGTAAACCAAATATAATAGATGAATCATTGGAAGGTCAAGCAGAAAATCCAAATCTCATCTACAGTAAACTAAGCTCGTGAATGGCAACTGTATCATATAATATCGCACTTCAGCAGTTGACACTTTTGTATAGGACTAGCAATAGTGCCCGTGCGTTGCAACGGGAAAAACACCGTTTGATAACGTGACACCTTGAAAACCTCAAATCGGTAAAAATCAAGTTTAATTTGATATATTAACAAATAGGTAGAACCGAGACTAATTTGATGAATTAGCATATGATTTAGAATTTATTTTTCGAGCCTACTTAGGAGTTTATCCAACGGATTTTAATTTAAAAAATCAGAGCCACATTGTTTGATCAAATTAGACAGATTCATTTTTATTTTTTTCGCCCTTTTTTTACCGTGCCCACATAATCGGATTTGTTTTTTTGTCCGGTTTTTTCACCCGATTTTTTTCGCCTAGTTTTTTTTGCTCGATTTCTTTTTTCTTGAATCGGACCGATTCTTTTTTTAATTTTTTTCGCCCTTTTTTACACAAAATCGGATTCCTTTCTTTCGCATGATTTTTTTCCCGGTTTTTTTCGCCCGATTTCGTTTTTTTAGAATCGGACCGATTCTTTTTATTATTATTTTTTCTCCCTTTTTTCACGGAATTGGATTATTTTTTTGCCTGTTTTTTTCTCCCGGTTTGTTCGCTCGCCCGATTTTTTTTTTCGCTGGTTTTTTTACGGACAATGGAAGCACCTTTTATTTTTTTAAAATTTTTTTAAGTAGTAGAGATAGAGATAGAAATTTTTTAACCGCGTCACATATAATTCATTTTTCTTTGAAATCGGACATATTTTTTTTATTTTTTCGCCCCTTTTTTCCCGCGTAGACGGAGTCGGATTCGTTTTTCTTTTCCCTTATTTTTGCCCTTCTTCTGGATCGGATTTTTCTTTCCTTTTTCCGGTTTTCTCGCCCGGGTTTTTTTTGGATCGGACTGATCTGTTTTTTTCTTTTTATCGCCCTTTTTTTTTACGTTTGGTTTTTCTTTTTCTTTTTCTTTTTTTTGGATCGGACCGATCTGGTTTTTTTTTCTTCTTATCGCTCTTTTTTTTACGTTTGGTTTTTCTTTTCCGGTTTTTTTTGGCCTGGTTTTTTTTAATCGGACATACTACTATTTGTTTTTTTTCCTTTTTCGACCGGTTTTTTTGACGGACGATGGAAGCACCTCTTATTTTTTTAGTACTACAGGATCAATAACTTATTTTTTTAGTACTACAGGATCAATAACAGGATCATCGCAAGTCTCATCTCACATATCCAAGAAATCAGCCATGGAAGCGACCAGAGAGGCGGCGCCAATGGCGGCTTCAGCTTCATCTTCTTCTCCACTTCACATTGTGATGTTCCCATGGCTGGCCTTCGGCCACATGATCCCCTTCCTCGAGCTCTCCAAGCGGCTGGCGAGGCGCGGCCTCGCCGTCACCTTCGTCTCCACGCCGAGGAACGCCGCGAGGCTGGGCGCGATCCCGCCGGCGCTGTCCGCCAACCTCCGCGTCGTGCCGCTTGACCTCCCGGCCGTCGACGGCCTGCCGGAGGGCGCCGAGTCGACGGCCGACGCCCCGCTGGAGAAGGTCGGGCTCCTCAAGAAGGCGTTCGACGGCCTCGCCGCGCCCTTTGCCCGATTTGTTGCCGAGGCCTGCGCCGCCGGCGATGGGGAAGCCGCCGCCGCCGGGTTCTTGAGGAAGCCCGACTGGATCATACCCGACTTCGCGCACAGCTGGATATGGCCGATTGCCGAGGAGCACAAGGTGACCTTGAGCTGACTTATGTTCACCTTCTTGATGGCTGTGTTCTAACCTCACTTTCGTCCGCATAATTCCCAAACTACTAAACGAATATATATATAAAAAAGTTGCTGTAAAAAATATATTAATCTATTTTTTAAGTTTAAAATAATTACTACTTAATTAATTATAAACTAACAGCTTATTTTGTTCTACGTATCTTGTCAATCTTCACTATTCCTTTCTTCTCAAACACGGCATTGGATGCTCTCATAGCACTTGCTCGTTCGGATAGAAGACTTGACGAAGACGACCGCTACAACTTGGTGTGTTATATCGTGCTTTGTTTAGTATAATCATTACATATATTCCATGCCGAAGTGCCGACGACGAGACCGTGTTCGATGCATCTTTGTATGGCATCTAGGGACAAAGAGCATAGAGTCCCTACCATAGTACCTGCTCGCGCAGAAGACTTGACGAGAAGACCGACTGCTACACCTTGGTGTGTAATAATATCGTGTTGTGTGTACCATGCATACTCCTTTAAAACAAATAATGGTGGTAACAGTAAATCTGTCATCCCACCCACTCTCATTGTAAATTTTGCAAGTTATCACTTGAACTTCTTAATACTCCATCCGTTTCATATTACAAGTCGTTTGACTTTTTTCGTAGTCAAATTTCTTTAAGTTTGATCAAGTTTATATATAGAAAAATATAGTAATATTTTCAATACGAAACAAACATATTATCAAAATATATTCAATGTTAGATCTAATAAAACTAATTCGGTGTTGTAGATATTACTAATTTTTTCTATAAACTTAGTCAAATAAAAAAACTTTGACTAAGAAAAAAGTCAAATGATTTATATTATGAAGTGGAGGGAGTATTAAAAAGATCAAATCTAAATGGATAGCCACATAAAAAATTAGATTAAGATTAATATTCCCTATAAAAAAAGAACGCCACATGAATACATTTTCGTTTACCCATAGCAAAGCACGGGCATCTAGCTAGTAACCATAATATATATACCATCCTGAAGTGCTTCTTCACCTTTCATCTTAATTTTGCATCTCTCAGTTCACTAGCTAATTAAAATAATCTTCTTTTTTTACTTCAGTTGTAAACTTTTAAATTTTGAATTGTTTAGATTTTCTTTCCAAACATCTAATTGGCTTTGGAATAATTAAAAAGATAGGAATTATGAGAATCAACGTTGAAATACCTATCTTGTGGTTCAAAAATCTGAATTCTATTTTTTTTTGATATTTTGAAATTGAGGAAGTACTTGTAACTTGATTAACATTAATTACAACATGTCTACCCCCCTCAAACAGATCGGCCGACAGATTGTATACAGTGAAGTTACCAGAAACCAGCACTTACTTCCTACTCATGGATATGAGCTATACTGAGACATCCATACATTGTACACTAGCTAGATGCCAGATTTTGCCGTGGAAAAAAATAAACTACTAGCTAGAAACAAAATGTATAGAGATCCGAATTGACTCGATCGCCCGTCTTCGCTGTCAGAAAATTGCCTACCGTGAAAGGTGGGCACAGTATACCCCCCGTCGCTAGCTCTGATCAATGTGGTAGCTCATGCGACGATGGGTCACGGACAAGGGACAACCAACCAGTCATCACACAACCAATCGGCCAATGCACGCTCGCAAGTCGGGGTATGGCTAATGGGCGGGCGATCCCATCCCACCCCTTCCTCCTCCCTTCTTCTTTTCCTACTATATCATAAATTTTTTTTTAAAAAAAACAAGTTAGAAAAAAATATTAAAAAATAGAAAAAAAATCTAAAAACAATGTTTCACTATGTATAGATCTAATGTTGCAGTGAACTGAAATACTCCATTGCAACAAATCACACACATATTTTGTAAACCCTCTATTAAGAGAATTCGTTTTATTTTTTGTTCCACCAAAAATATTTCACCTAGTGTACTTATAATGTTTCATTATATATGGATCAAATGTTGCATTGAACTAAAACATTCTTTCGCTATTTGCTGAAACATTGTTTTTATATAAGGTGAAACAACGCTCGATTTAAACAATTGAAACATTTTCGATCTACTTAGTGAAACAATTCCGATATACCTAGTGGAACATTGTACAATATTTTAAAAAATTCAATAATAAGCTAAAAAAATTTTCATCGGAATATATCCATGTGTGGTCTTGTTTTGAAGATTTAATTGTAACGAATTTAATGGTGTAACCGGATCATGATTTAGATAAATAATTTAAGAGAAAAATTAGTTTAAAGTGGTTTTGCACATATGGGTCGCGCCGCTGACGTCAGTGCCCGATTTTTGGAGATTTGGATCGGGCGACCGATCCCTAGTCACCTCCGTGCTATTCGAATAAAAAAATAGCAAGGAACTATATCTCTACTATTATAAAATTAAGGATGTTTCCGCGGTCCGTCTTTCGTGTTTGAGTCAGAAAAAAAGTTTCTGTCCGATTAAAAAAAATCGTTCGTACCGGGAAAAAATAAATACGCACGAAAAAAGTCTGTCCGATTCCAAATTAAAACGCGAAATTTTTTTTGTCCGATTCCAAAATAAAAAAAAGTCCGTGCGAAAAAAAGGTTTTCCTGTCCGATTCCAAAATAAAAAAAAAGTCCATGCGAAAAAAAAGAGGTTTCCCTTCCGCTAAAAAAAAGGAAAAAAATAGTGCAGAAAAAGGTGTATGTCCGATTTTTTTTTAAAAAAGGTCCGGATAAGCCGGTCCTCCCAAAAAAAAGTTAGTGGAAAAAAGTTCTCGTGCTACGTTTGTCCGATTCCACTAAAACAGTTGCTTTTCCAAAAATTCCTAAAACAAAGGAGTTTGGTGGAAAAAAAAAGGTTCCGCTCAACGTTAAAAAAGAAGTCCGATTATAATTAAAGAAACCAGTTTGGCATTTTCAACTTTTCCAAATATTCCTCAAAGTAGATTTGGAAATTTAAAAGCGAATTCAAATTTCCCCTTTTGAATTTACTTTTTTTTTATTCATTCAAAATATCATACATCAAAATCCACCTAAAGATGTCAAAGTTTATATAAACCGCGAGGCCTTATAAAAAACACATCGAAGAAATTGTTAGAATAAAACGCCGTTTATATATAAAAAAAACCATCTGACTCAATGCGAGAAAAAAACCCATTTTTTCTTCGAGAAAACCGTACGATTCAACGCGAGAAAAACATCGCAATTTATAAAAGAACTTCTTAAAAAAAGTCTGACTCAACGTGAGAAAAACGCTACAGTTTATAAAAAAACCTGGTTCGGCACCGTGCAATGAAAAAAAAACTGTCCGAATTTAGGAAAAAAAACAACCGATTCCATGAAAAAGATTCATAATGTTTGTATCGTCCATCGTTACCATGTGGGTTTGGTTTTTTTTGAAGCATTGGTCAAATGTTCTGACATCTGGAAGTAAGACAAATCTTGCTTGAGCTTTTTTCTCTCCTAAGAACGAGATCAAATTGATGGACGTTTGGGTCAGATAGGATTCATCGATTTTTTCCATCTCCTAGACGGCTTTTGTTTCCTCATCTATTCTCCTATATTGGTGGCCCTGCATGTCTACGTAGGATTTAAAGAGAAGAGTGTATGGTGGTTCTATTCTGTGTAGACTTGTTACGAACCGGGAGTAAAGCCCCTTTCTCCACCAGTGAATGGAACACCTTTATTCTCCCATGTATACTACTCCCTCCGTTTTAGGTTATAAAATGTTTTAACTTTGGTCAAAGTCAAACTATTTTAAGTTCGACTAAGTTTATAGACAAATATAGTAATATTTATAATACTAAATTAGTTTTATAAAATAAATAATTGAATATATTTTCATAATAAATTTATCTTGGGTTAAAAATGTTACTACTTTTTTCTTCAAACTTGGTCAAATTTAAAGCGGTTTGATTTTGATCAAAGACAAAACGTCTTATAAACTGAAACGGAGGGAGTAGAAACTAGATTGGTAGGTAAAGATAGAAGATATGATAGTGTTTTGGTGTCTCACAAGTCACAACTCACAAGTAGTTGACAGTTAGGTTTAAGTGTATTGCTCTGTTCATGATGAGCTTATTCTATTGTCTGTTGCTTTAATTTGTCCCTTGCAGCTGTTTCCAAAGTAATGGACTTTTGTGAGATATATATGGAATTATTAACATACAACCAAGAAAAAAAAACACTATTCCTGATCGGTGTTGTTTTCTCCGGAACCAGTTGTTATGAAAATACAATAGTGTTTCCATCTTCCGTCAATCAAACAATATATCAAACTACTTTTAAAAAATAATTTTTCTATACATGAGCCCTTATAGGTTGTAAGCAGACCGTAACACATCGCGTATACAATTGATCAATCCTGTGCAGTACTTTATTTTGTTAGGCAATTTGGCACTGTCGAAACGATAAAACATAAAAGTCATGGCTTTTATTACTCACATTTCTTCAGCTTTAGCTTTTCTAAAGCTACAGAAAATGAAAATAATGCCTTCTAGATCCAGAGTTTGATCGACATGCATTACTAGTGTGGAGACCATTGTTGAGTTATTGATCGTCCCTAGCTTGTCGACTGAATCTGTACTGGCCAGATCTGAAGCAATTGGTGGAGAAGCTCCACTGTTAGAAAGAGTAATTCCCATAGAGCTCCGAATGCCAACGGTTGTACCTCTCCATTATTAGCCCATGGCTCACCCTCAGCGACTGTTGCTTTCACTCATGTATGCTTTCATCCGTGTGAGACACGCGGATCGCCACACAGAGGGTGACATAAATTAATGATAACATCTAATGATCTAATCCCCTCATTGCTAAAATAAACAAACTCCTAAAATCCTAAGAAAAAGTTTAGAAGCGAAGAAAAAGAATAATACAGTGTCTCTTACGAAAGTAGTGCTTTGCCGTTTCAAATTACCTGTAATTGTAGCTTTTATATCCTAACGAAATTGCAATTAGGGAATAGTACCCTAATTGTCACAGTTTTGAGATTCCATCCCATAATTTATTTTCTTGCCATAGCCCACCACCTGAAACTCTGTCAGGTCGAAATTGCCCCCTCCATACAAATGATTAGTTGATTTGGCTCATTTTTATCAATGTGGATTTGCCGTCAATCAATGATGCCGATGCCAATCGTTTTCGTGTTCAGCCCTCTCGGTGTTCACAGTCGTCTAGCTTGAGAATGAGCTCGAGTTATACTCACATCAGAGTCACGTTGGATAAGCCCGACCTGGCTGATATGGGTTGCTATGAATCCACGTAGGAAAAAATGGGCCGAATCAACTACCCACGTGTGTTGGGTGGGTAGGCTATTGCAATAAAATGGGTTATGGAGTAGAATCTCAAAAATAAGTGATCATTTGGGGTGGTTTATTCAATTTTGCCATCTAACATTGATCGTCAATTTCAACAAATGACACGGGGAATTATTAATAGGTGGTGCATAGAGATATAATATATCAAAGGTATAACATTTCATGATTTATGAATCGAAGGTAGTGGGAGTATAAGGATTAACTTATTTTGAGACATTTTAAACTTCAAAAATCTTTAGGACGAAGGGAACATATTTTTTTATGTACATGTTTTGACACATTTTTATCTAGAAGTCAAGAGATGCCTGTATACTTTCTCCGTTCCAAAATATAACAACTTGTAACATTTGACATTAATTTTTCCTAAGCCATAACAGCTTCGTCTCCGCCTACTCCCTTCTCTCTACCAATGTCAATTACCCTTCATTTAGTTTCTCTATCTAATTTCTTATCTCAACCAATCATAACAATTGTTTATTCAAATTCACCTACGTTCATAATCTCCGTGCAAAACCTCAAAAAGGAAAATTACAAATCCCCACCCTTACTTAATTTTGTTGCAAAAAATACCCTAGGGCGCACATGTTTAATATAATCAGCCCATTATCGTTGATATAGAGTGACCACAGACTAAGCTAGCCGATTCAATTTTGTCCAAGTGCTTGTATTGGATTTATTTTTTGTGTTTCATTGAATTTCTTTTATATAGTGAAACTTAGTGCGGCGACATTTAAGCTTTTATCAACAATTTTATCTATGGTATCTTCAAAAAAGTATCAAGACTATCCTCCTAGAAGTATTTAATTTTGGTAAAAACCACACTGATAGCTCACAATTTATGAAAACATGTTGATTTGGCCTAACATGTGCACTGGTGTGGTTTTGCAATAAAACTAAGTAGGTGGGTGGACATTTGTAACAAAATAATTTATGAGATGGAATACCAAACTTTAAGTGACTTTGGGGGTGGTTTTTACAATTTTACCTAGGCAAGGGTGCATTTGTTGAGTTGGATTAGCCATATACCGACCTTACGATGTTCACTTCGATCAAACTGGTTAGCTTCGTTGTTACGAAACTTATCCACCTTGTGTTCAAGTTTTAAACTTAGCACGTGCGTTTGTATTTAAGATTAATTATTTTTTAGCAGTACGCATACAAATATACATGCATATGATGTGATTATTAGCTCTCCAGAATCTTGCTATTTAGAAGTATTAAACGTAGATTACTGATAAAACCAATTTCATAACCCCTGGGCTAATTTGCGAGACGAATCTAACGAGGTATATTAATCCATAATTAGCTGATAATTACTGTAGCATCACTGTAGCAAATCATGGATTTAATATACCTCATTAGATTTGTCCCGCAAATTAGCTCAGCGATTATGGAATGTGTTTTATCAATAATCAGGGATTATGGAATGGGTTTTATCAATAATCTATATTTAATACTTCTGAATAGTAAGATTCCTGAGGGCTAATAATTAGCCCTCTGGATCCAAACAAGGCCTATCTGTGTGCATTTAAAGGGTGAGTGTGCACGCGTGTTTATGAGCATTTGGTGAACCAGTCTCCATCACAGATCACAGTAGGGAGCCGGCCCATCTGAACACTAATATATGGGTTCTAAAAAAAACACTAATATATGGGCCAGCATTTATATACTTTAAAAATATCATTAGACCAATCAAACCATGCATCGACCCATCTGCTTAGATTATAGGCTTCACCATCGATCATCCAGCTCGACTGCCTTCTATTCGATCGCTTCCAACGATTCTCGTCCTCTATTGAGCACATGATGACCCTGATGTGGAGGCTTAGGGGTTAGAGCTGTGCTTAGTTGCAGTGGCGCCGGAGCTAGCGGCCACTGGTGAAGAAACCATATTTACTCCCGGTTTATAACCCCATGTAGTCCCGGAACTATGAATCCGGGACTAAAGATCGCTATTTTTAGTCCCGGGTGAAATAACCAGAGTAAAGATAGTTCTTTAGTCCCCATCAACCGGAACTAAAGAGAGGGATCTTTAGTCCTGGACCAACTGGGACTAAAGAGAGGATATATAGGGGCAGTCCCGATTGGTTCATTTTCTTTTTATTTTCTCCCAAATTGAGTGGGATGTATATACCCAGATCAAACAACAAATCCCCAAATCGAGTGTCATGTATATACCTAAATCAAACCTTAAATCCCCAAATCAAAGTAACATCACAAATCATTCACATCACAAATACAAATCCTAAGTTACTTACAAACAAATCAAATACATCACAAATTTTTAAAAAATTACACACAAATCAAATGTATCACAGATCGATTATACATCTCAGATCCATGCAATAAATCACAAATTTTAAAAAAGAAATTATACATCTCTCAATCACAAATTATAAAAAAAATAGAGGAGAGCCGGTGCGCTGCCGCCCCATGCGCGGCCCCGCCACCTGAGCCGCGCGCTGTGCCTCGTCGCCCAGCTACCGTGTGAGGGCGCGCGAGGCCGATAGATCATATTTCATCCACAATCTCATACAGAGTCTACTAATTTTATTTCTCTTGACAAACCAGTTTTATTGTTGTTAATAACTAATATAATTTTTACTTTTAGCTCGATTATTAAAAAATATTAAAAGTTACATAGTAATTTCTGCGGCAAAGTGCGGGGAATTACCTTGTTATATATATATTCTCCAACAATTTTCGCATGTAAATAGATCGAATTCAATTCTTGTCTTGTAATTAGTCCAGACCATTGCATGTACGATCCCACAAATCAAGTTTTGTTCTTGCATGGGTAACTTCAGGGAGACGAGGGAATCAGATTCTCGTTGATCAATCAGGAGCGTGATAGGCATTACAAGAAGTTCTATTTCCATGGCTTAGTTTGGTTTTGCAGGCATAATTGCAAGCAAAAACTTGGAGATGAAGCTAAACCTCTCCTCTCTTGCTTTGCTAGTTAACCATTCATACACGAAAACAAAAAGAGTATTAGAAAGATCGTAGCAATGATTTGTGTCCCTCGCTCTGAAATAGCAAGCAATTGGCAGAGAGCTTTTCTCACCACAATGTGTATCTGTGCCTGTACCCACAACGTGGTCACACATGCATACGTATATAGGATTACACTGCGAGCGTTGTCGTTGTTGCATTGCCCTTCACTAAATTGGAATCCGAGGATGTTGGAAGGCATAACACATGTCTATGTCTAGTATATATAAGAAATATGATTGTTTGACGAGAACAAAACAACAACGAATACACAGAAAATAGGAAACCATGTATTTTATTAATCTTGATTAACACGAATGTTTACAAATACATGGGGGCTCCCGCAGGAGTTCGCCTTTTGCTTTCGCGAGGATTGCTTAATAGAAAGGTATCTAGATTGGAGATTGCGTGAAGTCCGCTGATTCTTGGTGCCTAGCAATGAGGCGGCCGGTTAATTACATCCAAAAGACGAGCCTATGGAATACCTCCGATTAAGCTGCGCTTGTGATCGTCGTCTTCAAAATAATTTGTTCACCGAAGGTTAAGGTTGATACAGATTTAATATTGAGTACGGTAGAACGGGCGGTTTTGCCTCACCAACTCGGTCACGCTACATTAATATTATGTCGCGGTTTTGCTTCACCAACCTGGTCGGTGTATAGAATAGGTGTCGTAACGAAGGGGATAACTTTTGACTCGTCAGTGTCCAGTCATATATTCCGTACTTGAGTCTAGAGATAATCATGGAAAATCTACTAATGATAGTGGGCCCACCTTTAATTTAGTTGGAAATGCATCTGATTGATCGCCACAACAAATCAAACATAATCTACGTATATACCAGTCAATCTCTTTTTATTTAAACATGTCAAAACTTTAAACTATGCATCAATTTGAAATCTGTTTGCACTAATATTTTTTATTCAAAATATACAACAGAACAAGGTCCAATATATTTGGACACGTTTATATTTGATAATTTAGGGCCCACATGTCATAAAATCTCACTCCATATGGCAAAAAATATTTTCTATATCAATGTAAAATTGATGCATATTATTTGAAATATTTATTCTATGAATTTTAATAAAAAAAGTCATCGAATAATGATATTCATGTATCTGTGTACTCCTCCTTATATAATATTATATGGAATAACAAGCGCTTGTATGAGCATTTCCGACACTGCCACTCCCATAAACTCACATACGTAGATTATAGGCAAATTTTGCTACAGGACACTGCTATTGTGTGGTTTTAGTTGTGAGACACTGCCCAACTCACTTTTAGGGGAAAACACTCCATAAATTGGTAATTTGCCAATGGACACCACACCGATTAAAATAATGATTTTCGGTTGAGGAGGAGGGAGAATCATGTGAAATGTCAAAAATACCCTTGGGTCCATGTGTCATCCCTCCATCTCTCTTCCTCTCTTTCTCCCTCCTTTCTCTCTTCTCCCGGTCGTGGCTAGCTTGTTCGGTGATGGCGGTGACGCGCGGAGCGCGCGCGGCCTACTCGGACCGCTGGCCGCTGGAGGACCTCCTTCTCCACACCTGACGGCGTACTTCGCCGATGCCGCCGTTGTCCACCCCTGATGATCTCCCGTAGCCGCCGCTCCACTGGTGCCGCGTCGTCGTCTGGCCGTGGCCGCTCTCCCTCGCCCACGCCCGTACCTGCAGCTGCCCCGACTGCCGCGTCTCGGCAGCGGGGGAGACGGTGACGGCGACGAAGATATTTCCACCTCTCCTCGCCCCAGCCACCTCATGCCAGCGCTCCTGATCTCCTTCTCGGCCGGCGGCGGTGCGCTTGGCTTCCAGCACGGCGTCTCCGCCTGCTGCTCTGCAGCCTCTACTACTGCACGCTGCAAGAATGCATCAGGATTGTACGGTAAATTGCACAGCCATGAATTAATCAAGCATCAACATATACATTGATGATGGGCCAGAGATTTGAGTTTCTTTTTACTCGGGCATGGAAAGGGCAGTATGTCTCGAGTTAGGGTGCGGCTGCGTGTGCCAGAGCGGCCTAGCAAAAATGTCAGCTTCAGTTACAGTCTGCAAACTTAGTCCCAATTTTATCGACATTGCTCCGCCGCCGCCGTGCTCATGTGCTCGGTGCCGCCGCTTGCCATCGCGCTGTGCGTCGGGTGGCCGCTGTGCCTTGTCGTCGTTGGCGGTGGGTCCCCGGCGGTGCGCCGTCGCTTTCCTGGCCGTGAGCCGAGCCGTCCCGGCTCGGGCCGTCGCACCGACCGTGAGTTGTGCGGCTGCTAACCTGCGGCAGGACGAAGAAGAAGAAGGGAGAAAGAAAAGAAAGAGAGGAAGAGTGATGAAGAGCTGACATGTGGGCCCAAGGGTATTTTTGATATTTCACGCGATTTTCTCTCCTCCTCAACTAGAAATCATTATTTTAATCGGCAGGGTGTCTATTGGCAAATTACCATGTTTATGGAGTGTTTTTCCCCAAAAGTGAGTTTGGCAGTGTCCCATGGTTAAAACCACACAATAGCAGTGCCTGTAGCAAAAATTTGCCTAAATTATATCTCTATTAACACCTCCGTGTAGAACAGACTTTTATCCAAACATACACCCTAGAACCTCTAGGCGACAATAATTGAGAAGGATGGTCCGCCGAAGCAGCGGCAGAGCTAGCTCCCCCTACAACTACTAATATATAGTATCCATCAATACCTAAAATAAATTAATCGATGAACAAAAAAAAACACTATTAGTCGTATGGGCTCAACAACGACCACTAGTGGAGAAATCATCTTTGCTCGGTCGGCCGAAATCCACGATAGTCCCGTTCCACTAAAAACCGGGACTAAAGATGATCTTTAGTCCCGATGCAAAAGGTTAGAGCTACTTTTTGATCTTTAGTCCCGGTTGATATTTCTAAAGATCATTTTTAGTCCCGGTTCAAAAGACGGCAGGTGGTGTTAGACCCCTTTTTATCTTTAGTCCCGGTTGGTCTATTTTTAGTTCCGATTGGTGCTACCAACAGGGAAAAAAGATCGAGATTGAGAGGACCGAGGCGCACGGGAGATCAGTTAATAAGTTTTGACCTTTATCTCCTATTCTCCTCACTCACGCATCTCTTCCTCTTCCTCCTCCCATCTCTTCCTCTACCTCGTCTGGATCCGCCCCCTCCTCTCTCTCCCCACTTCTCAGGCGGCGGTGGCCGGGCGGCCGCGGAGGCGGACTCGCGCGGCCGGGCGGCGGAGG
>CM020188.1:13019159-13034373 GCA_009805545.1 Oryza longistaminata | reverse complement strand
CCCCCCAAAAAAAACGGCGACAAGCCGTGGCCCGCTGCGTCCCGGCCGCCGCCGCCAGGCCGCCAAGCCGCCAGCGCGCGCCTCGCCTGGCCCTCCGCGCCGCCGCGCCAGCCGGCGCGGGCCGGCCCCTGCACCCCGTCCGGTTGCAGAGGGGTGGCCGAGGAGGGAGAGGAGGAGAGGAAGGAAGGAGGGGAGGAAGAAAAGATAAGGGTGACTCTGGTGGGGGAGATGAGTTAAAAAAGGAGGAGTAGGAGATTGTATTGATCCGATCCGCGTGAACTACCCCGCTTTATGTCGAGCTCTTTTTCCCTTGGTAACACCCAACCGGACTAAAACATACTCCTTTTTATCCGATTGGGTTTACAACCGGGACTAAAGATCAAAAAGAGAAATCTAAGCTTTCAAACGGGACTAAAGATCATTTTAGTCCCGGTTTTTAATGAACCGGGACTATTGTGAATTTCGGCCGACCGACCAAAGATGGTCTCCACCAGTGAAGGTACCCTTGCATGCATTGCATGGACGTTTACTGCCTCTCCTTTGATGCTTTGCCAGACCAAACGCTACTCCTACTACTCGTCTGCGTTTGGCATGCCGTAGCCTGTAGGCCTAAAGACATTTTAGGTTCGTGCGGTATCAAAATCAAAACATCATAATATCGATGGGACGGTCACGGAGGCGAGATGTACATACATCTTGTATGAGTTGCAAGAACAGACACTGCGAGTGCAGCATAGGAAGGTCTTGTTTTTCTTTGAGTTGGATAAATTTTAAGACTTGTTTCATGTGTTGCCAATCTTTTGCTCCTGTTTTCAAAAATTTTGGTAAACTTCAATAATGGCCAAATGCATGTTTAATTTGGATACTACTAAATTCTACCTATAATAGTTTAAATTCAATTACGTACAAATTTTAATTTTACCAAACTGACTAAGATTTTAGCACTACCAATACTTTTCGGTAGAGCAAAAAATTTGGCTTCAAACCAAAGTAAGCCTTAGAATTACTTAGGATGTTTTTCGTTGTTACTTGTTGCTGGCATTTCTGTCTTGTTTATTTCCTGCTAAAAATAGTTTTCTTACCATTAAAATTATTTATCATTTTTTCGATCACGTATTATCGCTTAATTAATATAAGCCGCCAGCCATCAAAATGGCCTTCCAAATAGACATCGATCACTTAAGTGAAGTTGCTTTTTTCTTCACTTTGATTAATCGGTCACCTAACTATAATAAATTTCAGCCATCTATTCATTGTACAACCTTTTTTTTGGAATCTCATTTTTTACTCGTACTCCCTCTATCTCATAATATATAAGGACGCGCACGCCATTTCAGATTCAACCTTAAAACATTTGACCAAAACACTTAGTATAATATGAAATGAATTTTATTTGCTAAAAAATTATATTATTAGATTGAGATTTAAATTTTACTTTCATATGGATAATTTTTGCTACAATCTTTATAGCATATGAGAAATATAAGCTAAAGGCTGTTAGTTTGGAGATTTAGTGACCAAACTTGGCCCCACCGTCTTATAATTATGGGATAGAGGGAGTAGATTTTTAAAATTTGCAAAAACCAATCCAAAACCACTACGTTTTGATTACCACAACAGACATAAACGTCTGCACACACACCACTACACGGCAACAGTACACTCACCCTCAGCGAATGTTGCCTTCCTATCAACACGCTTAAAAAAGATGAAACCAGCAGCACATCCCTATATTCTCAGCAAAATCTATTTGAAAGCCCATTTATATTGAGTTTTGTTCGATTGTTTGCTGTGAATCACTAAATTTGTCTTAAGATTGATCACTTCACAAAGTTTCTCCGGAGATTTTTTTTCCGTATCAAAATTGATAATGACCATTGTTCATCATCCGTTTATCATCTCAAGTTTAAGTGAAATGGTGCATTGGTGCCAATTATATATATGCCAGATTTAGTTTCTGGCATGGTGGTGCTTAGGGGTGGTATTCTCGGATTCTCAAACAATGGATGCATCGCTGTCTGTTGATTTTGCCTTGGGCTGTGAAGAGGATCGGACTTCGGAGCTACTTCCTCCATTTCAGGTTATAAAAGGTTTGCTTGTTGGTTAAAATCAACGGCTTTCAAGTTTAACCAATTTATAGGAAATAGTAATATTTTCGACCCAGGATATTTTTATTTATAAAAAATATATTTAATTACTAATTTAATAAATTAATTTGGTAATATAAATATTATTATATTTGTATATAAACTAGTTTAAAACTTAAGCAGTCCAAAATATCTTATAACTGAAATAGAGGAGTTGTAGGCTAGAGAGAGTGGGGGGCGTCTTGCTGGAGGGGTGAAGAGGCTTAGTGTTGCTTTTAGTGACATTGTAAAAAAAATGCCTCTTGACAGTAAACGTTGTTATGGTAACTTATAGTGAGCATAACGAAATTCATTGAGGATAAAAATTAAAGAGCTAATGGATCTTGGCACCATTCATTGAAACAAGTGGCCTTACAGGTTCTTATTTTTGTTTTTACGTTACCGAAAGACCACACCCAAACATACACATCACCGGCACACGCTTAAAGAGATGACCAGGGGACGAATATCCATACTAACAAAAATTTTCACTGAAAAAGCACATGCATAATATTTATGCGCACCCAATGTATTGAACCCTGCAGGTGAGTAAAACCACCACATCACCGATGCTTTACGTTACCTTTGTGGTGCAAGCTAACAACGTGCTTAAAAGGAAAAGTTTTTTTCTTTCTGTGACTCACCAATGGTGGATTAGTACTCGGGTGCCATTGTAAGCAGTTCTGCTATCAATGAAATGATTTGCAAAACCCCTTTTGCGTGTTCCTTGAAATTTTGTTCTTCCTCACGCACTTCAGACAATATTACGTTTAAAACAACAAATTGACATAAGCTGAAAATTATATGTGATCGGTAATTGGATGTTACAAATGTTACAATGCCAATTCTTGGCTTTGGAGAAATTTGCAATGTTTGGTTCTCCCGATGAGCGCGGCCTCCATGCATAGTTGATCCGCATCTCTTTCCACCAGCAAACAGTGCAACCAATGCAACCGTTGAAATAAGAATGAATTACGTCAGAAAAAAGGTGCGAGTATTAATAATATCGCAGAGGATCGGTGATGCGTGGGATAGCGCAAAACGAAGTCGGGCAAATGCATCATTTGCAAAAAATGAAAAGTAATTACAACAACAAATCCCACTAGGCCACACACGAATCGGCCAGATAATGACCCGCACTGATTACATTGACTTACTATGTTGCCTGCGTGTAAGCCATCTGTAAATCAATTGGCTATCTAAATTCTAACCTCAATTCTGCTGTAACATAATAATCTATGGTGTGAAGTGCACCACACTGAAACTCGAATCAGTAACCAATTTAATGGCAGCCGGCCTTGGCCTTTGCATGGATAATTACCTTTGTGTTAAGTTTACGCGACCGCGCGTTTCTTGTGTGCTCAGCCATACCATGCTCTCTGAAAATCTTTAATCACATTTGGAGTAGGCTAGCTAACTGCCAGGAAATAAATACACGAGTTTGACATAATCAGGGGCCATGGGCAGCATGGCAGTTTCAATTCTCGGCCGGGCCGTTCTTCTGTCTCTGCATGACATCATCTAAACACAGACAGCAACGTAAAAGAAGGAAACGGCAAGAACCGAAAAGGAACACTTCTAAAAATACCCGACAGACATATTACTTAAAAATTAAGCTTAGCTTTCAGGAGAAAAATTCAGTCATTTCTATGAAACTGACGGGAAACCGAGGGAGAGCAAAAGCGAAATTCCCGTAGCAATCATCAGCCCAATATCTCGCGAAAACACGAACGAATGCAAATGCATTCTTCCCTGATTGCAACTGATGCAAGGTACATACCAGGACTATATACCTGCGTACTCTGAGATTACCTTGTTGATGTCTGACTGCTCGATGTATGGCAAGTGAGAAAAGACCGGGATGGAGAAGGAGACCACGTGCAGTGCGAGTTCGTACTAAACTTCCAACCCACGGAGGCTAGAGGAGAAGAAGAAGATTGAAGAAGATCAACAAGCATGCAGTGCCCTGCTTCCCTCAACGCGTCCTTCTCACTGCTAGTCTAGCTCCTGCATGACGACGTCGACAGTAGATCACCAAATGCTTCCTCGTTCTCTTCTGATATCGAGTTCTCCACATGTACACTCACCCTGCTTGAGAAATGGCAGAGAGGATGAAGAGAAATCCTCCCCTTTTATACCCCACTACCCCCATAGAATTGATCCCGAAAAGAGAGAGACCAAGATGGTACAATGGAGTGTTGGAGTGGAAATGATCAAACTTGTTAGCTACTATAGGATATACTAGGCTGCTAGGGATCGAGAGACATGAAGAGGAGAAAGAGGGTGCCGGATCGAGCTAGGAGATCGAGGGTCGTCGTCCTCGTTGGGAAGAAAGGAAATGCTAAGCAGGCTGGGGGCCGGCGAGTATCAAGCTTTATCTCGGCTGCTGCATCCTTGTCGGGTCACTAATTGCGTAAGAGCAAGTTTAATTAGTTATAGCAAACTACTACTTTAATTCATCTATAGACAATCCTAATAGCTCATCATACAATAGTTATATACTACACTATCCAATAACTGGTCTCATCTGTCATACACACACCCGGCGTTTGGAGTCCGTACTACAGCTGGCTACAAATCTATAGCTCGCTGCTCTTTTCCTCTTCTTAGAGAGGTACATAGCGGACTATTAGCCCAGCTATAAACATATTTTAATAAGATAAAAGATGAGAGAGAAGAAGCGCGGACTAAGATCTATAGTCAGCTGAGCAGCCGGACTCCAAGACGCAATGTGTGATATGGCAGTGGTGGACCATATGTTAATAGTATGTAAGCAAACTATTATATGAATTGGCTATTTAGACCGGTTATAGATAAATTAGAGTTAATAGTGGGCTCCATGTGAATTAGGCGCGGCGGCGGCGCGCGACTAGGCAGCGGCTTTCTTTCTTTTTCTTTATTTTGATTTGTGTGTGATGTGAATATGTGATGTATTTGATTTGTGTGTGATGTGAATATGTGATGTATTTGATTTGTGTGTGATGTGAATATGTGATGTATTTGTGATGAATTTTGTAGAAGTTGTGATGTAATTTTTTAAGATTTTGTTATGTATTTAGAGATTGATTTGAGAATTTGGAGACTATTCGGGGATGATTGATTTGGGATTTTGGGATGGGATAGAGTGAATCAATATATTAAAAATAATGAAGAAAAGAATAGAATGAAGTAGCAACCTGAGCTAGCCTCTTTAGTCCCGGTACTCTTTCTTTAGTCCCGAACCGGAACTAAAAATGGATTTTTACTCCCGGTTTTTTCACCCGGGACTAAAGATAGCGATCTTTAGTCCCGGATTCGTAGTCCCGGTTGGAAAACCGGGACTACAGGGGGTTACGAACCGGGAGTAAAGCCCCTTTCTCCACCAGTGAATGGAACACCTTTATTCTCCCATGTATACTACTCCCTCCGTTTTAGGTTATAAAATGTTTTAACTTTGGTCAAAGTCAAACTATTTTAAGTTCGACTAAGTTTATAGACAAATATAGTAATATTTATAATACTAAATTAGTTTTATAAAATAAATAATTGAATATATTTTCATAATAAATTTATCTTGGGTTAAAAATGTTACTACTTTTTTCTTCAAACTTGGTCAAATTTAAAGCGGTTTGATTTTGATCAAAGACAAAACGTCTTATAAACTGAAACGGAGGGAGTAGAAACTAGATTGGTAGGTAAAGATAGAAGATATGATAGTGTTTTGGTGTCTCACAAGTCACAACTCACAAGTAGTTGACAGTTAGGTTTAAGTGTATTGCTCTGTTCATGATGAGCTTATTCTATTGTCTGTTGCTTTAATTTGTCCCTTGCAGCTGTTTCCAAAGTAATGGACTTTTGTGAGATATATATGGAATTATTAACATACAACCAAGAAAAAAAAACACTATTCCTGATCGGTGTTGTTTTCTCCGGAACCAGTTGTTATGAAAATACAATAGTGTTTCCATCTTCCGTCAATCAAACAATATATCAAACTACTTTTAAAAAATAATTTTTCTATACATGAGCCCTTATAGGTTGTAAGCAGACCGTAACACATCGCGTATACAATTGATCAATCCTGTGCAGTACTTTATTTTGTTAGGCAATTTGGCACTGTCGAAACGATAAAACATAAAAGTCATGGCTTTTATTACTCACATTTCTTCAGCTTTAGCTTTTCTAAAGCTACAGAAAATGAAAATAATGCCTTCTAGATCCAGAGTTTGATCGACATGCATTACTAGTGTGGAGACCATTGTTGAGTTATTGATCGTCCCTAGCTTGTCGACTGAATCTGTACTGGCCAGATCTGAAGCAATTGGTGGAGAAGCTCCACTGTTAGAAAGAGTAATTCCCATAGAGCTCCGAATGCCAACGGTTGTACCTCTCCATTATTAGCCCATGGCTCACCCTCAGCGACTGTTGCTTTCACTCATGTATGCTTTCATCCGTGTGAGACACGCGGATCGCCACACAGAGGGTGACATAAATTAATGAAAACATGATAGTAACATCTAATGATCTAATCCCCTCATTGCTAAAATAAACAAACTCCTAAAATCCTAAGAAAAAGTTTAGAAGCGAAGAAAAAGAATAATACAGTGTCTCTTACGAAAGTAGTGCTTTGCCGTTTCAAATTACCTGTAATTGTAGCTTTTATATCCTAACGAAATTGCAATTAGGGAATAGTACCCTAATTGTCACAGTTTTGAGATTCCATCCCATAATTTATTTTCTTGCCATAGCCCACCACCACTCTGTCAGGTCGAAATTGCCCCCTCCATACAAATGATTAGTTGATTTGGCTCATTTTTATCAATGTGGATTTGCCGTCAATCAATGATGCCGATGCCAATCGTTTTCGTGTTCAGCCCTCTCGGTGTTCACAGTCGTCTAGCTTGAGAATGAGCTCGAGTTAGACTCACATCAGAGTCACGTTGGATAAGCCCGACCTGGCTGATATGGGTTGCTATGAATCCACGTAGGAAAAAATGGGCTGAATCAACTACCCACGTGTGTTGGGTGTGTAGGCTATTGCAATAAAATGGGTTATGGAGTAGAATATCAAAAATAAGTGATCATTTGGGGGTGGTTTATTCAATTTTGCCATCTAACATTGATCGTCAATTTCAACAAATGACACGGGGAATTATTAATAGGTGGTGCGTAGAGATATAATATATCAAAGGTATAACATTTCATGATTTATGAATCGAAGGTAGTGGGAGTATAAGGATTAACTTATTTTGAGACATTTTAAACTTCAAAAATCTTTAGGACGAAGGGAACATATTTTTTTATGTACATGTTTTGACACATTTTTATCTAGAAGTCAAGAGATGCCTGTATACTTTCTCCGTTCCAAAATATAACAACTTGTAACATTTGACATTAATTTTTCCTAAGCCATAACAGCTTCGTCTCCGCCTACTCCCTTCTCTCTACCAATGTCAATTACCCTTCATTTAGTTTCTCTATCTAATTTCTTATCTCAACCAATCATAACAATTGTTTATTCAAATTCACCTACGTTCGTAATCTCCGTGCAAAACCTCAAAAAGGAAAATTACAAATCCCCACCCTTACTTAATTTTGTTGCAAAAAATACCCTAGGGCGCACATGTTTAATATAATCAGCCCATTATCGTTGATATAGAGCGACCACAGACTAAGCTAGCCGATTCAATTTTGTCCAAGTGCTTGTATTGGATTTATTTTTTGTGTTTCATTGAATTTCTTTTATATAGTGAAACTTAGTGCGGCGACATTTAAGCTTTTATCAACAATTTTATCTATGGTATCTTCAAAAAAGTATCAAGACTATCTTCCTAGAAGTATTTAATTTTGGTAAAAACCACACTGATAGCTCACAATTTATGAAAACATGTTGATTTGGCCTAACGTGTGCACTGGTGTGGTTTTGCAATAAAACTAAGTAGGTGGGTGGACATTTGTAACAAAATGATTTATGAGATGGAATGTCAAACTTTAAGTGACTTTGGGGGTGTTTTTTACAATTTTACCTAGGCAAGGGTGCATTTGTTGAGTTGGATTAGCCATATACCGACCTTACGATGTTCACTTCGATCAAACTGGTTAGCTTCGTTGTTATGAAACTTATCCACCTTGTGTTCAACTTTTAAACTTAGCACGTGCGTTTGTATTTATGATTAATTATTTTTTAGCAGTACGCATACAAATATACATGCATATGATGTGATTATTAGCCCTTCATAATCTTGCTATTTAGAAGTATTAAATGTAGATTACTGATAAAACCAATTTCATAACCCCTGGGCTAATTTGCGAGACGAATCTAATGAGGTATATTAATCCATAATTAGCGGATAATTACTGTAGCATCACTGTAGCAAATCATGGATTTAATATACATCGTTAGATTCGTCTCGCAAATTAGCTCAGCGATTATGGAATGTGTTTTATCAATAATCAGGGATTATGGAATGGGTTTTATCAATAATCTATATTTAATACTTCTCAATAGCAAGATTCCTGAGAGCTAATAATTAGCCCTCTGGATCCAAACAAGACCTATGTGTGTGCATTTAAAGGGTGAGTATGCACGCGTGTTTATGAGCATTTGGTGAACTAGTCTCCATCACAGATCACACTAGGGAGCCGGCCCATCTGAACACTAATATATGGGTTCTAAAAAAACACTAATATATGGGCCAGCATTTATATACTGCAAAAATATCATTAGACCAATCAAACCATGCATCGACCCATCTGCTTAGATTATAGGCTTCACCATCGATCATCCAGCTCGACTGCCTTCTATTCGATCGCTTCCAACGATTCTTGTCCTCTATTGAGCACATGATGACCCTGATGTGGAGGCTTAGGGGTTAGAGCTGTGCTTAGTTGCAGTGGCGCCGGAGCTAGCGGCCACTGGTGAAGAAATCATATTTACTCCCGGTTTATAACCCCATGTAGTCCCGGAACTATGAATCCGGGACTAAAGATCGCTATAAAAAGAATTGCCTTCGCAATTTTGCAACTATTACTAGTCCAGTTCGTTTACTCTATTCAGCACACTTTCCGTAGCCAACGCAAGGCACCTCTTGTCTTCTTGAGGCGCTGCATCGCGCCCGCGGGTCTCGACTCGCCCAGCCGCCGCCGCCGCCGTCGCAGGCCGCCTTCCCTGTCTCCGTCCCCACCAGCCGCAGCCCCTCCCCGTCCACCCGCCGTGCTGCGACGGCCGGACTGCCGCCCTGCCGGTGCCCGCAGGCTTAGTGCGGCGGCCGCCACAACCGGCTACCCCCCGCTCCATTGGCCCAATTAAGAAGGCCTACAAAATCTCGGTGAGCTCTCTATTAGGCTTGTCTTGGTTAAGAACACAGTGGAATACTAGCCAAGAGCCCGTGCGTTGCATTGCAACGGGATAAATTGTGTTTCTAGTCTAGCTTATTAAGTCAACTAAGCACATACTTAGTTTAAGTAGTACTTTTTCTTATTGAACAAATACGGTGATTTCGAAATTTGGGGAGAGCGAGCAGTGAAACGGGGTGGAGGGTGGTGTGACAGTATAGATTGTGGGGGTTAAATTTCAGTGGTAGAGTTGGTATGGCAGAACGGGCGCCACCAATATTGATATTTTAAGTAGTATAGATATGTGACACATTATTGAGCAATAGTTTGTTCATATTTACTGAGGGAGGATTTCTTCTCCCATATTGGTGAGGATGATATAGCAAAGAATTCCATGGCTATGAGAAAACATAGAGCAGGGTAGTACTAGCCCTGTAATATCTATTTATAAGATCCTTTGTTTTTGGACCATTTATTTTGTTCCATTTTCAAATTATGAACTTACCTTGCTGATTTTAGACATTTTGTGATTTAACAAATTTTGTACACACATATTGGATTTACGGTATAACTGAAATCTGGTAAGCGAAGTAGGCACATCACTGCTAGCAGTCTGCCCTTGCTTCAAATCATATTTCTAATGTGTACAACACAGGGCCGCTGTTCCTCTAGCTAAAAGTCTCGGTAATTGTTCATACATGGCCTGATTTTGGATCATAACTCGTGTGATATTTTTTATCAACAGGGTGTTCATAAATCTTGATAGATGGTAGTATCATTTGACTGAAGTACCTCTAGCCTCTCCAGTTAATTTATTGCGAGGGGCAAGATCATGTCGGCGGAAGCACATAAGCTTCGGTTCGTTAGGTGCCCAAAATGCCTCCAGCTTCTTGTGGAATATCCATCCATTTCTGTCTACCAGTGCGGTGGCTGTGGTGCTGTTCTTAGAGGTATAAATCTCATAATTTCTGCCATTCGCTGATTCAGTAATATTTACATCTTCGCATAAAACAGTTTTGATTTATATTAAGTCTATAATGATGCAGCAAAGAACCGAGTCATGTCTGTCACACAAACTGGATCCAAACCTGATGAACACAACAATATTTCAAGTAGCTTGAATGGGTCCTCTCAGGACAACGAATCAGCTTGCTCAGATGGACAGAAAATTGACTCTTCTAGTGCTCAGCCTAATGAAGACGCTGTGGAGGAAAACATTCCCTCCACTACCAAGGATGCAAAATCATGTGAAGCAGTAAATCAAGAACAAAATACGACCACTGTACAGAGCGTAACCCCTACCGAGGATGAGAATAAGGAGAAATGTCCTACAACTGATGCAGATATCCGAGACACTGGTTGTATGGTCAAAGTGCCACATGATATGTGCACTGGAGCTGATTCTAGTCCTATGTTGATTGACAAAGTAGAGAATATTGGCACAAGTGAAAATACAGACTTGGGAAAAGGTTACAGTTACGATTGTGTATCTGATGGAAATGCTGGTAGTGATGTTGCTGCTGTCCACATTGCAGGTGAGGAACCTGGAGCAATTTCTAATCATAGTATGAAGGGGGAGGTAGATAGTGTGACTGACCAAATATTTTCTGTTAGCAATAAAAATGTGAACTGCAAAGAGTTAGATGAAAGAACCAATCTGTGTAAGGAAACTGAGGCCAAGTCTTGTAATGGATTGATTCAAATGGAGGAGAGTTCACAGCCGAATGAAGGTTTTCATGTTGAATCTCATGAAGATCTGATTGAAGAATTGGAAAGATCTCTATCATTTAGTGATGATGAAGAGAGCTTGTTGGATGCAACTGGCAACAATGAACTTAATGAAGCTCTACAGTTTCAAATTGATAGCAGGAGATTTTCTCCAGGTAGCAAAATGAATGATGCTTCTCGAAGTGATCCGCATGGTCGACTGATTGAAGAACTGGAGAGATCTTTCAGTGATGCAGAAGAAGCAGCGGAGCAGCATGTCGTGGTTGTGGATAAGGTCATTACAGAGAGAGATTTTGGTAATGAGCATGGCAAGGTTCCAACTTCCCTGGTTGCTGAAAGTGCACATCCATGTGAAGGAAACATCTCATCATATGATGATGGGCATCAGAAATCTGGTCAGAGTTTTCAACAGAATGAACTAATAGCTGATGAAACTGAAGAAAAGGAGCATGGTCTCTTGGAAAATGACAGCAAGATCAACTGTATTCATGGGAATGAGCATGCCATGGTTACAGACAATGACATTGCAGAGATTCATAGTGAGCATGATAAGGATCCGCAGTTGCTGGATGGTGAAAGTGCAAAATTATGTGAAGGAGACATTTCTTCATTTGATGGACATCTCAAATCTGGACAATGTTTTCAAGAAGATGAGCCAACTGCTGATGGAAATAAACAAAAGGAGGAGAGCCATATGGGCAATAACAATGTGACCGACTGTGCACATGAGGATAATGCAGCTGTTGTTGGTTTCTCAAGCTTATCAAATGATGGGATTCACTGCAAATCACCTAGATTTAATGAGAAAGAAGATGAGAGATCAGATAAATACAGAGCTAATCAACTTTATCAGGGACTTTCACTTGATTCTGAGGACTTCATGTCAATCCAAAACTTTATCGAGTCACAAATGGATGGGACATCAAGTTCTCTCTCAAGTGGGTCTCCCAATCAAGGAAATTTGGCTCTGAAATCATCAACCAAATTCAAGTTTGATCGACTTGAGCGCCTCAAGAAGATCGATGAGCTAAGAGATCAGCTAAATAGGCTTTGTAGCAAAAAGCGCTTGGAGAATAGGTATCGGATGAAAGGCCTTGAGTACCAGCCACAACTGAGTAGCTACTACGTTGACCAACATAGTCAAAATGTTGATGCAGATTCCATCCAAAGTTCCTCTACTCTAGGGTCCTATTATTGGAATGGAAAGCAACCAAGTTACCCTCCACGAAACCAGTTCTCGCCACCTCATTCATGCACACACTGCCATTTTGGGCATGTGGAAACGCACATGCCACACAATTATGGTGCTTGGGATGAGTTCAATTCGTATTACCAGCCTTCATATGCTGGAAGCTCAATCATTGATCATGACTCACTCAATTCAAGCTACAAGGAGCAGAAGCGAGTGGTGCGAAAGCATATTTTGCGGCCTGTGTCAGGTGCTTCACCATTTACAGTATGCAATAGCTGTTTCAATTTAGTTCAAATGCCATCAGATATCTACATATCCAAAACAAAGATGGGCAAAATGCAGTGCGGCCAGTGCTCCAAGGTTCTTGTATTATCATTTCCTGCCATACACCACGCGTGTGCAAATAGCAGTAAGGAGGTAGCCTCAAAATCAAACAAGCACAAAGGCAGCATAGTCGTTAAGCCTGAGGATGCTGCTTCTCATTCTGCTGAGTCCTTTACTCGAGATCCTGTCAGTATGAATGAAGAATATGGAGCATCTTTCACAAGAAGCTTCTCTACTCAAGCTGGATCAGCCCTTGCTGCCTCACAAAGTGGCAAGAATGTTTCAGATTCGACACTTCATAGACTCATGGGATATGATTCAGCAAGCCAGCTACTACATGACTTACGTCACAGCAAGGTTTATGATGACGGATACGAGAGCTTTGAGTCAATGGTGCCAGTATCCAGCAGAGTATCCAGAAGAAAGAACACTTGAGGTTTTGCAGTGCTCCTTGTAAGCAGGATTATAAGGCAAACAGTTTTGCGGATCCGTTGTTAAGTTCGTTTTTGAAAACATGCGGACATCTTGCCTGCAAATAGTTTCACAAGTTTTCCCATGGAAATCTGAATCCATTTGATGTTATTGTTTGTCAGATTCTTTGGTTATCTTGGTATATGTGCTGTATATTCTTTTGCTGTAAATTTGTTAATATTCAAGATTATAATAACATTTTGTCTGTGATTTTTGTCCAATTCAACATCATGTTTCCTGGTTTACTCTGCAATGTGAGTGTTCCATTTGGTTAGTGAAAATTGACTCTGTTTTTATGCTCTTATGATAGAAGCATTACAGTTTCAAGCCATTGATTGTTTGGTAAGTCATTAATAATAATCCCCTGTTTTATAAGCATCGTCATTTCTCTGCAGGACTTCTGTTACTATGCCAACACTTTTCTCCTTGTTATGATTCTCTTCTATCCAAAGGACGAAAAGCTTTTCATGGTTTGCTTCTCATTTGCAGAGGTATGGGAAGTTAGAAGTATTCATGTTGATTTCTGGTCTGCACCCATCTCGTAGCATGTGTGATTTTTTGGTTTGCCATGAATTCTTGCAGGGGCCGCTTGCTTGGGCATTAATTGTGTGGCGCTGCAGCTTGGTTTTTAGCTCATTTGATAAACTTGTTAGTGTCCTGATTCACCTTTTGCCTGGTAAGCGGTCTCACAATTCAACGTCCCAGTTTACTCTCTAGGAACTGTTAGTTACGTAAGTGTAGTATCATTTTAGGGTAGTGAACCACATGATTTACTTGTTTATCGAATCTCTTTTACTATCATTTGCAAGTAAGATACAGAGGATTTACTGCAAAACCTTGTAGCATATTATTCCAATATGGTAGCTCATGGTTTTTTAAACTAGCACATTCATTTTTAGTTACTAAACTTCTGGTATTTTTCTTATTGCTGACAATTTCATGCTCTGTTCTAAATAAAGGGTGTTGTGGCCTTGTAAAATGTTGTTTACAAGGGAAAGGCAGTCTATCCATCGTGTTAAATTTAGAGGCAATTAAGCGTGCAAATAACCTAGAAATTTAGACCGTTTGGCAGTTGTTGAGCATTTTCTAGTTGTTGTACGGTAGAAATCCTCCTTTTGGATTACAAAATATAGCATGGAACATTTAATTGAAGCATGGCTCAGTTCTGAGTTAACTCTGACCGGGCTTCTCCCTGTTGAACTATCAAACTTTGTGGCTTGTTGGACCAACTTAGGGCCTGTTTGGTAGAGCTCCAGCTACTAAATTTAACTCCAAGAGTTGGGTCTGGAGTGAAGTTGTGGAGCTACCCAAACCCAGCTCCACCTCTCTAGTTCATTTTGTGAGAGAGCTCCACTCCCATTTTAGGTGGAGCGGAAACTATTTGGCTGGGCTCTAACTCTAGGAGAGGTAGAGCTGGAGCTGGAGCTGTGCCAAACAGGCCCTTAAGATTTGTTGTTTGATTGGCAATGTGGTACATGGGGTCCCTTTATATGTATGGATGACTGACTTGACCCTTAAGAAAGTAATCCTAATATCATGGAAACCAGCAGCCTGATTGTTATCTCTAATTTTTTGATAAATCTTATCACTTCCTTACCTAATCTTCCAAATGGGTGCCACAAGGATTGCAAGAAGTGTTGGTCTACGACCATAACAGTTGATGACCTCAGATTCCAGATATGAAACAGACCTGTCTGCACTAAATGTATTAGGGTTATATGTACTTATATTCTCCATCTGGCGCATTTTAAAATGTTTTGAGTTTACATGACTGACATACTGGCAAATAATTTTTACAGGCATAGTTATATTCACTATCCGGTGGTGGAATCCACAAACTTTTGCTGCGATGCATCCAGAAGGAAGAGCAGCCAGAGTCACATGGCCTTATGTGGAGGACAAATCATACCTGTGGACATGGCTGTTTGTTGTTCCTCTAGCTGCTTACACCCTGTGGCAACTTATGTATTTTCTCATAGTTAATGTGCTGCGTCGGCAAAGGCTGTTAAAGGATCCTGAAGTCATGACATCATACAGGTACATCTTTGTTGTTCTTGGC
>CM020188.1:12999596-13013391 GCA_009805545.1 Oryza longistaminata | reverse complement strand
TGCCTGTCCCTGATGATGGTGCCGTCGTCATCATCATCAACGACCTAGCTGGGCACCGGAGCGGCGACCGCCATCCTGTTCGAGCGGTTGTTGCAAACAAGCTCAGCTCAGCTCGCGCGCTGGTGCGTGTGCTTGGGGTAGCTTGGGGTGTGTGATGCTCCGAAGAAGAAGCTGGAGGTTGAATCTAAATAGATATATATGTCTAGATTCATTAACATCAATATGAACGTGAGAAATGCTAGAATGACTTACATTATGAAAGACTTACATTATGAAACGGAGGGAGTAGAAAGTATTATAATATGAAACGGAGGAAGTATCATATAAGCGTCACATCAACGCCACGTAGGACGAAAACCAAGTTAACACCGCCACGTCGCTACGTCAGCGAAACCGTCCTCGAAAACCACCGAGGAAGTCGGATTGCACCGGTTTTGATAATTGAAGGGTCGAGATATCCGGTATTGTGATTCAGGCACTATGGAAGGGAGTCGAAGTGAACTTATTCCTTTATAAATTACCTTCCGTCCCAGCCTATTGGGCCCGCTCTTCGATGTTCAGCCCAAGAACGCACTTGTTAGGCCCATATCGTGTAACACACGGTCACAGCCCAAAGAAAGGGAAAGAAAGCAAGACACTTGTGAATTGAAGCACAACTGCACAAGGAGAGAAGGTGAGTTAGGGCTGTCCATAGCTTACTCACTGATGTTTCCTAAGCATCTTGTTTTGCAATAATAATAATTGTAGTGGTTAGTGACGGTGCTGCCTATGCTTGTTGCTTGGATGCTGATGACGCCTTGCACAACGAAACCAAAGATGAAGTATGACATTCAGGGCATATGCACTACAGATTTAATTAGCATTTTGAGTTGCCAAAAAGCAGATGAAGCACTACAGGGCAGGTGAAACATCCAAAAGCTAGAAGCAACCGAAAGTTCAGAAAAACTTCTCTAAGAACAAAACAGACAGCCATGAACAGATCAAAAGAAGAACAGCTGCTCCTAGTTTCTACTAAATTGTAATGCCAGGATCATATAAAGCCTTGTATGAAGTTTCTTCTTAACACTTTGGATTATCACCAGAATCAAAGCATTGAGTATTGTTTAAAGAAAGCAAGCAGAGGAGTTGTATATATCCTTCCTAACTGAAAAGGTGAGAAAGGTCACTCCTGGAACAGTGTGTTTTTATTGTCTGCTCATCTGAGATCCTGAATTACATTTACAAGAAACCACTTTAACAACTCAACATGGAGCAACTAATTAATCTCTTTTTTTCCCTCACTCCAATAAAGTTCACAGATGCACAGATGGCCAAAAAGACCAGCCAAACATGAAGCTAGCTAGCTGCCTCTTCTGAAGGAGAGGAAGAGGAACAAACACAAATGGAACAGTACACACACTAAAAAACTATCTTCAGGGATCCGACTGATCAGCACTTCTTGGCTCAGTAAGCTTCATGATCCTGACATAACGAAGACACAAAGAACATGGATCAAATTTCAGCCAAGATTAATCAAGAAAAAAAAAAGAGACTGATGCTGCTCGAGGTTTAAGAACTCACCTTCTTGGGAGTGACGAAGGAGAGGAACTTGCTCTTTGTCTTCTCCTTGTCCTTGGGTGACGTCGACGGCGACGACTTGTCCTTCTTGCCGACGCTGGCGGCGGCGCCGGCGCCGGCGCCGGCGAGGCCATGCTTCCTGAGCTGCTCCCTGACGAACCTGTTGTAGATGAACGCGGCTCCCCTGAAGTTGGGCAGCGCCAGCCACGCGATGAACAGCAGCTTCAGCTCGTACCATATCGGTATCCTGATCGAACAAATAAATCCATAGCACTTTTCTGAATGAGTTCTTTCTGAAATTAATCCATATCTTGCTCAAGATCAAGATGAGATGGGTTAATCGAATTCAACCAGTAGATGAGGGACTCGAGAAGCATCTCCATGAGGGTGATGAAGGAGTAGAGGATCCAGTAGGCCAGCCACTGCTCGTCGTCAAGCTTCGATGGGCTCTCCATCGCCTGCACCGACGCATACCTGCACCAACCAAAATCATCTCAAATTTAAACATTCAATCACATGAACTTATAAAAAGAAGAAGAAGAAAGCTAATAGAGAGAAAATCTCTGAACTTACAACGGGTACAGGAGCATGACGGTAGGCCTGCAACCAACCAACCACAAAGGGCAGCAGAAAGAAAATTCACAGGAATCAGTTTTAACTGTTTAAGCTTAAATTTAACTGCAGCTAAGTGCATATTAACATTACAAGAATAGAAACCATATGTACCCTGCAAGGGAATGAAGGTGAGTGAGGATTGTCCAGAGCTTGCCCATGATCTTCTGAACTTTTCCTGATTGCAAAACCTTCACAAGTGATGAACTGACCAGTCACTAGCCACTCACTACTCACCAGTGGAGTGATCGATTGAAAAGAAGTTTCCTGGTGTTGTTTTGGATGCTTTGTGTTCTTTGATTTACTAGGGAAAGGAAAGCAAGAGATTATGAGGCCTTAAATAAGAAGAGATTAAGTACAAGAATGGAGGACACATGGCAGGATGCCACTGGAGGAGTGTTTCTTTTTGTCTCTCGAAGTGATTGGGACATGGAGGGGAGATGCCACGTGGTACAGCACCGACCAGGTCAGGTTGCTTTGTTGAATCTTGTGTATTTTATTTTGTTACTGTTTTTTTTCTGGGTTGGATTAATGAGAAGATCTGGGACAGTGCAGTGAGGTCAAAAGGAACCGGATCATCGAGGAAAAAATTGTTGATGTGGAGAGGAATAATAAAGAACTGATTAAAATTGTACCTGGAACAAACTTTAAAAAAAAATGAGAGCTCCAGTTTCTTTTTCTTTTTGTTTTAGGAGATTCTACCAACTGTTTTTTTTTTCAACTTAACAAAATACTCATAAATTTTAGAATAGAAGTAGGTATACCATATGATATGAGCAGAAACTTTCATTGTGCCCCAAAACTTTAATTTGAGTTCATGAAAACAATATGAAAATAGTAAGCATATCATAGCTAATGGACCTCTGTATAAATTCAATAATAGATCGTATCTAACTGGAAACTAGCTAGTTTGATATATTTCGAAATGAGGTAGAATGTTTATAAACCAACAGACTCATTTCAGTTTCAGATATAAAACCGTGCTCATCTTGCTCATTACAGTGGATATCATCTTAGGGCATTAGTACCAGGGTAACCGACAGAAAATAACACCAATAGACAAAAGCAAAATGATATATGTTTACACCGGTCGCTCTGATTTCACTCCGGTTTCCTCCGTCTTTTCGAAAAATATGAGACGAACCAAAGTGGAGGTTATGTCTGCCCGCGGGCACTCTTCTTTCACTGCCTTGCTTTCCTCTGTCGTTAGAAAATCAAATTTTTAGTGAAATGGTATATTTCGCTGACCTAAAATCATATTGCTCTGTGCGTAGAAAAATCAAATTTTAGCGAATGCGTATAGTTTTCGCTATCCTAAATGCATATGCGGCACAGCTAATTCGTGCATACGCGCTGCTACAGTAACTCGCGCTCACCGGGCTGCAGAGCGAATCTATTGCGCGCTGATTCCATCACTAATCACCGGTAATTAGCGTTAATTATGTGCTACGAGTAATTCGAGAAGTTGCTAGTAGGCATGAGCTGGCCGTCCGCCCCGCCCCATTTTTTTTTCTTTTCGTTTTTTTCGCATTTTTTCCTTTCCCTTTTTACGCTTTTCTGATTATTTTTAATCTCCAATACACGTGTTGTTTTTAAAATCTCGAGTTGAAAATTTCAAATTTGATTTGAAAGTTTTCAAATTCAAGTTGAAAGTTTTTGAATCTGAGTGAAAGTTTCAATACTCGAGTTGAAAGTTTTCGAATCTAAGTTGAAGATTTTCGAATCTGAGTTGAAAGTTTTTAAGTCGAGTTGAAAGTTTTCAATTTTTTTTTGCCAAATTGAAAATTTCAAAGTTTGAGTTGAAAGTTTCAAAGTTTAACTTTAAAAATTAAATCGTAAGTCAAAACTTTTCAAATGTAACTTAAAAATTTTCAATTTATTAGTAAAAATCTCCCAAAAAAATATTTTCTTAATTATCTTCATTATCCTTAACTAACTAGTTACGTTAGATGAGACGGCTGTGTGGGCCAACGGCATGCGCCGCCGGGCCAATTAGGATTCCTGAAATCATATAGATTATACGATGATATAGCTGTCCATCGGATGGCCTAATCAGCCCAAAGAAAAGCCAAATTTTGAATTTCAAACTTAATTTTTCAAATATTGCTTTAAGTCAAAAAAAAACATATTTATAAAATTTCAGCTACAAATTTATTTTTTATTTTCTAATAAGCCCGTTATTAGCCAAACGACGGGAACACATTTGACTTAGTAGATGGTACTTCCTCCGTCTGTGCTGCAACCCTGCAATATCCATCAATGGCCGGCGGCCACGTTGTGACATTGATCATACATATTACTCACATGTCACAGGCAGGATGATGTTGGTAGGCACAAAGCACGGAGAAACGGGGCGGCCGGCCACGTTAAAGAGAGCGCGTCAGGTCGGCCGCAGATCCGCACACGGCGCGTCCGTGGCCGGCTGCAGCTGCGGCTGCCTGCACGCGGTACCCACCGCGCGCTTGCCGTTGGATCCAACGGGCTGAGCCCAAAAAGCCCGTCTACTCTTGATATGAAATAAGTTCACTCTCTATCCCTAACTTTCTGAGTTAGATTATGTCCTCCAGCAGCATAGATAGCTGTTTCGCTAACGTGTTATGCTGATCCGATCCACCTTACTGACTAGACATTCATGAGGAAAAAAAAGGTGGGCCCCACATGTCACTCCTCCCCTCTTTTCTCTCCCGCCTCTCTTCCCTCTATTCTCTCCAGACATCCCGTAGCACCGTGCCAACTCTAGCACCTAAAAGCCAGCTGCCCCCCCCCCCTCCCGCTAGGCGCGTGCCATCGTGAGGCCTAGGGGTGAAAAATGGGGTGATTATTCCCAATCGCTCGCTCACCAACCTGAGGCTTGCGGGAAAAAACTTAGATAGTTCGAATCTAAAACCCCTAAAAAGGCAAGGGTTAGGATACAAGAAAACTTGTATCCACCCGTATGTCCCATATTATTAAAATATATATGAAAATCTATTATAGATCCATATCCATATTATAAATATATATGAAAATCTATTATAGATCCATATATAAACATGGTAAAAGATTGGTAATCACTATTTTACGAGCTCACATGTAATATTGTATAATTTTGCCTTCTTATATATCTTTTAGCATTTTAATCGCCTTCTTATATTTAATAATATGAATTAGAGAACAAAATAGGTATCCATTCCCGAATCCAATTCATAAGGAAATTAATATGGGAAATGATACAGGATGAATGATATGTTATTCGGCACTACCTATACCCGGCTCCGAATTTAAAGAAAAATATTGCTCTAGGATATGGGAATGTCATGATCCAACCGGACCGGCCATATTCAGCCCTAGTACTGAGGCCCCACAGCCTCATATCCTCAAGGTTCGGCATGACGCCGATCTAGTCTAGTACCCGGATCCACCCGCTAGACGCCACCCGAGGACATGTCGAAGTCCACCTCGGCACGAGCCCCGCCAGCGAGGCCGCTTGGCAACACCAGCCAGAGCGGCAGGCACATGGCGCCGAAGAAGGGATAGTAGATGACAAGCTCCTCCCAGCGTGGGCCTCCACCATCTGCCCCGATCGCCCCGTGTCAAAGTGCCGCGGGAAGTAGAGCATTGGAGGAAACAGCATGCAGCCACATAGGCTACAGGAGACACCAGCGCTGTTGAGCTGCCGCTGGACGTGCTGCACTACGCTGCCGGGAAGCACGTCCACGCCATTGCCCCGTAGCCATGGCGGCAAGGAGGTGGGGTGGGGCGGCCAAGATCGAGCAGCGCGGCGGATCGACCTAGGCGAGAACACCTCAAGCGGCGACGAGCTACGCTCGACAGCGCCACGGCACCCCGTCCCACTACCGTCACGTCTCGATGCATGCATCAAGCCACTAGCTCGATGATGGTGGAGAAGAGATTTGCAGCGGCGAGGTTGCATCCTCATCTCTCCTCTCCATCTTCCTTTAGATCCCGTGCACGCTCTGTCCACGCCGGTGTCGAAGAGCACGCTAGGAGCGAGGGTCAAGGGTTGAGGCAGCCGTGGAGGGTCAAGGTAGGCAGCTGCGATGAGGCCGTCGGCACCGCCTGCTCCCGAGTTACCATGGCCATCGACAAGGATATAGAGTAAGCTAGGGAACACAATCCCATCGCGTGCAAGCAGGTAATCACACAAAATGGCACCAAATTCGACAGCGAAAGGAGCTGGGTAAGAGGAGCCTCGCGTTCCTTGTTAGTTTAGGGTGTGTTTAATTCACTATTTACGTCAGCCAAAACCAGCCTCCATATTGCGAGAATCCTAAAGAGCAATCAATCAATCGCTCCCGGGCGATCAATCCCCCCCTCCTCACTTTCCTTTTTTTGCACCGCATTACTTTCCTATTTTAGAAAATTTATGCACCTAAAGTTATAACACCTAAAGTTTACACTATAAAGTTTATACACTTAAAGATTACAGACCCAAAATTTATAAGTCAAAAGTTTATATATCCGATTCAAATTTAAATTTGAATTCAAATATTTTTTTATATATAGTATTTCTATACATCTAAAGTTTATACACCTAAAGTTTATAGACCCAAAAGTTTATAAAGTCAAAAGTTTATATACCCGATTCAAATTGAATTTGAATTGAATTCAAATTTTTTATATATAGTATTTCTATACCCTAAGTTATTAGACCCAAAGTTATAAAGTAAAAAGTTATATATCCGATTCAAATTTAAATTTGAATTCAAATATTTTTTATATATAGTATTTTTATACATAAAATTTTCTAACTTTGTTTTTTTATTATTTTAAAATTTATGGTGTAGTAGGAAGAGAAGAAGGGGAGAAGGGGGAGAGGACGTATAGGGGGATGGGGGCGCCCATTAGCATCGCCCTCCATACTGTCTTATAATCTCTTTTGCACCGGTTTGCAGTTTAGTGATGCAAATTAAACTCGGCAAAAAGATATGGGATGAATAGTGGACTTATTTCTACTTTGATAAGTACAGGAATAAGTTCACCGGAGGTCCCTCAACTTAATAGCGAGATTTTTTGAGGTCCCTCAACCACAATTATAGAAATGTTCGTCCCTAAACTTATTCAAACCGTTCACCAGAGGTCCCTTGGCAGTATATGTGGGTGGTTTCGCTGACGTGGCATCCTAGTCAGCAAAAAAAAATTAATATAGTACGTGGGGCTCACATGCCTATCCATATTTGTTGGGCTAGCAAGTGTACAATATCTAGGCCAGCCAGCCCAAATTGTTCCTATTGGGCCCAAATGGAGACAACTTTACGAGGAATGTTAGTGGAAATCCTGGATGATTCGTACCCATGGAGATATCTTTCGAATTTGAATTCCATACACTAGTCCGTATACAGTTGATTTTTATCATAGCTTCAGATAGTTAATTTTTATCAGAATTACGAAGCAAACTAAACTCACAAACTGGCCATGTCGATTACATGCCGGGTATCAATCAGAAATTCAGATTACATCTACTTCAGATATCCAGAGGTGTGAAAAGGACCGAGCAAAACTACACTGCAGTTGACGAAGGAGTTGGTATGTTCTATCCATCGAAGAGAAGAGCAAGCTAAGTAGCTAACCCTAACAGGATCCTTCATTCAGTGTCATTAACTTTCACCTGCAGGAAAGAAAGAACAAGCTGGTAAATCGATCAACCACAAGAACTGTCTTGTATTTTGCACTTCATATTTGCCGCTTCAGAAAAATTGTACTACATGGCAGTAACAGGAAGCTCAGTACATCCATAAGCAAGGATAACCAGCTAGAAGACATATCTCGTGATACAACTACAAGAATGTATATTAGTGGATTCGGTGAATGTCCAGATACAGGAAACAGCACATTCAGGATTGTTAATGCATCCAAGATCAGCAATGAAGAGAAAGATGGCATCAAGTGCTGTCATTTTGGTTCTGTCTGAGAAACCTGCTTGTTCTGCCGAATCGACCTAGGGACAAAAGCAAGACCGCGAGAGCGACGATGACCAAAGCTTATGCTAGAAGGAGTTGAATCCGCTGTGCTCAGTCTTGATACGGCCGAAGCAAGCTCATCAACCTGCTTGTCAACCTCCATTTCGTTGTTCTTGGCCTCCTTACAGCTACTATGCTCATTTTCTTTTGACTCTTTTCCATCATGTTGCTTTGGCCGATATCTGGAATTCATGTACCTTGAGCTCTTCTTCCCATCAACATCCATTAGTGTTTCGCTTGTCTCGTCTCCCTTGTGAACTGTTTGCCGTTGCTTCTGGTTCTTGTTCCGCTGACGTTGCGAAGGGCGTGCTTTTTTGAAGAATTCAAATGACTTGGGAAACTGGTGCTTATCAAGAAGATGCTGCTGCCGACTTTTGTAGCTCTTCAACTTCACCCCACAACCCTCCACCAAACACTCATACTGTTTCAAAAATAGCATACACAATGTGAATTGCTATAGAAAGTTGAGGGAATATAAAAGTATCACTTACTACTATGTAAATTTGTACAAGAATCAGATGCCAGTAAATGTGACATGTGGAAATTGGAAAGCTTCATTAGCAGGACCAGAAAACCATGTAATGCTAACTAATGCTCAGACATTGAGTAGTAATTTTAAACTGGCCAGCAGGCACAGTCCACTGGAAGTTCTGGGTTTGCATAAAATTGGCTAGTGTGCATGATGCCACAAAATTAAACCGATTAAAGAACTGGGGGCATGGATAGATTATGAATCTATTACCATTGGAAAACCACGGGCAACTTTTGCTTGAAAAAAGGAATCATGTGCCTCAGAAATATGAATACTCAGCAGCCTTGAAGTTGGATACACTCTCCAACATACAGAGCATGAAGCAGTATGACGGGTGCGATAGTGGTCCTCAAAGTTCTCCAGGCAATCTAGATGAGCACCACAGCCAGAAATTGGGCAAAGAAGGGCACTGCAAGAGTTTAAGACATATATCAAATAAATCGAACAGATAAGACCAAAACTTGCAGTAGTATATATGATCAAATAAACAGAATGAGACCAAAACTTGCAGTACTAACACAACACAAAGAACATACAACTGCAAAAGGTGACATAAACTTGCAGTAGTATATATGATCAAATAAACAGAATGAGACCAAAACTTGCAGTACTAACACAACACAGAGAACATACAACTGCAAAAGGTGACATGATTTAGCAGGTGTCAGGATGGAATACTCGCCAATCATTTTGAATTATAGGTTCTAGAGAACTCGTACAATAATTTAGTTCAAGACATCCAGTTGTCATTTTCTCAGACTTTAGTCACTGTGGGGTGTGGACCACTGGTTCAGGGACTTCCTTAGCTACAGCGAAGAAATTTATGGTGTTATGGGGATGCAGAAAAACAGTACATTAACATGCTGTTTTAAATCTGTAGAGAGGGTATGTTAGGGGGTGTTTGGATCTAGGGACTAAACTTTAGTCCCTGTCACATCGAATGTTTGGACACTAATTAAGGGCCCCTTTGAATCAAATGAAATTATGAAGGAATTTCATAGGATTGAAATCCTATAGGAAATTTTCCTATACAATCCTTTGATTCAAAGGATTGAAGTTTTCCAAATCCTACAAAATTCCTATGGAATGGCTTATAGCATATAGGTTTTGGAGGAAACTTAGCAAGAGGTCCAACCTCTTGGAAAAAATCCTTTGAGTCTATCTCTCTCATCCGATTCTTGTGTTTTTCCTCTGGTCCAATCAAACGATCATTCATGTGTTTTCCCCGTGTTTTGCAATCCTCTGTTTTACACATATATTCCCGTCGAATCCTATGTTTTTCCTATTCCTCCGTTTTTTCATTTCTACGATTCAAAGGGGCCCTTAGAGTATTAAACATAGACTACTTACAAAACTAATTACATAAATAAGAGCTAATTCGCGTGAAATTTTTTTTAAGCCTAATTAATCTATAATTAGCACATGTTGACTGTAGCATCACATAGGCTAATCATGGATTAATTTGGCTCAATAGATTCGTCTTGCGAATTAGTCCAAGGTTATGGAATGGGTTTTGTCAATAGTCTACGTTTAATACTTCAAATTAGTGTCCAAACATCTAATGTGACATACATCTACTTCAGATATCCAGAGGTGTGAAAAGGACCGAGCAAAACTACACTGCAGTTGACGAAGGAGTTGGTATGTTCTATCCATCGAAGAGAAGAGCAAGCTAAGTAGCTAACCCTAACAGGATCCTTCATTCAATGTCATTAACTTTCACCTGCAGGAAAGAAAGAACAAGCTGGTAAATTGATCAACCACAAGAACTGTCTTGTATTTTGCACTTCATATTTGCCGCTTCAGAAAAATTGTTCTACTACATGACAGTAACAGGAATCAGGACATCCATAAGCAAAGGATAAACAGCTAGAAGACACATCTCGTGATACAACTACAAGAATATATATTAGTGGATTCGGTGAATGTCCAGATACAGGAAACAGCACATTCAGGATTGTTAATGCATCCGAGATCAGCAATGAAGAGAAAGATGGCATCAAGTGCTGTCATTTTGGTTCTGTCTGAGAAACCTGCTTGTTCTGCCGAATCGACCTAGGGACAAAAGCAAGACCGCGAGAGCGACGATGACCAAAGCTTATGCTAGAAGGAGTTGAATCCGCTGTGCTCAGTCTTGATACGGCCGAAGCAAGCTCATCAACCTGCTTGTCAACCTCCATTTCGTTGTTCTTGGCCTCCTTACAGCTACTATGCTCATTTTCTTTTGACTCTTTTCCATCATGTTGCTTTGGCCGATATCTGGAATTCATGTACCTTGAGCTCTTCTTCCCATCAACATCCATTAGTGTTTCGCTTGTCTCGTCTCCCTTGTGAACTGTTTGCCGTTGCTTCTGGTTCTTGTTCCGCTGGCGTTGCGAAGGGCGTGCTTTTTTGAAGAATTCAAATGACTTGGGAAACTGGTGCTTATCAAGAAGATGCTGCTGCCGACTTTTGTAGCTCTTCAACTTCACCCCACAACCCTCCACCAAACACTCATACTGTTTCAAAAATAGCATACACAATGTGAATTGCTATAGAAAGTTGAGGGAATATAAAAGTATCACTTACTACTATGTAAATTTGTACAAGAATCAGATGCCAGTAAATGTGGCATGTGGAAATTGGAAAGCTTCATTAGCAGGACCAGAAAACCATGTAATGCTAACTAATGCTCAGACATTGAGTAGTAATTTTAAACTGGCCAGCAGGCACAGTCCACTGGAAGTTCTGGGTTTGCATAAAATTGGCTAGTGTGCATGATGCCACAAAATTAAACCGATTAAAGAACTGGGGGCATGGATAGATTATGAATCTATTACCATTGGAAAACCACGGGCAACTTTTGCTTGAAAAAAGGAATCATGTGCCTCAGAAATATGAATACTCAGCAGCCTTGAAGTTGGATACACTCTCCAACATACAGAGCATGAAGCAGTATGACGGGTGCGATAGTGGTCCTCAAAGTTCTCCAGGCAATCTAGATGAGCACCACAGCCAGAAATTGGGCATAAAAGGGCACTGCAAGAGCTTAAGACATATGATCAAATAAATCGAACAGATAAGACCAAAACTTGCAGTAGTATATATGATCAAATAAACAGAATGAGACCAAAACTTGCAGTACTAACACAACACAGAGAACATACAACTGCAAAAGGTGACATGATTTAGCAGGTGTCAGGATGGAATACTCGCCAATCATTTTGAATTATAGGTTCTAGAGAACTCGTACAATAATTTAGTTCAAGACATCCAGTTGTCATTTTCTCAGACTTTAGTCACTGTGGGGTGTGGACCACTGGTTCAGGGACTTCCTTAGCTACAGCGAAGAAATTTATGGTGTTATGGGGATGCAGAAAAACAGTACATTAACATGCTGTTTTAAATCTGTAGAGAGGGTATGTTAGGGGGTGTTTGGATCTAGGGACTAAACTTTAGTCCCTGTCACATCGAATGTTTGGACACTAATTAAGGGCCCCTTTGAATCAAATGAAATTATGAAGGAATTTCATAGGATTGAAATCCTATAGGAAATTTTCCTATACAATCCTTTGATTCAAAGGATTGAAGTTTTCCAAATCCTACAAAATTCCTATGGAATGGCTTATAGCATATAGGTTTTGGAGGAAACTTAGCAAGAGGTCCAACCTCTTGGAAAAAATCCTTTGAGTCTATCTCTCTCATCCGATTCTTGTGTTTTTCCTCTGGTCCAATCAAACGATCATTCATGTGTTTTCCCCGTGTTTTGCAATCCTCTGTTTTACACATATATTCCCGTCGAATCCTATGTTTTTCCTATTCCTCCGTTTTTTCATTTCTACGATTCAAAGGGGCCCTTAGAGTATTAAACATAGACTACTTACAAAACTAATTACATAAATAAGAGCTAATTCGCGTGAAATTTTTTTTAAGCCTAATTAATCTATAATTAGCACATGTTGACTGTAGCATCACATAGGCTAATCATGGATTAATTTGGCTCAATAGATTCGTCTTGCGAATTAGTCCAAGGTTATGGAATGGGTTTTGTCAATAGTCTACGTTTAATACTTCAAATTAGTGTCCAAACATCTAATGTGACAGGGACTAAAGTTGTCCATGTATCCAAACACCACCTGAGTATTCCCTCTACTCCTTATGCATGATGCTCAATTTCTTTCACTTCATCACGCATTTGACCCTGTCATCGCCTGGCACAACTTCGGTGCTACTATTGATTATCTACCTAAGCATATATCAGCATGCTTTAAGGATTCCCATATCAGATTTGTGGCAGATAAAAGAAAAAAATTAGGATACAAAGTTGTACCAAGACAGTACAGTTGAGTGATGCTGACCGGGTGGAACCATGCCATTGCTTCGATCAATCGTGCTGTATGCAGGGTTTATAAAACCGCACGGTTATCGTGGTTATCACGTGTGGTAACCATCTCATTTTTTTAAATCACGATATACCCTATAATAACTATGTGTTTTTAACTGTAACTGTGTGGTTATTACGAAAACCGTTAAACTTTAACACCACCTAAAATAGTTTGATAAACCCAAGTCGCATGTCACACGATGGGAGAGGAGAGGTTTTTCCATTTCTTTATTCCCCGAGATGATTGAGGTTGACAACCTTGAAACATTATGAGACCTAATGATGCTAGACTGGGCATTACTAGTAATACAAAATTAAGAGGGGACACCATTGGGAAAGGAATTAAATCGCCTAGGGGAGTATAGGCGAATATCATCGGCTTCTTCTGATGAGGAGGGACAAACGTTGGTAGAGCCAAAGTGGGAAGAGATCAAAAGATTAATTATACTCCCTCCGTCCTTAATATAAGGGATTTCGATATTTTGCTTGCACTGTTTGATCACTCGTCTTATTAAAAAAATTATGTAAATATAAAAAATGAAAAGTTGTGTTTAAAGTGCTTTGGATAATAAAGTAAGTTACAAATAAAATAAATAATAATTTCCATTTTTTTTAAATAAGCGAATGATCAAACAGTACAAACAAAAACTAAAAATCCCTTATATTATGGGACGAAGGGAGTACTCTAATACCGTCTCGGCCCCGCATCAGTGCCTTCGTGGCGCCATGTCAGCGCCACATCGCCCTCCCCGTCCCCCGTGGCTGCCACGG
>CM020188.1:12949422-12998778 GCA_009805545.1 Oryza longistaminata | reverse complement strand
ATTTGGGAGTATTCCAGTTGATTCCTAGCAATTCTCTTGTTCTTGCGAAGCAACAAGCTAGGATCATAAGGTGTTGGAGAAGGCTTACTATCAATGTAGCCAAAGCGATTCAAAATCTTCTCCACATAATGGGACTGCAAGAGTGTAATCCCATTCTCACCTCTAATTAGCTTAATGTTTAAGATAACATCAGCTACTCCCAAATCCTTCATATCAAAATTTTGAGACAAGAATGATTTAACCTCATTTATCACCTCAAGATTTGTCCTAAATATCAGTATGTCATCAACATACAAGCACAGAATAACTCCCTCACCCTCACCATGGCGATAGTACACACATTTATCTGCCTCATTGACTGCAAAGCCTGCAGATGTCAATGTTTTGTCAAATTTCTCATGCCATTGCTTAGGAGCTTATTTCAGACTATACAAAGACTTCAACAATTTGCACACTTTGCCTTCTTGACCTTCAACTACAAACCCATCAGGTTGATCCATATAGATCTCCTCATCCAGCTCTCCATTAAGAAAAATTGTCTTAACGTCCATTTGATGAACGAGAAGACCATTTGAGGCTGCTAGGGAAAGTAGCACACGAATTGTGGTCAATCTAGCAACAGGTGAGTAAGTGTCAAAGAAATATTCGCCTTCTTTCTGAGTATAGCCCTTAGCAACAAGCCGAGCCTTATACTTTTCAATAGTACCGTCAGGCCTAAGCTTCTTCTTAAACAACCACTTGCACCCCACAGGTTTACACCCATAGGGTCGCTCTGTCACCTCCCAAGTCCCGTTAGTGATAATGGAATCCATTTCACTACGGACAGCCTCCTTCCAGCAGTCTGCATCAGGAGATGCATATGCTTCTGAAATTGACTTAGGAGTGTCATCCACGAGGTACACAGTGAAATCATCGCACCAAAGGACTTAGCCGTCCTTTGTCTCTTACTCCTTCGAGGAGCTTCACTGACATCCTCCTCAATGATATGTTCATGTGTATGTTCAGTTTGTTCTGGTGGTGTGATTGAACTGGGAATTATTTCAGAGGGTTGGTTCGAACCACTATGTGTATCCTTCATTGGGAAAAAGCTCTCAAAGAAGGTAGCATCACGAGACTCCATAATTGTACCAACATGCATGTCGGGTACCTCGGTTTTTACTATTAAAAATCTATAGGCAATGCTATGATGAGCATATCCCAGAAAGACACAGTCCATAGTCTTAGGTCCAAGTTTGCGCTTCTTCGTTATTGGTACATTGACTTTCGCCAAGCACCCCCATGTGCGCAAATAAGAAAGTGATGGTTTTCTACCAATCCATATCTCATATGGTGTTTTGTCCTTATTTCTGTTAGGAACTCTGTTTAACACATGATTTGAGGTCAACAATGCCTCCCCCCACCATGCCTTAGGTAGTCCCGCGGTGTCCAACATGGCATTCACCAAGTCAGTCAGTGTGCGGTTCTTCCTTTCAGCAATCCCATTAGACTCGGGAGAATAGGGAGGCGTCCTCTCATGTATGATGCCATGTTCCTCACAGAATAAGTCAAACTCGTTCGAGAAAAACTCTCCACCACGATCAGACCTAAGCCTTTTTATCTTTTTGTCAAGTTGATTTTCAACTTCTGCCTTATAAATTTTAAAATAGTCTAGAGCCTCGTCTTTCGTTTTCAACAAGTACACGTAGCAAAATCTAGTAGCATCATCAATCAATGTCATGAAATATCGTTTTCCACCCTTCGTCAACACCACATTCATTTCACAAAGATCTGAATGTAGGAGTTCTAGTGGTGCCAAGTTTCTCTCCTCGGCAGCTTTGTGAGGCTTGCGAGGTTGCTTCGATTGCACACAACTATGGCACTTAGAACCTTTGACAATGGAAAACTTAGGAATTAAACACATACTGGAAAGCCGAGACATCAAGCCAAAATTAATATGACATAAACGTGAGTGCCAAACATTAGCCTCATCATCCACACTGCCACAAATATGGTTCACAGACTTATTGCAGAAATCAGAAAGGGAAAAGCGGAACAGGCCTCCGCACTCATAACCTTTACCAATAAAATATCCATGTTTAGACACGACTACTTTATTAGACTCAAAAACCAACTTAAATCCTTCTCTAACAAGATTTCTGTCGATAGAAGGGACATGCTGCACGATCTTTCCCGAAGTAAACTTCAGATCTACCGTACCAACACCATGAACATAAGCATGTGACCCATTCCCCATTAGGACGGTGGAACCCCATGCGACCTGATAAGAAGAAAACAATGAGATGTCAGCACAAACATGTATATTGGCCCCAGTATCAACCCACCAATTAGTAGACAGATTAACTGAAAAAACAGTAGGTAAATTACCATACCCGCTTCCATCTCCAGTGTTGCCAATGGTGACATTAGCAGACTTAGAAGTCTGCCCTGCAGGTGCCTTCATCCCCTTGCGCTGTGGACACTTCCTAGCCAGATGACCAGGTTGCCCACACACAAAGCAAGTCATCTCATCCTGATTAGGATTGTTGTTTTTCTTCTTCTACTTCTTGAAGTTGGTGGTCTGTTAAGCTTTGTATTTTCCCTTGCTCTTGTTCTGGGCCTTGTGCACAACATTGGCACTGGACTGCCCACCATCGCCCTTAGACGCGGCGTCTTTTTCCCAAGCTTTCTCCTCAACATCAAGAGACGCTATCAACCCCTCAACGGAGTATTCCTGTCTTTTGTGTTTGAGTGCAGTACCGAAACTTCTCCATGATGGAGGTAGTTTCGCAATAATGCACCCGGCCACAAATTTGTCGGGTAAGACACACTTAAGGAGTTCGAGTTCCTTAGCCATGGTTTGTATCTCATGAGCCTGTTCGACTACAGAACGATTGTCAGCCATCTTGTAGTCATGAAACTGCTCCATGATATACAGATCATTGCTAGCTTCAGTAGCACCGAATTTAGTATTCAGTGCATCCCACAACTCCTTAGCATCGGTCATGTGCATATACACCTCGACTAGACGATCGCCAAGAACGCTAAGAATGCATCTCACAAAGAGAGTAGTGGCTTCCTCGAATTGCTTCTGCTGAGGAGCAGTAAGAATTCCTTCAGGTTTGCCAGTACTCACCTAGAAGCATTTCATAGCTGTCAGCCACAGAGTGACCCTGATCTGCCATCTCTTAAAGTGCACACCGGTGAATTTATCCGGCCTCCGTGCACCGGCAAAACCAGCCATAATAAAATCACAGCGCCTATAATAAGGTTTTTGGATTGTTGAGAATATAGGCATATAATGATTTAATATATTCCATAAATAAATCATGACATTACAGATGTATAGTAGTGTTAACGCATCATTAGATCTACACATGTAAACTAAGCAGTAAAACATGAACAGATCAAATATACGCAACATGTCGAACACGTACCGAGGTGGCAGAAAGACCGGTTGCTCGGCAGGAACTACTCGCGGTTGCGAGCGTCGACGAAGGCGCGAAGCACGCGAGCAGAGAGGAAGGCGAGCCGTCGCGGACAAACAGGGAGCAGTCGCGCGAAGCGCTTCCCAAAAACCTTATTAACCAGCCTTTCTCCCGGTGCAGACGTTGAAGGCAGAGGGTTCCGGAGACCTGCTCTCCGATCGCGCGGCACGCTGGCGAGCGGGATGGAGTAATCCACGAGCGATGGCGCAACACAGAGGAGGAGGCAAACCCTAGATTGATTCCACATGTGTGTGCGTGAAGGCGGCGGCACGGTTTTATATAGAGATAGGTCGCTTGATCAGGGCGCTCGCACGATCTCCGCTCTGCGTAAACGAGCCGGATAAGTCCGCGCGTAACTTATCCGGACTCCACGCCTTTTCACGCACCGGATTTTCGGAATGTTTCCAACAACAAAACAAATCCGAATTTTCCTGCAGCAAAACAAAAACTGCAAAAGGAGGCTGCATCTGCGAAGCGTGGTGTTCCCCTCTTCTCCTCCCCACACATGCTTCAAGTGGCTAGGAGGGCATCCTCCCTTTTAAGGAGGTTCCCCTCTCCTAGAATAAGCAAGGTGGTACTAACTCCAGATGCATGCCATCCCATGAGTGGGATTTTGTGATTTCCAAAGAAATAATCTTCGAATGGTCTTAGCCCATCTATTAATTCCCAACGGTAGCATCACGAGCGGTCCTAATTAGCCTATGTGATGCTACAGTAAACATGTACTAATTATGGAATTAATTAGGTTAAAAAAATTGTCCTAATGAAAATTAGTCTCATTATATAATTAGTTTATTATTAATCTACGTTTAATAGTTCTAATTAATGTTCAAACGTCCGATTTGATAGGATCTAGTCCTCGACCCAAGCACCACCTGCGGCAGTAACTTGTTCTATAGTAAAACTTGCTCTACTGCGGCAAGCTGGCCAAGAAATTTTTTTGTGCACACCGCACGACGGCACGAGTGACAAACAAAAGAGTACTGCATCGCCTCGGTAGTCATCCATTGCAGGCAGAGAGCGAGAGAGAGAGAGCTCGACCCATCGAGAAAGCTGCTGCTGCTGCTGCTGCTGCTGCGCTGAGCAGGGGGCGGGACGACGTTGAACTGACGCGATGTGTCACTTCGCCGGCCAGAGGCTCTTCTACTGCCAAACGTCTGCATGCGGTCGACCCTGCCCTAGATCGATCGTTGCCGTCCTTCCATGAGATACACCACCCCGCATATGACCAGAAAACTGCAGGCAGCTGCGTGCGTGGATCATATGGATGGCAGCGCGCTGCTGCCATCGGTCGATGGATGTGGTTTCCATGGTCCCATGAGAGCAAGTTCAATAGTATAGCCAACTACTAGCTCCAATTCATTCTATAGCCAATCTAATAGCTCATTCATACAATAGTTACATACTACACTATTAATACCTAGTCCCACCTGTCATAGACACACTGCGTCTTGGAGTCTGGTGCTACAGCTGGCTACAAATCTGTAGCCCGCTGCTCTTCTCTCTCCTGATTTATCTCCTTAAAATATGTTTGCAGCTGGCTTATAGCCTGCTATTGTACCTGCTCTGATGCCGTTGCTGACACAGTGCGTGACACGCCCCCATTTCAGGGGAGAAATCTGCCCTGAAATCCAACCCTTTGGTCTCCTGCCCCCCGTCTCGTCGAAGTGTCAAATGTGTGTAGTACATCTTCTTTCATTCGTCCCACTAATAAACAATCTAAAATATGATAAAACATAATCTACACCTATCAAATTCATCCTACTAGATTAATCCCTCCATCCCACAAAATAAGTACGTTTTAGCACTGTTTATATTTAATATTTGACCGTTCGTCTTATTTGAAGAAAGATTATGATTAGTATTTTTATTGCTATTAGGTGATAAAACATGAATAGTACTTTATGTGTGACTAAATGTTTTTAATTTTTTCACAAAATTTTCAAATAAGACGGACGGTCAAACGTTGAACGTGAATAGTGCAAAACTGCACTTATTTTGGGACGGTGGTAGTATTTCTCATCGTCTAGTATCTAGAGGTGTGTTTAGTTCCACACCGAAATTGGAAGTTTGATTGAAATTGAAATGATGTGACGGAAAATTTGGAAGTTTGTGTGAGGGTGTGTTAGTTCACGTCAAAATTGGAAGTTTGATTGAAATTGGAACGATGTGACGGAAAAGTTAGAAGTTCGTGTGTAAGAAAGTTTCGATGTGATGGAAAAGTTAGAAGTTCAAAGAAAAAAATTTAAACTAAACATGGTCTGAGTAGAAAAGTTCGATGTGACTTTTTTGGGTTCAAACTTTGCAACTAAACACGGCCTAGGAGAGAGAGAGAGAGAGAGTACTAGATTGGAGGATACACAACATCGTCGTCTCAAAAAACTGCAGCTCATTGTGAAACTCTACCCGTTTTAGGGCCCATTTGAATCATAGGAATGAAAAAATAGAGGAATAGGAAAAACATATAATTCTGACAGGAATGTAACTGTTAAATAGAGGATTGCAAAACACAGGAAAACACACAGAAATGATCGTTTGATTGGACCAGAGGAAAAAACACAGGAATCGGATGAGAGAGATAGACTAAGAATTTTTTCCAAGAGGTTGGACCTCTTGCTAAATCTCCTCCAAAACCTATATGCTATAAGCCATTCCATATGAATTTTATAGATTTTGGAAAACTCCAATCCTTTGAATCAAAGGGCTACGTAGGAAAATTTTCTATAGGATTTCAATCCTATGAAATTCCTTCATAATTCCTTTGATTCATAGGGGTCCTTAGGGTGTGTTGGGCACCCCCTAGTTCCCAACCCCTCTCCCTTGTTTTCCGTGCGCACGCTTTTCAAACTGCTAAACGATATGTTTTTTGCAAAAAGTTTCTATACGAAAGTTGCTTAGAAAAATCAAATTAATCCATTTTTGAAAAAAAAATAGCTAATATTTAATTAATCACGTGCTAATAGACCGCTCCGTTTTCCATGCAAAGTGTTTGGGTTGGGATCCGGCTGGAGCGATGTTCCTTTAGAGGGGTTGGGAACTCCTCACCTTCGCACGCAAAACAGAGCGATAGATTAACACATGATTAATTAAGTATTAGATATAAAAATTAGAAAAATGGATTAATATGATTTGGTGGAATAGGATTAGAGCATTAAATCCTATTTCACCAAACATAAAGGACAATATACTTAGCAATTGCTAAGTAAATACCTAGTCTCAAAATCCGGCGCCACTGACTCACTACTACAGAATAGCTAATATAAATCGGCACTATTGGTGCCGGAAGTGGTTAAACTGGCACCTATAGTGCCTTTCCCGCCCACGCGCCCGTCAGCCTACCCAAACCGCAAGAACCGGCACCTTTATCACCTAAAAGGTGCTAGTTTTTAAACAAAACCGGCACCTTTTAATAACCCCTGTAAGAGATAGATGCTGGTTTAAAATTAAAACCGACACTTTATATACCCATCCCATCAGAGTAGTTGGCGCGAAGCCCACCCTAGAACCCTCATCTTTGTGGGAAAAAATATGTGTTGGTTCTCAGTCAAAACCGGTACCTTTCATATAACTAGCCTTTGGTGGGGCCACACAAAAAATGGGCACCTATGTCTTTGTTTTGTCCACAACAGGCACCTATTAGCCGAGCACATATAAGCAACCATCCCACTCGAGCTGATCGAGCAAGAACAGAGCGGTGCCTCTTGTTCTTGCCCGATCAACTCGAGTGGGATGGTTTTGCTCTTTTTTTTTTAAGATTGAAGCCTACAAGGTAAATATTCATTATTTCTCACCCCGATTCAATCTTGCTTGTCGATTTGTATCACCATGTGCTACAAAACAATTATGTGTTGTTCTAGGGATAATTCTTTTTATGTTTAGATTTCTTATATACCATGCTAAATTTGAATTAATGTTTTCTTCCGTCTATGCCATTAATTTTACCATTATGGAAATTAAATATGTACTCATGGCATGATTCGATATTTTTTCACATTGATAAAAAGTAGAAATATTTAATGTGACATGGGTTTGTGCAAAAAAATATCAATTTTATCTTAGGGGTAAAATGGCCATTCCTTATTGTATTTATTCCAATGTGCATCCTCATTGTTTTTTTTTTCTGCACGGTTTGTAATGAACGATAAATTATTATTCTCTTTGTTTTATATTAGATTAAAATGCACCAGCGATCCTTATATATGTCATCAGTGCCACCTTCATGGTGCCGGTTAGGAAAACCGGCACCTAGGGGGGTTCCCAACCGGCACCGATTAGCTATTTATGTAGTAGTACTACAAGTATTTTGTCACAAATTTTAGATATTAGAGCAAAGTACATGCAGTAATTTGAAACGGAAGGCGCCCTATCACTTGCACACCATCCAGAGCAGTAGTATAAAAATCTTACCCAAAATTTCGGTTATCCTTCCACTAAAAAAAGGGTTATCCTTTGGGCCAGTACATCGTATTTCTTCTGTGTTTATCAAAGCCATATAATTGAGGAAATAGATCGGTGATTCTCTTTAGAAAATTCTACAAAATATAATTCATATTCACTGAAATTCCTCTATTCCAAGAAATAAAATACCTTGTATAGATGTGAATTTCTCCAAGAACTAAACTACTCCCTCCATTTCAAAATGTTTGACACCATTGACTTTTTAGCACGTGTTTGACCGTTCGTCTTATTAAAAAATTTGTGAAATATATAAAACTATATGTGTACATGAAAGTATATTTAACAATGAATCAAATGATATGAAAAGAATAAATAATTACTTAAATTCTTTGAATAAGACGAATGGTCAAACACGTACTAAAAAGTCAACGGTGTCAAACATTTTGAAACGGAGGGAGTACTACTTATTCGTCCTTATAGAACTAATATCTCTGTCTAATTAAGGGCTTATTTGGTACAGCTCCAGCTCCACTTCTTTTAGAGTTGGAGCCAAGCCAAACAGTTTCAGCTCTACCTAAAATAGGTGCAGAGCTGGGTGGAAAACGCTCTCATAAAATAAATTAGAGAGGTGGAGTTAGGTTTAGTCTGCCACAACTCAACTTCTGGAGCTAAATTTAAGAGTTGAAACTCTACCGAATAGAACTTAAAATATACTTTATCTCCAGGCTCCGGCTACTTCATTTGAACTGTTACGTACATATCTATAATTAAACTTTTTTTCTTGTACGGAGCTAGTAGCAATATATAAGGGCCATCCTTCTTTTTTTTTTCATCATGAACCACTCTAGGCCCAATACTACATGTTTAGATCAGGGACTAAATTTTAGTCCCCGTCATATCTAATATTGGGACACTAATTATAAGTATTAAATACAGACTAATGACAAAACCCATTCCATAATCCTGGACTAATTTGTGAGAAGAATCTATTAAGCCTAATTAATCCATGATTAGCCTATGTGATGCTACAGTAAACATGTGCTAATTATAAATTAATTAGGTTTAAAAAAATTGTCTGGCGAATTAGCTCTCATTTATGCAATTAGTTTTGTGAGTAGTCTATGTTTAATACTCCAAATTAGTATCCAAACATTCGATATGACCGGGACTAAAGTTTAGTCCATAATCGAAACACCACCTCACGACATCTCCCTGGATCCATATGACATATATTAGGTCGTCCACTCTTGTAGAGTTCTAGTTGAAAAGGTCTATTCCACTGTCTTAAAGAAAAATCTTCGAAATTTAGACATAGTCTAATATAGTTGTAAGTTCGTTTTTTCTGATAACGAAGATGTACATCGTTAGCATAGAGTAGCAAATCCAGCACGTTACAACGACAGTGCAAACTCCTCTCCTCTGGCCTTTACTCCTACACAAGAACCAAAAGAGCAAGAGAGAGGACCTTGCAAGGCAGCCAAGCATCCATGCAGTGCTGCTGACCTGCCCGTACAAAAAACACCAAGAAACCTTTTGAATCGACGATGGCCCTGTTGCCGTAGCCAGCAACAAGCGATGACACTTGGATAGGGACAATGACACAAAAGGGCCCGTCTAGAACAAAACCAAAGAAGAAACAGGGGAACATGAGGAGCACAGGGAATGATGAAGCTTGCTCCCTATCCCCCCCTCCCAAGTCCCAAGAGCTTGAGCTTCAATACTTCAGAATCACCTCCCGAGGGACACCGGGCAAAGCGAGAGACCACTTCTTTTCCATGAACAAAGCAAAGGAAAAGAAAAGGGGGACAGTGTGCCAGTCTGATAAACAGATCCCACATATCAATAACACATTTTCATTTTTTAATAATGAAAATGGATTACATCTCTGATTTTTGTCATAAGACACACAACCGTAAGTTTGCTAAAAAAAGGGTAAAGATAAAAATAAATCAAAATAAGAGATGAGGTGATGGGATAAATCCTCAACTCCCTTTTATTATTGATTAGCGTTAAACCACATAGATTTTTTTAAGCTAGCAATTTTAATGGAACTACGTCGCTTATAGTGGAATAAGAAATCTTAACTACTGATTTCAAGAGTGTAGTTACATTGTGCATAATATCCTGCTACTCCTGTGGTAGCAATGTAGATCAAAAGTGAAGCTAATATAAAGATAACCTGCATAAGGTTAGATAATTATTTATCATTAAAAACTTTATCATTACAACAACACCAAATTAACCAACATCCAACATATTTTCATGAGTTCATATAAGCACAACAATGGTTTCCTTAAAAACCCTTCATAACCACGGGTCACATCAAAGGTTTTATTAGTACGATTTATTTATACGCCTTACTTAGGATTCATACTTTTTTTAAGCTACTGGCTGCTGATTTATCACGAAAATGTGTTAAACCGTGTATTTTTCTTAAACAGTATGTTTACTTAATATAACTCATCTCATTTTTACGTTAATAAGCTTAAAGCCCAAACCTCATATTCGACCGCAGCCATACATCACCATGGGCAGCTTGAAAACAAAACCGGCCTATGAGTATGACAGACCACACAAATCTCTTAATTAGAGCGTGTACAATAAAAGGCTATAAGCCAGTTATAACCACATATCAAGGAGAAAGCGGACTACAGATTTGTAGTTAGCTGTGACACGAACTACAAAATGTTATGTGCGTATGAGATGTGAGACCGGGTATTAATGGTGTAGCATGATTTTATAGCTAACTATTATATGAATGGACTATTAGATTAACTATATATAATTTGGAGCCAATAGTTAGCTATATACTATTAAACTTGCTAGTACTCTTTACGAGTTTTTTTTTTCCCCATGGGCAAAAGGATCCATGTGCACGAGCGCAGCAGCGAGATGTACGTGTTCCAGGAAGGAAGAGTCCAAACACGTACGTACGCCTCGAAACTAAACCTAATTTGGCACGGTGCACGCAGCGACCCCAATGCTTCCCTCCAAAGTCCAATCGAACTCGCCAAGTGGACGTCTACCAGTACGTGTAGGAGTACATCCATTGCAAGCCAAGCCAAGCAAACCAAAACAAAGCTTGTTGCAAAAGGAGAATCAAACAACAGCCCAAAATTATAGATTGGTTCAACTTAAAAACCCTGTTTTCAAAATTCTTTTTGAGAAGGGTACTTTTTCACTCGACCTCTAGATCCAACCTGCTAATGCAACCATTTAAATTGGAAATTTAACATCTCAAACAACTCAATTTGAAATTCGCTCATTTGAAGATTTGAACTCAAACCTTAAGGTGATACTCAGGTCACTGCAACCACTAGACTACAACCTTGTTTTCAAATATGTGACAGTGTTAACTTTTCTGCAAGACACTTGACCATTCAAATTAGTTTGTTATTTGTATTTATCAATAATATAATCTAAGAATAACTTGTAGTTTTATATATGTTCACTGAATTTTTGATCAAAGGAATGGTCAAATAATTATGTTTAAATGTCAGTCATGTCAAATATTTAGAAGTAATGGACTAGTATTATGTAGGTACCGTATGACAACGTAGTGTAAAGACTATACATCCTTAGTTTGGGAAACAGGGACTTATTCTAAGTCCCTATCACATCAAATGTTTGGACACTAATTTAGAGTATTAAACATAGATTAATTATAAAACTCATTTCATAACCTTGGACTAATTCGCGAGTACATCCATTGCAAGCCAAGCCAAGCAAACCAAAACAAAGCTTGTTGCAAAAGGAGAATCAAACAACAGCCCAAAATTATAGATTGGTTCAACTTAAAAACCCTGTTTTCAAAATTCTTTTTGAGAAGGGTACTTTTTCACTCGACCTCTAGATCCAACCTGCTAATGCAACCATTTAAATTGGAAACTTAGCCCCTCAAACAACTCAATATGAAATTCGCTCCTTTGGAAATTTGAATTCAAACCTTAAGGTGCTACTCAAGTCACTGTAACCAATAGACTACAACCTTGTTTTCAAATATGTGACAATGTTAACTTTTCTACAAGACACTTGACCATTCAAATTAGTTTGTTATTATTTGTTTTTATCAATAATATAATCTAAGAATAACTTATAGTTTTACATATGTTCACTGAATTTTTGATAAAAGGAATTGTCAAATAATTATGTTTAAATGTCGATCATGCCATATAGTACTAGATATTACTACGTAGTGTAAAGATAAGACATCCTTTTATCTTAAGATATACTAAGTAAGGCTCCCATGGGATGGCCTATTCAGTCAAAGAAAAAGCAAAAATTTGAATTTTCAAACTTAATTTTGACATTGATTTTGAGATATTTTCAACGTAGTTTCTTTTTCAGCATTGGCTTTTAAGTCATCAAGAACACATATATAAAAGTTTTATCTACAAATTCATTTGTATTCTCTAATAAGCCGTTTTGGCTTATTACGAAAAAAGCCAAACGATAAGGCCCCCTTTGAATCGCAGGGTAGAAAAAACGGAGGAATATGAAAAACACATGATTCTGACAGAAATTGAAGTGTAAAACAGAGGATTGCAAAACACAGGAAAAATACAGGAATTGTCGTTTGATTGGAGCGCAGAAAAAACACAGGAATCGGATGAGAGAGATAGACTCAAAGGAAATTTTCCAAGAGGTTGGAGCTCTTGCTAAATTTCCTTCAAAATCTACATGCAATGTGCCATTCCATAGAAATTTCATAGGATTTGGAAAGCTTCAATCTTTTAAATCAAAGGGCCAAATAGAAAAATTTTCTATAGGTTTTGAATCCTATGAAATTCCTACATAAATCCTTTAATTTAAAGGGGCCCTAAGTCCTTAAATCTAGTATAAGATACGATAAATCCCAGTACTAACAGTCCAAACAAGCTACTAGCAGCGCTGGAGTATCACATTCGTACTAAAAGTTTGGAACGGAAAAAGTTTTTTGGAACGGAATTTTTTTTAAAAAAACGTGGATTCGAAACTTTGAAATTTAAACCGTAGCAGATGGCCTCGAACGCCACGCCGGCGCACGTGGCTGATCGATCGTCGCCACGTCGCTGGAACTACTCGAGCTTGATCATCACACAGCATTTTGGGTTTAAAAGAATTTTTTGAGGCGAATTGTGCGAGATGCTGTCGTACCATGAAAATCCGTTTGTTAATGGCCAAGTTGTAAGCAAGAGTCAACTTGTTAACAATATTATGGACCGGAACAACTTGTTAATTTAGGTTTAATTCATTCACACCTCTACACATTACCTCAAAAGAAAACAGAACAACGTTGATATGCCGTCCATCAACTTGATTACTTGAGGGCTGTGATTCGGAGTATCAAGTTGACAAAATTTTCCACTAACCGGCAGGCCAGGTTGACACCAATATGATTTGGTTTTTATTTAATATCATAAAAAAATGGCTAGTGAAGATTGGGATGTTGTTTGGTTTGATTCCAACAAAGTCAATGTGAGAATAATATGTAGTGGTAGTACGTTTGTGGAAGAAAAAATGGTAATAAGGCTAGATTTTAATTACCTTTGCTCAATTACGCATGGAGAGTGTTTCACTTAAAAAGAAGAACTTGAAGAATAAGGGTGTGTTTAGTTCACGTCAAAATTGAAAATTTGGTTGAAATTGAAACGATGTGACAGAAAAATTGAAAGTTTGCGTGTGTAGGAAAGTTTTGATGTGATAAAAAAGTTGGAAGTTTGAAGAAAAAGTTTGGATCTAAACTTGGCCTAAGCCTAAATTAATCCTAAGACTAAATTCTATTTTTAGGTACCAAAATTTATAGGATGTATGTCTTTATCTCTGAGACCGGAGATGTAAATCATTTCTATTATCTTAGAAAAATAAATATCCGAATTATCAAACGAGCAGGCCCAACATAATAGAACTACAATCGACTTGCTCTTACATTTTGTAATCCTGGAGTGACCATGATGGTCCCAGACGTCACGAAGACTTTGGAACACACCTTGAGTAGACCAAAGTCTTGTTCATTAAGGATGAGCTAATGTGATATTCCAACTAGTAGACTGGTGTGGTTAGTAGGCAGAGATATCCATTATGAAGCATGCAATTTGCTCTAATTAATGAATTCCACTTGCCACCTTTGTCAAAGCCTCAAAAGGGAGAAATTTTGCATACCAAAATACTTCTACATTTTGCATAAATTCATCAGTGCAAAATGCAGAAATCTCTGCACAAAGTTCAGTTTCCGGGGGCTGAATTTAAACTGAACATAAAACGCAGAAATTCTTTTCTCCCTTTCAGAGCAATATAAAAATGTGCAAAGATCCAATCAGAGGATGATCCTGAAAAAAAAATTTAGCCAAGAACAAAACAAGCGTCGGCATAACAAAAATTCATTGCAAAAATATGAACCATTTGTGCCGGCACAATCATATCCACATGCAGCATTATTATGCAAAGGAATAATGTACTCAGTAGTATCTCTTCTCCAAGCAGAGAGCATCTTCTTCTGCATCTCATCATCATCATCTGCTTGTGTTTGTGCCGGCCGGCTGCAGAGTGTAGGCAGTGCTCAACTGCATAACCATACTTAATTATGCATACTAATTATATTATATATGTAGTGCTAATTAATTAATCATAATTAAACTATAGTACAATATATCAATCACTCACCCTTACAAAAACAGGTTATTGGCTTAATTACATGTAATTAACAGCCATCATCATCATCATCATGATCACAAGCACCCCAAAGGTTAAACAAAAAAGTTACAAAAGGTAAAAAAAAAAAAGAAAAGTAAAAAAAGGAGGGTAAAAAAGAGAGGAGAAAATTAAAAGTTATTTGGATCTCTAGCTAAGGTGAAAGAAAGGCTTCCATGGCTCAATGCACCTTCTTGGAGAAGAACCCCTTGATGCCGAAGAGCCCGCCGCCGCCGCCGCCGCCGCCGCCGGCGGAGGCGCGGGGCTCCCGGCGCGGCCCGGCAGCTCACCTGGTGGCGGTACCCGATGCAGGAGTTGACGCTCAGGTTGATGCCGCGTATCCCGCCCGCCGCCGGTGGCGGAGGTGGTTGGGGTTTCTTGCGCCGCCGCGTTGGCTTGTCCTTGTGGTGCGGCGGCTCCTGTCGCGGCGGCGTGCTTCGCCGCCGCGCGATGGCGGGCGCCTGATCTGCCAGACCGGGCTAGACCGGCCACCGGCACGCCGCCGCCTGCGCGGCGCGGGGCTGTCGGCCGAGCGGCGAGCGAGGAGGAGGAAGGGACGACGCCGCCGCCGCCGCCTCGCCACGGGAGTTGCTGCGGGAGCACGGGGCGCTACTGGCCTTCCGCGCGGCGGGCGGGGCTTCGACGACCCCACGCCGCCCCCGCGCGCGGAGCGGCTTCGGAGAACGGCCAGATGTTAATGTTCAGCTCCGATCCGCCACCGCCGCCTCCCGCCGTCTCCGCCGCCTCGTCGGCTGATCCTTCTCCTTCTCCTCCGCCGGCGGCTGCTGCTGCGCGCTTCTTGGCGAATATATCCGTCCACCTCTTCGACCCACCACACACACCACCCGACGCCGCCACCGCAGCAGGGGCGGCGGCCCTGGACGCGACGGCCGCACCAGGCTGCACCTCCTCCTCCTCCTCCTCGTACCATCAATCTCATCCGCGACGGCGAGGGACATGGGAAGGTCGGCGTCGCGGCGGGGTAGGGGAGGGTTGGAGGGGGAGGAGACGCCGCCGGAGAAGAGCTCGTCGGCGCAGAGGGGGATCGGCGGGGTCGGCGTCGAGGGGCCAGAAGCGGAACTCCGGGGGAGGCGCTGCTCTCCGCCGCCTCTGCGCTGGGCGCGGCATCTCGGATCGGCGTGGAGACTGCTTTTTGGAGTTGGAGGAGAGATGGTTGGGGGGGAATGGCGAGGCTTTGTATGGCGTGGCGTCGGGGAGGGAGGGGCACATGGGATGGAGGAGGGGGTGGGGGGGAGGTGGGACCCGCGCACGCCCTCCCATTTTGTGATGCAGTTAAGAGAGGTGGGGGCGTGGGACCCACCGGGAAGTGGCTCTGTGGGTGGGGTAGAGGGAGGGGAAGCGTGAGGGCATTTTGGGGAACTTTATTAAGGACTCGTTCGATTTTCATGCATGCTTAGGAAGAAATATTTCCACTTCATGTAAAAATGAAGAAGTTTATTAACATATAATTAATTAATTAAGTGTTAATTATGAAAATATATTTGTTTATTTTTTCTTAAACAACTTCTATATGGATTTTTTTAAAAAAAATTACACAGTTTAACAGTTTAGGAAGGTGAAGTTGAAGTTGGGCTGGTACTACTTTAAAAGAAAGTTGAAATAAAGTTACACAAAAGGAACAAAATAGCAAATAGTGCTCTTTGTTTTTAGGCCGAGTTTAGTTCAAAAATTTTCCTTCAAACTTCCAACATTTTCATCACATCAAAACTTTCTTACACACAAACTTTCAACTTTTCCGTCATATCGTTCCAATTTCAACCAAACTTTAAATTTTAGCGTGAACTAAACACACCCTAACTAACATTGTCAGGATTCACTTTAGATAAGTGTGGCATGTTATATTTTTTAGGCCTATAAATTACAAGCTATACTTTGGTAAAGTTAGGTAAATGATTAAGTTTATGACACGTGGGGCTAGGTGCTCAGAACGTATGGCAAGCCATCAAATACAACGCTAAGGAGGTGTGGCAATCTAAAATGTGGTGTCACAAGTTGAAGAAGTGAACACAAGGCTTCTGCTCTGTTTTTTTTATTAAGATATAGATTTTATTTTGGGTTTTTTTTACCATTTTTTAAACTACAAAACTGTGTACTTTGTTTGAAAACATTTTATATAACAATTACTAAACTATCATATAAATCTATTTTTATGTTTAATATAATTAAAACTTAATTAACTATACACTAATGCGTGTTTAATCTTTCATCTCTGGTAAACTCAAGCAGCGTTATTGATAGTCATGGTTTCACTTACCTACTCGACTGCACTAAGCGGCGGTTGGCCATCACTCGAAAGTTTAACCAATTCGTGTCGTTGAAAATGTCTGATTAAGGATCTACGAGGGGCTGAACATATTGTGGTCATTATCAGCATGTCTTACCAGTAATTAAATCCCATGAAATTAACATTAATATCATATCATCCACCTCTATCTCCGGTACCATGTCCATGGAGTATACGGTGTATACTTGCTACCACTGATGGAGAAACCATATTTGGTCGGTCGACTAAATTCCACAATAGTCTCGGTTGCAATAAAAACCGGGACTAAAGATCATTTTTAGTCCCGGTTAAAAAAATTTTGATCTTTAGTCTCGGTTGGTAACACCAACCGGGAATAAAGATCATTTTTAGTCTCGGTTCAAAGAGGTTGGTGGGTCGAGTCAGGCTCCAATTATCTTTAGACCCGGTTGGTATAAACAACTGGGACTAAAGATCTACTAGGACCAAAATAAACTGCCGAGCCGTGCGCCGATCTTATCTACTCGGTATCCCCTCCCCCTTTCTTCTCTCCTTCATTAAGACTCGGTATCCCCTCCCTCTTCCTTCTCTCGATCAGAGAGAGGCCTCCTTCCCTTCCTCCCCCTTCCCCTCTCCTCCTCTTCCCCGCCTCCTCCTCCTCCTTCCCCTCTCTGTGGCGACCGGGCGGTGGCGGCGGAGCGAGCCCGGCCGCGCGACAGGCGGCTTGCGGCGGACGGGGTGCGGCAGCCGGTTGGGCGGCGGCGGCGGAGCGAGGCGGCCGCGTGCAGGCGCACCGTGCGGCGGACGGTGGCGCCGCGGCCGTGGGGCCACGCCCAGCAGCGGCCGGCAGGCGGCGGGTGGCCGGCGGGCCGCAGGTGGCGGCTGTGGCGGGCGGCGGCAGCGGCAGCCCGCGTTGTTTTCTTTTGTATTAATTTGTGATTCACTAAGATGTACTTTTGTATGGATAATTCTGTGATTTATTGCACATTTGTATGGATCTGTGATGTATTTCATTTGTTTGTACTTTTTTAGGATTTGTGATGTATTTGATTTGTGTGTATAAATAACTTTAAGATTTGTGATGTAGATTTGGGATGTTACTTTGGTTTGGGGATTTGGGGTTGATTTGGGGTATGTATCCACTCAACTCGGGAGAAAATAAAAAAGAAAAAAAAGAAAAGGGAACCATCTGACTGTCGCTACCCTCTCTTTAGTCCCGGTTGGTGACTAAATATCCCCCCCTTTAGTCCCGGTTGGTGACTAAATATCCCTCTCTTTAGTCCCAGTTGGTGTTACCATCCGGGACTAAAGATCGATCTTTAGTCTCGGGTATTTGAACCGGGACTAAAGATAGCGTATTCTTACTCCCGGTTGGCTAAAAAGGTTTCTCCATCAGTGTACAGTTCACGCTTTTTTTTAGTAACGAATAATGTAGCCTGCCATGCATGCATATAGGGTGTGCTTGGTTGCTTGTATTCCCGGAGTACGTCTGGCTCATTTCTCTTATCCAGGTTGATCAGTTTATCCTGGTTTAGAGTATACATATGCAAGTGTTTAGTTGTAGCAAAGGGCTGATGAAATGGTTGAATGTAGGAGATGTTTGGTTGGATGGATATCTATTCTTGTGAGTGGTGAAGTTACCATATAAAGTTTGTGGAGCGAGATTTTTTTCAAGTCCCTAAATCTGTTTACGGGTGATAAGGTTAATCCACAATAGATGTTATAGATTAAATTGTGTTAGTCTGGGTCTATGCCCACCTACTAATATTTTTGAGCTCATGTTTCTGTTAGAGAATCGATGTACTGCGTATGTATGTTTTACTAAGTTGCTCCGGTCCATAATGGAATGGCCTGGCTTACTAGATCAAAACGCAAGAGAGTGATTATTATAGCAAAAATCATGTACATAATTTCATCGGCGCCACTGGTATATTTGACAATTCAAAAAAACATACAAATATACGTGCTCATGGCAAGTCTTTTTTTACCGGATATTGATTACAACCGGGACCTATAGCATAGGTGCCGATTTTTACCAGCAGCCGACATTAATTTTGTTGGTGGGCATTGGCGGAAGGGTAATAGGTGCCGGTTTTGAATTAAGACCGGTACAAATACTCATCTCTCAGCTGGATTTTGGCGGGAAACGCCTAATAGGTCCCGGATTTTGTCCAACCGGCACCTTTAAGGCCGGTCCTTATGCATTTTTTTTAAGTAGTGCAACCACATATACAAAACTAAACCACTGGTTTGGAACAAATGCCGAGGAGAGAAGGGACGGTGGTGACCCCATCCACGGGTTCTGCACGCGTGGGTGCAAGCAGTGCACCTGTGAGTGCAGCCTCACAGCAGCATGAGACGAGGTAGGCTGAGTTGCGAAGGTTGATTCGACCATTTCCTCTCAGCCTGGCTCCATGGGTCTTTTTGCATCATCGGGTCTGGCTCTAAGATAGTTGTAGACAACCAAACAGGCGCAAATCTAATCTGCTGGCTAGGTGCGAGCCAGGTGCACACCGGGCAATCAAACACACCCATATACTCTTTCCATTCTATAAAAAACAAACCTAGGATGAGATGTGACTTCCTCCATCCCAAATAAAAACAAATCTAGTACAAGATGTGACACATCCTTATACAATGATTGTAACAATATCAAGTAAAAAAATCAAACCAAAATTTAAAATTTTAACAAATTTTGGTCGAATTTCACCGTAGTCAACGGCTTTCATGAAAACCAAAAAACCTCAGGAGTGGTTTTCAGAAACGATTCAGATTTATGAACCCTGTACGTTATATCTTCTTTGAACCTTTTTTTTGATGATAGTATTACAGATCGCTGATGAGAAATTTGACATAGCACTGTCAGTAGAAACTATATATAAATATGCTACAGATCGCAGTGCTTGTGAATTATTGTTAGTTTCTTTCATCGGCATAAATTCCCATAGGCACGTACGGATTTTTAGTTTTATGTCGAAACAATAGGACACTGACAACATACGGATCCGTTTAATTGTCTGAATGTCTTATCAATTTCACCATAACTGGTTTTAGATATGCACGACTTTATTAGTGAAGGTCAGTATAACCAATCAACAACGCTTTCTTTCAAAAGAAACATATATACTGTAGCTTTGAAAACAGGGTGTGTCAACTAAAGCATGAGAGCAGATTAGAGAAATTAAAAAGTTTTCAACCCTTGTGGATGTAATGGATAGAGAATACACGAGTATATTCCTTAATATGCACCTAGAAAAAGTTGTACTCTAAACTTTCTATGGTTTACTCAAAACTTATGCCCTACAAACTTGACAACAATTGATGGTATTAGATGAGCTACCAACTGGTCTATTGTTACCTAAGTTGGTCCTGGGTCCTAGCCTATATGTGCAACATGTGCTTAGGTACCCCAGTTTGTCTCTCCAAGATAGTAATGAATATGGAATATCTTTTAGTACATTAATCTACCTAGCTCCACCTCATGCATTCTTGGTTAAATATATATTGTCAAACCCTTATTTCATTCTCGGTACGGTGCCCTCAGTCACGCTCCACTACTACAAAATATCAAATAGATACTGGCACTATATGTGCCGGAGTAGGTAAAACCGGCACCTATAGCGGCTTTCCTCGTACATGAGCCCGTCAGTGCGCCAAAATCCAAAGAACCGTCACCTTTATTCTCAATAGATGCCGGTATTTAAAAAGAACCAGCACCTATTACTGGTGTCAGAGAAAGATGCCAGGTTTTATTGAAAATCCGGCACCTTGTAGTATCCATCCCATCAGAGTAGTTGGCGCGGGGCCAAAAAAAAACAGCATCTTTGTGGTAAAAGTAATATGTGTCAGTTTTTTTTTTTTAAAAAAAGGGCACCCAATAATACCGAGCCGAGCCACACGGGGAGCCGTTCTTATCCATCCATCCACCATCCAGAGTCATCAGAGTCACGTTCTTATCTCTCGTCTCTCTCTCGAACTCGTCTCTTCGCCTCTTTCCTCCGCCTCCTCTCTCGCCTCGTCCTCCCTGGTGGTTGCAGTAGGTGGCGGCGGCAGCGGCGGGAGACGGCAGTAGCAGGCGGCGACGGGAGGAGAGGCGGTATCAGGCGGGCGCGCACTCCCTCAGCTAGATCCAGCGGGAGGGAGCAACGATAGCGGTGGCAGGCGGAGGAGCTAGAGGCGGCATCGGCAGGCAGCGCCCTCCCCTCCGCCAGATTCCTGCGGGAGGCAGCGGTAGCGGCGTCGGCGGGAGGCGGCGGCGCAGTGGCGGCGGGAGTGGCGGCGGCGGCGGCGGCAGCGGGCGGCGGCAGGAAGAGAGGCGACAGTGGCGGGCGGCGCCCTCCCCTCCGCCAGATCTTGACGAGTGAGGGAGGCAGCGGCGGGGCCCCACGAGTGTGTTCTTGTTCATGTTGTCGTTTTCTCCCTACTTCCCCCTCTCCCTCGCCATCCTCTCTCGCCCTCCTCTCCCTCGCTGATCTCGCCGCCGGCGATTGTCTACCATTAGTAGGGCCTCTCGGCGGCTTGGCAGAATGGCAGCAATGGCCTCTCCTTCCTCTCCTTTGATTGGTTTTGAATAAATTTGTTTGATGTGAATGTATGATTTGTGATTATCTGATATGAACAAGAACTTATCTCATTTTCTTTTAGATTTTTCGATTGTTTTTATTTTTGGCTTGGAGGCATCGGCTCGAATTGAGCCGAACCAAGTTGTATTTTTTTTCTTGCCATACATACAACTCAAAGGTGCCGGTTTTTAAACCAGCACCAGTGACGATACTCGTAAGTGCTGCCTGCGATGTGCCGGTTGTCAAATCCGGCACCTATGTAGGGCTGGCAACCGGCACCAAAAGGGTTTTCTATAGTAGGGCGCGTATGTATCCAAACCTTTACATAGAGAGACAGGGGTAGAGACAGGCTTGAGCTCTAGGCTTATCTCCGTTAATTATTTCTATTAGATTCTGTCAAAATTTTGTAGAAAATTAGGAAAATTTATATGTTTCTCCTCGTTCCGCTAGCTCCTGATACGAGATGAGTAACATAATGTCCCTATGAGAACACAATTAATGTATCACGCTATCTTTCCAAAAACAATGTTCTTCTGATGGATCGTTATGACATGTCACCATCTTTTAAGTTACGCCTCCTTTGCAATCAATGATCATCATAGGACTAAAAACCAATAAGATTAGTTGTCACCTATCTTTTTGGCTTGGTAGAGACGACCCAAATATATTGCCAAGATAGTAGTACTACATTACTAGTGTATAGTACCCATCGGACATGTCGATGATAGAAATGCACGAGTCCTCTTTGATCATTTTCCTGTTCTCCTCTCTTGTACAATCTTGTTTGCATGCCCTCAATGGTGATGAATTGTACGTGGTTTTGCTGTGGCGGTTGCACACTCATCTTCAATTTTGGCCGGTAATATTAATGTAGCGAACGTGTACTGTTTGATCTGTTTATATAGGCTGGCGGCCGATCAATCGATCAAGACCTTGTTGTGAAGTTTACTCTAAAACTAAGGAGAGATATGTTCACCGATTTTGGCCATTTGTTGTCCCATGCCACGATGATCGTCTTTAATTTCATGGTGGTTGTGGGAAAAAAGTTTAAGTACACGATCCATCTAATTAACTGGATAATGTTCCAACCCAAATCGATCGATGATAATGTAGCTAGCTAGTCCAGGCTCTCAAGGAGTCTCTCTCATAGATATATAGATCACATGCATTCCGAAACCTAACTAGCTAGCTAAGTAGCTAGCTACTACTACCTCCCTTTTTAAATATATGGCATCGTTGATTTTTTTATAAACATTTAAACATTCGTCTTATTCAACTCTTTGTGTGAATAAAAAAAAATAAGTCATGCTTAAAAAACATTAGACGATAAATCAAGTCACAATAAAAAAAGATAATTACATAAATATTTTGAATAAAACGAATGGTCAAATATATCTTAAAAAGTTAACGGATTCATATATAAAAAAACGGAGGGAGTACTTTTTTACAAAATGGTTGATGAAACACTAGAATTTCGAGCTCAACTGTTGGATGAGAGGCTTCACACATCCTCTCCACAGACCACAGTACACGCAGGCAAACATGTACTCCCTCCTTTCCTAAATGTTTGACGCCGTTGATTTTTCTAAATATGTTTGACCGTTCGTCTTATTTAAAAACTTTTGTGAAATGTGTAAAATTATATGTATACATAAAAGTATATTTAACAATAAATCAAATGATAGGTAAATTTTTTGAATATTACTACATGAGGGATGGAGGGAGTATCTAAAGACTATATACTGCCAGCATCTGCATGCATGCATGGTATAACCAATAGGCTCCAAATTAAGCACACATAGCTCCATCGATCTCCATCGTTGGAGAGCACGTACACATGCATCAGATCCAAAGGAAGCTAGCTAGGTGACGCATCACTCACTCGATCGATGGCTCACTGCCATCTACCACAATGTACCTAGCTAGAGCTTAACTAGAGCCACCCATCCATCCAGCATGCATGCATCCACATCTCTGTCTAGTTCTCTACAGTACACACACATAGAAATAGATGGCTATAGATCATTGATGATGTGATAGTACTCCCTCCGATTACATATATAATTTCTCGATATTTTAGACAGCAACATGGTTGCCAGAATATATCTTTGATTATAATTTCATTACATATATTTTTACTATTATAAAAATTAAAGATGTTTTTATCAGTACTTTGGTATGTCATCCGTGTATGAGACAGTTTTTAATTTCATTCGCTTTTGGAAAGGAATATCCGTATTTGAGTAGATTTTTAAGTTTGTTCATTTTTTATAGAAAGGACTCCTAATTGTAGCCCATAATTTTCTAAATATATATATATCCAATCAAATTCCTACAATAAATTACATCTTAACTAAACCATATAACAATAATAGATTAAAATAGTCTTCACTCGTTGCAACGCACGGGTATTTTTTTTTAGTATAAGATAAATATTTAATGTTATTAACATACTTTTAAAGACTACTCCCACCGTTTCATATGATAAGTCGTTTGATTTTTTCTTAGTCAAAATTCTTTAGGTTTGACAAAGTTTATAGCAAAAATTAGTAATATCTACTATACTAAATTAGTGTCATTAAATTTAACATTGGATATATTTTGATACGAAGGGCCTCATCTTTTCGCTTATGCTTATACTCCCTCCATATTTTAATGTATGACGCCATTGACTTTTGGACAAACGTTTGATATTTCGTCTTATTCAAAAAATTTATGTAATTATAATTTATTTTATTGTGACTTGATTTATCATCAAATATTCTTTAAGCATGACATAAGTATTTTTATATTTGCATCATCATAGGACTAAAAACCAATAAGATTAGTTGGTCACCTATGTTTTTTGGCTTGGTAGAGACGACCTAAATATATTGCCAAGATAGTACATTATTACTAGTGCACATGTACTCATCGGACATGTCGATGATAGAAATGCACGAGTCCTCTTTGATCATTTTCTTGTTCTCCTCTCTTGTACAATCTTGTTTGCATGCCCTCAATGGTGATGAATTGTACGTAGTTTTGCTGTGGCGGTTGCACACTCATCTTCAATCTTGGCCGGTAATTAATGTAGCGAACGTGTACTGTTTGATCTGTCTATATAGGCTGGCGGATCAATCAAGACCTTGTTGTGAAGTTTACTTGGTCTAAAACCAAGGAGAGATATATATGTTCACCGATTTTGGCCATTGTTGTCCCTTGCCACGATGATCGTCTTTAATTTCATGGTGGTTGTGGGAAAAAAAGTTTAAGCACACGATCCATCTAATTAACTGGATAATGTTCCAACCCAAATCGATCGATGATAATGTAGCTAGCTAGTCCAGGCTCTCAAGGAGTCTCTCTCATAGATACTCCCTCCGTTTCACAATGTAAGTCATTCTAGCATTTCATACATTCATATTGATGTATATATGTCTAGATTCATTAACATCAATATGAATGTGGGAAATGCTAGAATGACTTACATTGTGAAACGGAGGGAGTATATATAGATCACATGCATTCTGAAACCTAACTAGCTAAGTAGCTACTCCCTCCGTCCCATAATATTAAAACCTATGACTGGATGAGACGTTTCATAGTGCAACGAGATTCATCGTACTATATGAAACATCCCATCCAGTCCTAGGTTATAATATTATGGAACGGAGAGAGTAGCTACTACTATCTCCCTTTTTAAATATATGACGTCGTTGACTTTTTGATAAACGTTTAAATATTTGTCTTATTCAACTTTTTGTGTGAATATAAAAAAATTAAGTCATACTTAAAAAAACATTAGACAATAAATCAAGTAGCAATAAAAACATAATTACATAAATATTTTGAATAAAATGAATGGTCAAATGTATTTTAAAAGTTAATGGATTCTTGTATAAAAAAACGGAGGGAGTAGTACTTTTTTACAAAATGGTTGATGAAACACTAGAATTTTGAGCTCAATTGCATGGGAGGCTTCTTCACACATCCTCTCCACAGACCACAGTACACGCAGGCAAACATGTATCTAAAGACTCAACTGAGATCCTCTGCATGCAGACTGCATGTACAGTACTGCTCACTGACATAGAGGACCTGCATCCCTAAAGACTATATACTGCCAGCATCTGCATGCATGCATGGTACAACCAATAGGCTCCAAATTAAGCACATATAGCTCCATCGATCTCCATCGCCGGAGAGCACGTACACATGCATCAGATCGAAAGGAAGCTAGCTATGTGACGCATCACTCACTCGATCGATGGCTCACTGCCATCTACCAACAATGTACTTCCTCCGTCCTAAAATTCTAGTCGTTTTACCATCCTGGCGTTGTCCCAAAAAAGATGCCGTTTTACCTATTCAGATGTTTGAATCTGCTAATGATGGTTTTGCACTGTGTACTTTTTGTGGCAAATAGCGCCAATGTGAACTGGGAGTCTACCACGTGTCGTTGGGTTGTAGGAATGTTGCAATAAGAAAATATCTCTGGACCTTCTGGGAATGCATGTACACTTGAATGAAATGATTACTAATCAAATGAATGAGGGTAACTTGGTCATTTTGCTTGCTCACTAATTTGGATTAGAAACCTTAAAACGTCAAGAATTTCGGGACGGAGGAAGTACCTAGCTAGAGCTTAACTAGAGCCACCCATCCATCCATCATGCATGCATCCACATCTCTGTCTAGTTTTCTACAGTACACACACATAGAGATCATTGATGATGTGATAGTACTCCCTCCGATTACATATATAATTTCTCGATATTTTAGACAGCAACGCGGTTGCTAGAATATATCTTTGATTATAATTTCATTACATATATTTTTTACTATTATAAAAATTAAAGATGTTTGTGTCGGTACTTTGGTACGTCATCCGTGTATGTGTCCGTTTTTAATTTCGTTCGTTTTTGAAAATACATATCCGTATTTGAGTAGATTTTTAAGTTCGTTCGTTTTTTAAATATAGAAAGGACTCCTAATTGTAGCTCATATTTTTCTAAAAAAATATATCCAATCAAATTCCTACAGTAAATTACATCTTAACTAAACCATATAACAATAAGAAGATTAAAATAGTCTTCACCTGTTGCAACGCACGGGCATTCTTCTAGTATAAGATAAATATTTAATGTTATTAACATACTTTTAAAGAGATTACTTCCACCGTTTCATATTATAAGTCATTTGATTTTTTTCTTAGTCAAAATTCTTTAGATTTGACAAAGTTTATAGCAAAAATTAGCAATATCTACGATACTAAATTAGTTTCATTAAATTTAACATTGGATATATTTTGATACGAAGGGTCTCATCTTTTCGCTTATGCTTATACCTATTAGCTAAAATTTAAATTTTCAACCTTAAATTTGGAGTTTTTTCATCGTAGTTTATTTTTTAGCCTTTGCTTTTAGATCGTTAAGAACATGTATATAAAAATTTTATTCATAAATTATTTTTTGTTTGCAAATATGACGATAAGCCAAACGTTGGGGCTGGGAGTTTGTTTTGTATTGAAAACATTATTATATCTTGCTGCAAACTTGGTCAAACTTTGAAAGTTTGACTTAAAAAAAGTCAAACGACTTATAATATGAAACATGAGAATAATTATTCATACACATACTTTTAAAGACTCGTGTTTCTAATGTCTTTAAGCTAAATATTTTAGAAGTTATTGATAGCTAAAATTCTAATTATTCAACATCAATTCTATCTATCCAAAACGTTAGTAATAATTAATTACGAAACTGGAGAGCTCCTAGCTAGAGATCGGTAGATACAAATACACATATATAGACATATTGAGAGCCATGTGAGCCGGCCCTAGCTAGCTAGTAGAACACACAAACACACACAACTAATGCTACCATGCACGCATATGGATGGTTCGTACTAGCTACTACGTCTTTTTAGCTTGTTTGTTGGTGATCCGATCCAATCCATAATTGCGAGCGGCGGATGGCCGGCCGGCCGCCGCCGGCGATTACCCCGGCGGCCGCCGTCTGATTTGAATTGTTCGCCGGCCGGCGTGCATGATTGGCCGGTTGCCGGCCGGTTGGGATCTTGGCATGGGTTGCCCATGAATTTGCATGGGCCTGCCTATGATTGTGTGTATTGTGACTGATTTGATGGGGTGCATCTAGTCGATCATCGATTAATTCATCGAGATAAGCTAGCACGATCAAAATCTGGTGATTTTGTTAATATAATCATACCTGTGCTAATTAATGGTTGAGGTGAAATGGCATTATCGTGTTGGTTGATTTTATCGGTTCAATGTTGATACGATTAGGGAGGAGATAAACCACCGTTTCCTTCCTGATCAAGAAAAAAAAAGTTAAAGATAAATTATGTTTTGTGCGGTCGGTATATAACAAAGTTTGATCAAATTTGGAGCCCTGAGCTCCACCATTATATTATATCTTTGTCAAAGAAAGAGGAGAGATAAAAGGGATAATACATGAATTGAAGTCACAATTTTAAAATCCTATTGTAAGTCGCCCGATCAACTTGACGTACTAGGAAGGTGTTCGTACAGTGTCTCTGACTAGTTTCTGACATCTAGAAAGAATTTCGCTACATCGATAGAGGCCGAGTTTAGTTCTATTTTTTTTTTCAAACTTTTAACTTTTTCATCGCATTAAAACTTTTATACACACGCAAACTTTTAACTTTTCCGTCACATCGTTCTAATTTTAACCAAACTTTAATTTTAGCGTGAACTAGACACACCCATAAAGTATTGGCCACCGATTCATGATTAAGCCGACGCCCCTACTTTTCCTACGACACGACTGGATCATAAGAACAAGAAGAAAGAATAGCGAAAGAACCGCAAGCAAAGGAAATTAATAGACGAATAGGTTTCAACGGCTTCATCTTTAGATCAGTTAGATTAATTCCACATTTAGCAGGGATGATCATGTCAGACTAAGACCGAGATTAAGTAAATTAAACTCCAACATATCTTTTCATTAATTGTGTCCTGTTTTAAGCATTTAGTTTGATTTGGAAATGAAAATTAAGGTCAACGAATTAAGATAGATCAGATCAGTTGTTTGCCTATATGGTAGTACGTGGTTTTGGTGAAGTGTCCCATTTTTGCCCTCCGTACACTGGTCGGTGTAAAACGCCAGTGTCATTTTCCTATCTTAATTCTTACCGTGTGGAGAGGATCAGTACTCGTAATAGGGGCGCACAGTCCAAGTGGAAGAATCGTCAGGATTGGCCAATTAAACCTCGGGCTGGATCAGCTGGTATCATGTACACAATTCATAAATACTTAATGTTTGTTTAAAGGGGAAATATCTAATGAAAATCATCAAATAAGTGAAAAAGCCGTGAAAACCATATCTAAAAGTTTTGTAAATTCATAAACGCCCGCCGCCCGCCGCGGCAATAGCTTCTCCCTCTGTGGTAGCACGGTCCAGCTCTCGCCGCCAGTTGCCGCCTCGCCGCGCCGCCGCCTAGGGTTTGGAAATGGGGAGCGGCACGAGGGAGCCGAGCTAGGGAGGGATGGGTCATGGAGGGAGAGTGAGAGGGGGCCATCTGGAAGAGTGGTGGCTAAGTGGATCAACTGATGTCTTATGGGTCATGACGGAGTGGGTCGGGTTGGTAGGAGGCATCGCAAGAGGCCGGTTGGGCTGTGTTTGGATCGAAGAATTGAGGATTTAGGTGCAGTAATATGTGTACATGTGTATAGGGCTGTGTTTGGTTCGAATAATTGAGGATTTAGGTACACTAACATGTGTACATGTGTATATATTATAAGTATACTTGTTTTTCGATAAAAAAAAGTTAGGTATTCGCGGGAATCATGGTAGCTCCACCCATGTTGCCGGCCGGCTGGGATCTTGGCATGGGTTGCCCATGAATTTGCATGGGCCTGCCATGATTGTGTACGTGTATTGTGACTGATTTTGATGGGATGCATCTAGTCGATCATCGATTCATCGAGATAAGCTAGCACGATCAAAATCTGGTGATTTTGTTAATCATGCCGTGATATGCTAATTAATGGTTGAGGTGAAACGACATTATCATGTTGGTTGGTTTTATCGGTTCACTGTTGATACGATTAGGGAGGAGATAAACCACCGTTTCCTTCCTGATCAAGAAAATAGTTAAAGATAAATTATGTTTTGTGCGGTCGGTACATAACAAAGTTTGATCAAATTTGGAGCCCTGAGCTCCACCATTATATTATCTTTGTCAAAGAAAGAGGAGAGATAAAAGGGATACATGAAGTCACAATTTTAAAATCCTACTGTAAGTGATACTTTTCCATCACATGAAAACTTTCCTACACACACAAACTTCTAACTTTTCCGTCACATCGTTTCAATTTCAATCAAACTTCTAATTTTGGCATAAACTAAACACACCCATACTAGGAAGGTGTTCGTACAGTGTCTCTGACTAGTTTCTGACATCTAGAAAGAATTTGGCCACATCGATATCTGGGTGTGTTTAGTTAACGCCAAAATTGAAAGTTTAATTGAAATTAGAACGATGTGATGAAAAAGTTGAAAGTTTGTGTGTGTAGAAAATTTTTGATGTGATGAAAAAGTTGAAAGTTCTTAAAAAAAAAGTTGGGAACTAAACCAGACCAGAAAGCATTGGCCACCGGTTCATGATCGATCAAGCCGACGCCCCTACTTTTCCTACGACACGACTGGATCATAAGAACAAGAAGAAAGAATAACGAAAGAACCGCAAGCAAAGGAAATTAATAGACGAATAGGTTTCAACGGCTTCATCTTTAGATCAGTTAGATTAATTCCACATTTAGCAGGGATGATCATGTCAGACTAAGACCGAGATTAAGTAAATTAAACTCCAACATATCTTTTCATTAATTGTGTCCTGTTTTAAGCATTTAGTTTGATTTGGAAATGAAAATTAAGGTCAACGAATTAAGATAGATCAGATCAGTTGTTTGCCTATATGGTAGTACGTGGTTTTGGTGAAGTGTCCCATTTTTGCCCTCCGTACACTGGTCGGTGCAAAACGCCAGTGTCATTTTCCTATCTTAATTCTTACCGTGTGGAGAGGATCAGTACTCGTAATAGGGGCGCACAGTCCAAGTGGAAGAATCGTCAGGATTGGCCAATTAAACCTCGGGCTGGATCAGCTGGTATCATGTACACAATTCATAAATATTTAATGTTTGTTTAAAGGGGAAATATCTAATGAAAATCATCAAATAAGTGAAAAAGCCGTGAAAACCATATCTAAAAGTTTTGTAAATTCATAAAAATGACTAGAGATAGGTATAGACCTGAAATACATTCATACCAAAACTCAACTTCAATTGAGAGATAAAAAAAAAGACAAATTTTAGGTGAATAGTGTTATGTTATTATTCATTCAAAAATTTTCTTTTTTATCACTCCATAATAAAGTTGAGTTTGAACTTGAAATTTAGTGAGAATATATTTCATACCTATACCTATCTCAGGTAAATTTTTTTATGAATTTACAAAACTTTTAGGTCTGGTTTTCACGGATTTTCACTTATTTGATGGTTTTCACCGGATATGTCCCCTTGTTTATAATAAACTTTTAAAATTTTATCTTAAACATCAAAGTTAATTTCCTGCGAGCACTCCCTGTTTTTGTTTGTGTAGTGTAAATTTTGATTTTTCAGTTCTTGTTTGTATATATTTGTAAATGCTAAATACCCATGTATTGTAACAAGTATACGTTTTCCCTCTCTCATAGCCTTGATAATTTTTAGTCCACAGTGCATCACTGTTTAGGCTGCTTTCTTTCCTAGTTTTCTCAACTCATCTCTCTCGTTTTCCGCGCGCACACTTTTTCAAACTGTTAAACGGTGTGTTTTTTACAAAAAAAAAAAATTCTATATGAAAGTTGTTTTAAATAATCATATTAATCCATTTTTCAAAAAAATTAGTTAATACTTAATTAATCATGTAATAATATGTATTTTGTTTTGTGTGCCCTCCTCCTCCCGAACCAGCCTTAGTAGCCCTACATGTCAGCTGACGGTGGGAGTATGTGGTGAACTGGTGATAGATTCTCACCAACTTAATTTATTAATGCTCAAAATTTCAATTGGTGGGTGTTGATAGATTCACCACTCACCAGCACTACTCGAGTCTTGTAAAGGTGTAATAAAATTGCCATTGCATTGCACCATATAAATATTTTGACCATTAATTCCTGTTCTGTAAATTTAACATCATATATTCGTGCCAAATAAGATCAGATCCAAATTATTCCCCCTACTTATTGAGGACCTATTTTCGTTCGAATAAAAAAATAAATTAACATGCGTATCTGTTGAACTGAATTCGTCAGTCAGATGGAGTCAGAACACTGGTCCGGAGATATTTCTAAAAAGCCAGGCTGCTGATATATATAATTGAGCATTCGTCAAAGTAAAGAAGAGTATATGTCATGTGCTCCTCTGACAAGAGAGACGAAAAAAAACGAGCACAAGATCACTGCAAATACGACGTACGAATTGAAGCTAGCAGCTCTCGAGCAAACGGGGACAGTGTGTCCGAGCTCAATTATTTGTGTTGTTTGACGAGTTGAAACGCGTATTCGTATGTCGAGTTTGCAAGTCAAATTTCTCGAGATCCATGCACAGTTTGAATTGAATTGAGCGTATGCCGCCGCACAGTTTGAAAGGGTCTCCCACTTTGAGAATATGGTTTGGGAATTCAATTAGAAGCAGTTCATTTGTTTTTGGCAAGTTCTAAGCATTCCTAATTCATTGTTATTCAAATATAGCCAATATTTTGTTGTAAAAAAAATCAGAGTAATGCATGGCTGGTTTATGACTTCGGGGTTTTGGGCATAAAGAACCATCTGAAAAGAGAAGTCCAATCTGCACACTTGAAAAGTTAAAAAAAAGCAATGAAATAATATGATTTAATTTAAAAACTTTTCTCTTTTTCTTTTTCCTGATCATGGCGGTGATCGGGTGATGCGTGGCCCATCCTTGATCCTGGAGCCCACGCGCTTGCCTACTTGATCATCAATTTGCCCACTTTTTCCACATAAAAATACATGCAATGCATACACCTTATCATGAGCTATACTCCTAGCTAGCAAGCAAGAACACAGAAACATTGTTTATTCTTTTTCCAAGTGTATATTCCTTCCCTTTACCAGCTTTTTCTCCCATTTTGTAATGCCTGCCTAAATGGAGCAGCTCTATGTATATCTTTTTTCTAAAGAAACAAAGTACAAACGCATTCGCTCACAACACGTGCACTCATCCCACACACATACACCCTACTCCTATGAGCACCTCGAGAAAACTGAGTCGACATATCTTGAGATTGACGAAGTCACCACGGATCTCTCGCTGTCGACGGGTACATCACCTACCACTGAAAGAATACTTAACCGTAACTATGAGCATCTGTGTCAAATTTAGGATTTAAACTCGGGTAGACCAAGTAACCTGACCAGCTACGCTCACTACGCAGCTCTATGTATATAAATGCAAATATGCAATGACCTTGCCTTAATTTGGGACACGTGTCACAGCATGTGCTGGATCTCATTAGCTTGCAAACACTCAATGTGCATTATGCATATGTGTCAATGTGTGTGTCCTACCATCACCCATCATTGGTACATTTTGCTACATGACAAGTAGTACCAGATTTATTAACTTGGTTGCACATCTTGGTGGAGTAGGTCATATGCATTTACAAGCTCTTTTTTTTATTTTCTTTTCTGTTGATCAAATGATTGATCAAGTAGATGTGCACATTCCTTTTGGGAGTTAAAAAAAATGCTTACTTAATTACATTATACATGTATGTCTCTGTCTATCTGATCCTCTGTTATGTAGCATCATTGCACAATGCTTGGAATCTACTTAATTGGTGAATCATGGGGGCTATCAAAAGAATTAAAGGGAAGGGTGAGAGTTGTGCACCAGAGACTATGATTAGGAGCTAATGAGGGGTTGTTAGTTTGTACTTATTGTATTCTACAAATTGTATTATTGTACTAGATACTAAATACATGGCTTATCATTGGGAACCCTTTTCATTTGAAAGAAGGGTGGCCTGCATGGTCCCCTATGAACATGTTATTTGCTTGTCAAGACTTAGGTTTGTTGGGTGAGCCTCTTTTGTGTGACAGCTTGGATGAATGTCCAAGGAAAGAATTAAGAAAACATCATGTAGAATATATAGGTACTAACAAGTACTCCCTTGATCCTACAGCCATGATCTTTGCATAAAAAGAGGATATGGTTCAATGAAAGCAACCAAATACACAACTCTGAAGAAAGTAACAATGAGAGAAAGTAGAACCGCATTTCTCTTTTGTGATTTTGGTTCGTGAGGATATTGTAATAATGAGAGGGAAGAAAAACAATATACAACATTGAAGAAAGTTAAGTAGAACTGCATTATTCTTTTGTGCTTTTGGTTTTTGAGGCTATTGTAATAATGAGAGAAAAATTAGACATGTTTTGCATACACCCCTCATGGCTAAGCTCAACTATCAGGATCACAAATTCAGGTGGCAGGTGCCTTTCTTCCCTGTCCAATTCAGGAACCATTCTGCTGTTGAACACGACCATACATATGCAGCTCTAGATCCTCAATATTTTTTCTTGGCCTTCCTTCTCAGCAACCATAAGGACAGACAGGACTGGATCCATAGCAAAATAGACTAACACCCTACCAAGCGAAGTGAAGTTCATCACAAAGAAAGCCAGGAATGAACTGGACTTTGTTCTGAAGTGGCTACAGACAGGTGGATGGGATAGCAATTTTCAGAAACCAGATTTGATATGCCTTAAGTATACTGCCTAAATCTCATTCAGTGGTATCACAATCATGCAACACTGCCAGCTGCCCAGCTTTAAGGCTAAAGGCTACCCCATGGTAACAGTAAATTAACCGATATTTGGATCATCTTTGTAAGTTCCAACAGGTTGTCTTGAGTTTTCCTCTATAATCAAATCACAGCAAGTTTCGGTGAATAGTTCTGAAAGGAGCGCATATAATTATAGCGAAGATATGGTGTTACCGTATTATATTACAACCAAACAAGCCAACTCCAATAAAATTATACTACCTTCGTTCCAAAATATAATCATTTTTGGGTGTTTTAAAATGTATCCGGACATTGGAAAACGCACATAAATGATTATATTTTAGAACAGAGGGGGTAGATAAGTACATGGGCATGGCATAGTTGTAGGCACATTATATTGGAAGAGAATAGAGAGCAACGCATTTAATCTTTCAATCAGCAGAAAACCTTTCCTGGTTTCAGCCTTGAAATTGTTGGCACAAAATGTAAATTTTCTATCTGATACCATTTCTAAGCTGGCACAACTTAAATATCAAATAGTAGAGTTCTAAGTATCTCTCAGACTTAAATTGACTGCTAATCTAATTTGAAGCTAATTAATGGGTACAGGGATTAGTGAAGCCAGGCTGAATGGGAGTCGAGCAGCTAACTGGTTCAGTCTGAAGAAAGGGGAGGAATGTCTTCAGCGATCCCTTTACCATCAGCGGCGTCGTAATAGAAGAAATTCTTGATCGGATCACCCTTACCAGATATTGACTTAATCACCTCCTGTTAGGCAAAACAGAGTGCAAAACAATGAGAACTATGCATAAACACAGATGAAATTCCTGTTTGGAACGGAACAAAATTAAGTTCCTGCTGCTTTTGAAGATTAACATTTGACAAAGTACAGAATACTTTTCTTGGCAAAAAAAGGAATATTACTACTTTTGGACTCCTTTCAGACATCACTGAGTTGAGGTTGCTAAATAATTCAGAAAATTTTACATTGCTACAGAATGTTCAAATCTTTCTTGTGCTAGTTCTTTCATTGTGTATAATTCCTTGAACCATCAATACAAAATCCGTATTCCACCAAAAGGCTGTAGATAAAATATTTACATCTTTGAAGGTGTCCAGTGAGAGTACCGATCCAGTTCCATGTGTAACTATCATCTAATTGTGGCAACACAATATCCAAGTATGCATCTTGGGCCCCTGGACTGAGAACTACACATTCATGCTCCCAAAATTGTATGGCTGAGCTAGGGAATCATAACTGATAATTAGAGAACACAGCACTTCTGCTAGCTTTACATCGATCTTACGTAGCAAAAGGATAGTCAAACTTCAGCACATGTCTGGGCAAAGTGTCTGTCATGGGAATTGGGCCTGGAGGCTGTGAGACCCAAACCAGGACAAGCAAGGCAACCCTCAGCCAGGGGCTATCATTCATGATTATAAATTAAGTTGTCTTTCAATATGTCCGAAAAGACCCACTAAGGACCTTAATATGTAGTTCCTAAGTTCATGGACCCAAGTAATGTGGTTTAAGTGAATTACTGCAGGAGTAAAATGTGGATGCATAGTATTTGTTGAGGAGTTTATTTTTTTCTTTTGGGGGAAATGGTTATTGTGAAGTTAGTAGTTTACTTCAATTACCATCTACTAGAGGAGGGTAAATCCTTAATTGCCATCTAGTTCAACCACATATACTCAATTTTCACATTCAAGTAATGGAACATTGGTACCTACCTGACCAAGAATGCCGCCAAGGATTGCACATACAGGAGGATGTTGCTTCTTTCCAGCTGCTAAAAGCCGTTCCAGGAGAGCAGTAGGAATTTGAGACTCACTTAAAGACTGCAGTTTATTTACCACACCATGTAAAAAATCTTAAAGAACATGATTGAAATTAAGGAACACAAAAACTTATATACCATTTTATCACACATGTCCTTCCTCAGAGCCAAAACTGCAGGTAGATCAGAAAGTGATGCCTCACAAGCATTGCGGCCTTCAGATGACTCATAATTCTCCAGTACTGCAAAAGGACATTTCAAGAGGACATATGGGCAGGGGGGAAAAACAAGTTAGAAAGCTGGCTGATTTGTTTTGAGTATTTGGGGAGATAAAACTGCACTAATGAATCTTCAACGGTGCTGTAAAAGTCTGACATCCTCACCTCTCATGGCAAAGTACAGTTTAGTTGTTTTTCTTGGTAAATTCTTCCAGGGTACGGAGATAGCTTCCTGTATAAAAGATCATTTCCAATGATAAACAAACTGTAACATTCCAAACTGAAGCATCCAAAATGGTGATATATGGTGGCATATGGCAACAAATTGAACACATATTTAAGTGATGATACACATAAAGAAAGCTAAAAAGTTAAGGTCAACATGCTACGCTACTCCATTCTTCTAGGGATGTATGCAAAATGAACAAACCAGAAAGCATCAGCACATTGCTAGTGTAGATTTGAACTCTTACAAAATTATTCCAAAAACACCTACTCCCTCCATTCCAAAATATAAGGCATAACCACCCCTAACCCAAAGACCAAGAAAATATTTATTATCATATTGTAGTTTGGATCATCCTAATAAATACAATGCATGTATCCAATAGAATTAAAGAACATGAGAGTGGAGGATTTAAAAAAGTAATAATTTAATGAAGAAGGGGTCATAGTTAATTGCCTACATACATGCATGCCTTATATTATGGAACATCTAAAAAAAGTGGTTGTGCCTTATATTATGGAATGGAGGGAGTATAACCCAAAAGGGGATTTCTGTGGAACCAATTTAATTACCACAGGACATGAAGACCTCCAATAGTAAGGCTGGGCTACACGAGCATAAATAAGGGTACTTTTCTATGCCTTGAAAAGAGGATTCGGTGATAGTGTTGCTGTGCTGTACATAAATCTTCTGTAGATGTATCTACGCATTCAAGTCTTATGCAGATTGTCAATCATAGTTAGTTTGTCTACTCCTTAAAAGGAGTTGTTGGTGATGGTGTTGGTACGCTACACTAATCTCCGTCGATATCTATGTAAATAAGTGTGTCCCTTTTAGGATTTGATTATCTGCAAAGTGACACATGTATACATGTAGATTGCCGGCTGATATGGTTTTACTTTGTTTTAGATTGAAGATGACTATTCTTAATATTGTAAAAATATAATATATGGTACACATTTATTCGAATAAATAAGCACTCTGGCATTCTGCTACTTAAAACAGAAAAACAGCAGAGTAAGCATTTTGTCTATTTATTTTTTTTCTCTGGTCTTACGGAAAATCATTATTTTTTCAGAGGAAAACAAAAGTTTACTATTATTAAAACATGAAGACACTATTCAAATTGTTTCTTTTTCCAGGTTAAATTGCTTTCATGCATATATACCATGTAGCTTGTATAAGGTGCATCATAAATATTCCACAGCTACATTTATGGCAGCCAAGAGAGAATAAACTACAGGGGCTATACTAAACATGTAATGTTAAATGAAAGATGTTATCTCAAGTTGGATCAGCTTCCTCTCAAACATTAAAAAAAAAATTCAGCTTAACAAGTCATTTACCTGAAGACTTGGATATGCCAACTCCTTTGGTTTGGGTTCACCTCCAACCTTCTGAGAAAAGAAAAAAAAGACACATACCCCTTCAAAAAAGTATTCAGGGCCCAAACAACTGAACAAAGAAAAAAATCCTGAAACATTGTAGTGATCATGATTTCCAAAGCATAATTGAACCAAAACTAGCATTGCAAGATGAATCCTTGGTACAAATTTCAAAACTTAATATGCTAGAAAGTGCAACATTACCTTATTTTAAGCACCAAAACTAAGGGGCTGTTTGGTTCACATACTAGGATTGCCTAGGTTTGCCATGCTTTCTTAGCTAAACTTGCCAAAGGTGAGGCCATCAAAATCCAAGCCACACTCTAGCCAACAAAATGAAACCATGCCACACTTGGTAGCCTTTCTTTTATCTCCATTTCAATGATGCAGAAAAGGAATAGATACAATAACTTGGTTGAAAACCAGTAAGAGCAGATTAATACACTATACATTTTATTACAAAAAAAAAGTACTTTTGCTTTGCAATTCTCATCCTTAATGGCACCTTCACTAAGTACATCAGATTTAATATGTTAACATGAACAGTTTGACATAACGACATCAATTTTGAGTTCAAACATATCATAGAAAAAAAAGAGTGCCTCTAGAGTACATGAAGAAAAGTACTAACAAGTACAAAAACTACATGCATGTACACATGAAGGAACATAGGAAGCAGTATATGAGAAACATTACGGAGAAAATAAACCAATTTAAGGCATCTGTGAGATGCTTAGTGCTTACAGATATATATGTGGACTGCTAGAAAAAAAATTAAACTAAAAAATCAACAGAACATATAACATGTCATATATGACCATACCTGAACATAGCTATGGTTCTGCAAATCAACAAATATTTCACCACAGGAATCCTTGCACTCAATGGTGTAGAATGCAATATGCTTGCTTCTCTTCCGGCAGTTGCCATTAATTAACAACTAAAGCAGTACAAACACATGCAGAAATGTTGTGAGAACTGAGCAAAATAAAGAGAAATTTGTTGCAGAATTTTAGTTTAAAAGACGCTGAGTGACTTGGAGCTTGCAATAGGATGAAGAACTAAACGGGACAAGAATACACACCTTTGTTTTAATAGACGCGCAGCTAACTACAATTATGTCAAACTTGTCAAGGAATTCTCCATCAATTAATGATGGATCACCTAAAGGAAATAACAGAAACAGTAAGAAGTTTTTTTTTAGAATATGCTGTGAAGAGCCGAAGAATCATAGTCATTGTTATGGCCAGAGTTATATCAGAATTCTCTCAGTAACATATATGCTGATTTCTTGGTACAATTATGCACTGTAGTAGCATGTGCCTGTTACTAAAATGAAAGGATTTCTTACAAGATCTTTCCTTGTTAAAGTGCAGCTAAAAGTGCAAGATTACAAATTGAAATAGAATCTCTTTAACATTTGATTCAAAGATTAACCATTAGGACAAGAGCAATTCAAGAATGCAAGAAGACATGCCAGTTTATGTACTTCTAATTCTGAGTTTCTGACACCCAAACCAATGAAGAAAACCAAACTAGGCTCACCCTTTTCAACAGCAACTCGGACCATTGGATTGAAATCTTTCAGGGACTCACAGCAAACCTCCGCTCGTGATCTACCACCATATATGCTCTCATCATGAGGAATTAAGAAATTTGCATTGAGATCATCCTCTGTGACTAAATGATCATCCATCAAGGATAAACTGCCAACTCCTGCTAGAACAATATTCTTGCAGAACTACAGGGTAGGAGAGAAATGGTATTTAGTGTATAAGGCTCCCTTCGATTATAAGTTAAACTTTATCAATATATCCAGAAGAACTGAGGTACTTAAGTACTTGGATGAATATACAATTGAGTCCATACAGCTGCTTACGATACTCTGTGACTACAGAAATCTAGTTTCTAAGGCATATACTTTAACTAGTAAATAGTATAATAGCAATCATATCCCTTCTTTCTATAAAGTTAAGGCCAAAAGCTTAAACCTCGTGCTTCCATGTCATCATCAAATTGTGAACCGTTGGATAAATGCATTAGATCGCTTCTCAGACATTTGATGGAATGCAGCATAGAGCCCAATCCATTAGTCACCGGGTGAGTCTCTTCGCCTCCTCAGTGCCAAATGTAGCCCACATGAACACATTGGCCCATTTCCACACACATCTACATGTATCCAGCCCGTCAATCCGTATGAAAGAGCTTTATGGCTGAACGCCCCTTCAGCTGACATGTGCTACCTAAATTATCTACAAATTTTGGATAGGGCTGCTAAAAAGAATTTCTCCAAGAAAGCTATTTGTTTCTTCTGCTTGAGATTGTACCTCCTATCTAACAAATTGATGTTAACCAAGTCCCACAGCAACGCGGGGGGCATCCTCTAGTTCTTAACAAAGCGAAGTGCATTGATCAGATAATGATGGGATATGACAGTACAAGAAAAGGATAAATAGACATATATTGGAACAACGTAAGCTAGCATAAATAAATGAAAGAATTTTTCTACAGACAATTGAGCCTATACGTTGAGAACTAAAAGCAATTAACTTTAACAGATGGTACAACAGGTGTCCCACAAAAGAGAAAAAGCCAGCCTAAAAAGTAAATAACAACATTGAGATTTTATCTCGCAGGCAATGCATCCATAGCACTAGAAGTCAACAAGAACAACAGAGCAATAATCAAATGCCCAGAAAACTAATGCGTTATAATAACGAACTAAAAGCAACAGGTAAACATGGGCAATTGGGCCCATGAAACTGACCCTTATTACTCCATAACTCAGTGCAACTTCGTTTCAATGCTTTGAATGCCCACGCGGTATAAACTACCAACGAAACGCAACAATTGGAGACGAAATCTTAGAATACCTACCTCAGTAGTAGTACCGTTCATGCCGCACACGAGCACATGAGCTTTACTTAGCCTGTTCCAAGCAGCACAGATTCAGTAGTCAAAAACAGATGAAAGACATCAAAAGTTTTGGTTCCGAAACTAACAAAAACGATGGAATGGAAGAATAATTTGGGGGTGAAAGTTACGAGAAATTCAAGGAAAGCACCAAACCAGCTCAAAAACAAAACAGATTTAGGAAAATTCGATAGCAGACACAAGATACGAAAACAGCGGATATCTCTGTCTTCACTTCAAAAATACAAACACTTCGGGCTCAAGTTTTTCTTTTAAAAAAAAAACAAACAACAGCCATTCGTTCTAACATAAACCATGAAATCCCCCAAAAGAATGATTTTCTTTTCTTCCTTTTCGGCAAGAAACAGCCTGCGATTAAAAGAGAAGAAAAGGAAGAAGCATCAACTCAACAAAATTTCCTCCACATAAGCTAAGAGCGAAGAGCGAAAGTAAAGCCGGGGACTTTTAGGGGAAGAGAGAGAGAGAGAGAGAGAGAGAGAGAGGCGAAGCCGGGGATACCTCTTCTGGGCGTCAACGCCCCAGACGCGGATCTGGCGGTCGTAGAGCGCCGTCTCCTGCGCCGTCAGCTCCTCCTCCGCGCCGCCGCCGCCGCCCATCGCCGCCACCGCCCGGATCCCTAGCCTGGACGCCGCGAATCCGATATTCCGATCAGCAGCCGAAGGAGAAGGGGGAGGAGCAGCAGCAAAGCGAGGGTTTTTGGCGTTCTTGGCTTTCGCTGCTGCTAGTAGATGATGGCTTTCACTTCTTTCTATTTCTTTTTCTCTTTTTATTTGTTTTTTTTTCCTGTTCGGCTGCGATTTGGGCTTTGGGCCTTGGGCCTTGGGCCTTGGATGAACGGCCCAGCAGGTAGTTTCGGCCCTGAGGTGATGATGGGCTATATGGGCTGATGGGCCAGGCCCTATGGTTGATGGTTTGCGCCACTAATTAACAGCTTGTTTGGTTAGGGGAATATAATAGAGGGAATGAGAGTTTGGAGAGTGGAGATTGTTAGGGCATCACCAATGTATATAGTAAAGTGATCCATATGGATGGGACCCACATAAATAGATTTTACCTATGGCAATCTCCACAATGTATATAGATACAAGGTATCATTAGGAAAAGAGAGAAGAGTAGAGATAGATAATATAATTTATTCTATATGGGTAGTCCATATGCATATGGATACCTTTTGTTATTTTTTCTATATGGACTAGTTGCACAATGGTAATAGGTGGTTGAATGAAATATTTTATTGCTTATGGACTACTTTTACACCACATTGTGGATGCCCTTATGTCTATTGTTTGATCGGTGGATATATAAGAGTTTTTTTTTTGGAGTTGGGAGGGGCAGTTTGAGCAAACTCCATGCTTGGAAGGCAATTTCCTTTTTTTTTTTACTACAACGAGATAAATCTTAGGCAAAATTTGCTACAGGACACGCAAAAAACACGTAATTAGCTGAGAGACACCGTGAAAATGTGAAACTGCCCAAGGACACTGCAAAATATGTGAAATTTGCCGTATGACACCGAACGCATTATTTTATTATTTTCTGGCTGAAAGTGGCGAGTATTTTTTCAAAATGACAAGATTGCCCCCAATGGCAAGTATATTTTCTTCTTCAGTGGCGAGGCGAGGCGCGCGGCGAGCTCGACGGCCTGGGTGCGGAGGACGTCATTCTCGGCGTCGACAGCGAGAAGGCCCTGGGTGGTGAGGCCAAGCACGGTGGCGACGTGCGCGTTGTCGCGGCGGAGGTGCGTTTGGACCTATATGACACCCGAGACAAGTTGAGAGATCTAAAAATTCATTTTGATAGTTCAGGAATCTAGTTGACACACCCACACAAGTTTAGAGACCGCCCATACACTTCACTCAAACTAAAACATCAATGATCAATCCCTTCACCAACTCCCTTCTCCAAGATCCCAATTGGCAAGTAAATAAATTTAAGCACTAGAAAAATTTCCGAAGTTTTTGTTCTTGAAGAACTTTATTTATCATATTTTTATTCAATATATTTTTTTCACACAATTTTGCAAGAATACACTCATATTGCTATATTGCCTGTTGAATTCGCGATGAGCACCTTGCCGCCACCGAATGGCATGGCTATACTCATGTAAAATCGTGTAATTCAGATAGAATCGTGTAAACGGTATATTCATGTAAAATCGAGTGAAAAAAAATATTTTGAAGAAGAAAAAATTCTATGATTTTTACATGTACATTATAGAAGATCTTGTAAAATAATTCTAGCCTTCCAAACAAAATTAGCAGTAATTCAACTCACTGTAACTCGTTGAACACCACAATCAGAAGAGACGCACCTGCATTGCATGGCAATTCTTTTTCTCTGTCAACTTTTTGAGCAAAAACTTTTTGCCAAATAATGAACCATAAAAAATGACGAAACAAAAACCTGATTGGCAAAAATGGTTTGAATCTAATCTAAATCAACGAACCAGAGAAAATTCGACGCTTACCTGCGGAAGAAACCTATCAAATTCGCCACAAACTTGGGCAGATCCATCACACAAAGAAAGCAGCAGCTGTTCATGGCAACCACGCCGGAAAGCATGTATATATATATATATGCTGCCGTTAAGCTCCAGTGGTGGATAGTATAGGAAGAGAGATACTGGAATAAGCCTCGGGACGGGTATATATAGGTTATATGGATTGGAACTTAAGTAAACTCGGAGAGATAGAGATGGAAAATAATTCTATCCTACCATAACAAACTAGATCAATACGATCTTATCCATATACTCTAACATCCAATTCTTCAGAGAAATGATATGGTGTGAACCGAGTGGATGCATCTGAAAAAAGCAGACGATTTTTAATTTGACCCTTCGATTTCCACCGGATGATTAATATCTGAGGCGATTAATTAATATCTTGGTTAATTGAGTGAGTACTTGTAGAAACCAAAAGACAGAACAGGCGTGATAAGAGCACCCGCAATGGTAAAGTAAGATGCTCTCTATAAAACACTATAAAACATGTACATCTCAGCAATAGACTAGATTAATAGTAAACCACCTCAATAGTATGTCTACATGGGTATCTATAGCTATCTAATCCATTGTCTCGTTTTTCTCTATAGACTATCTCTAGGTTAGTAGATAGCTTTGTTCTCTCTCTTCATTTAATCTCTTCCAAGTAAGATAATATGCTGATATGGATCTCTTATAGAGAGACTATAGATAACCATTGCGGGTGCCCTAATTGTTGCTGGTTCATTCAGTGATTATTCAGTTGAACAGGTATCTGAACAGGCAGGGAACATGAAACCGTTATTTTTTGTAAATATTTTCTGCCTATTAAAAGAGAGATCATTTTTTCCTAAAAAGTAGAAAGAGATCATTTTGCACATGCTATTTATGGATCTCCACTCCTCCGGTCCAATATCATTGAATGAAGGAATAAGTCTATTCTGCCTCCCTCAACTCTTGCTCTTGGTTGAATCGCACCTCTTAACCGCAAAACTGGATATAACATTTCCTACCTTTGAAAACTAATGCAAATTGGTTCATTCGATGGTATGGGAGACGGTTTCGACCGATGTGACAACTTTCAGCTCTGTCAGAACTTCGTCTATCCTATCTTCTTCACTTTTTTACTACGACGAGATAAATCTTAGCGTACATCATCACTTCGAATTCAATTTATATCCATCCGTACTCTCATGGAGATAGGGTGTGCGTGTGTTCATTCATAGGGGGTGAATGTGCGTTAGCGCCTGCATTTGTATTTTGTGTTTTAAAAAAAAAAAAGGTGAGATTGGGAATAAAAGTAAAACACCAATGACCAATCCCTTCACCAACTCCCTCCTCCAAGATCTCAGTTGGCAAGTAAATAAATTTAAGCACTAGAAAATTTTCGGAAGTTTTTGTTCTTGAAGAACTTTATTTATCAGATTTTTTTCAAAATATATCTTTTCACACAAATTTGCGAAAAATACACTCATATTGCTATATTGCCTGTTGAATTCGCGATGAGCACCTTGCCACCGAATGGCATGGCTATACTCATGTAAAATCGTGTAATTTTTTTTCCTGTTCGGCTGCGATTTGGGCTTTGGGCCTTGGGCCTTGGATGGACGGCCCAGTAGGTAGCTTCGGCCCTGAGAGTGATGATGGGCTATATGGGCTGATGGGCCAGGCCCTATGGTTGATGGTTTGCGCCACTAATTAACAGCTTGTTTGGTTAGGGGAATATAATCAGGAGGGAATGAGAGAACCACTAATTAACAGCTTGTTTGGTTAGGGGAGAATGAGTTTGAAGAGTGGAGATTTGTTATTTGTCTATTGTTTGATCGGTGGATATATAAGAGCTTTTAGGAGTTGGGAAGGGGAGTTTGAGCAAACTCCATGTTTGGAAGGCAATTCCCTTTTTTTTTTACTACAACGAGATAAATCTTAGCGTACATCATCACTTCGAATTCAATTTATCTCCATCCGTACTCTCGTAGAGATAGAGTGTGCGTGTGTTCGTCATAGGGAGTGAGTGCGCGTGCGTTGTTAACGCCTGCATTTGTACTGTATTTTAAAAAAAATAAAAAAGAGGAGAGATTGGGAGTAATAAAAGTAAAAGAGTAAAGTGCACGAGCGGTCCTTAAACTTGTACGGATGTGTCATCTAGGTTCCTAAACTCTCAAAATGAATTTTTGGGTCCCCAAACTTGTCATGAGTATCATATAGGTTCAAACGGGCTCCAACCCGCTCCGTGAGATGACGTGGCATGCCACGGTGACGCTTACGTGTTAGTGGGATTCATATGTCAGTCATGTAGGAAAAAAATAAATTTTAAAAAAAGAGGTGAGGGAGGAGAAAATGGTATTTTAATTTTTAAAAAATAAATGAAAAAGAGAGGAGAAAAAAAATGTTCTTAAATTTTTCTATTGTGGCTGACATATGAGTTCTACCGACACGTTGGCGCCACCATGGCATGCCACGTCAACAGAAGGAGCGGGTTCGAACCCGTTTGGACCTATATGACACCCGAGACAAGTTGAGAGATCTAAAAATTCATTTTGATAGTTCAGGAATCTAGTTGACACACCCACACAAGTTTAGAGACCGCCCATACACTTCACTCAAACTAAAACATCAATGATCAATCCCTTCACCAACTCCCTTCTCCAAGATCCCAATTGGCAAGTAAATAAATTTAAGCACTAGAAAAATTTCCGAAGTTTTTGTTCTTGAAGAACTTTATTTATCATATTTTTATTCAATATATTTTTTTCACACAATTTTGCAAGAATACACTCATATTGCTATATTGCCTGTTGAATTCGCGATGAGCACCTTGCCGCCACCGAATGGCATGGCTATACTCATGTAAAATCGTGTAATTCAGATAGAATCGTGTAAACGGTATATTCATGTAAAATCGAGTGAAAAAAAATATTTTGAAGAAGAAAAAATTCTATGATTTTTACATGTACATTATAGAAGATCTTGTAAAATAATTCTAGCCTTCCAAACAAAATTAGCAGTAATTCAACTCACTGTAACTCGTTGAACACCACAATCAGAAGAGACGCACCTGCATTGCATGGCAATTCTTTTTCTTTCTATCAACTTTCTGACCAAAACTTTTGCCAAATGAACCATAAAAAATGACGAAACAAAAACCTGATTGGCAAAAATGGTTTGAATCCAATTTAATTTCGCATGCATACCTGCGGAAGAAACCTATCAAATTCGCCACAAACTTGGACAGATCCATCACACAAAGAAAGCAGCAATTGTTCGTGGCAAATCAGAGGACGCCGGAAAGCAGCTGTATATATGCTGCTGTTAAGCTCCTGTTCTTCAGAGAAATGAGATGGTGTGAACCGAGTGGCTGCATTTGAAAGAAGCAGGCGATTTTTAATTTGACCCTTCGATTTCCACCGAGTGATTAATATCTGAGGCGATTAATATCTTGGTAGTACTGGTTGGTAGAAACCAAAAGACAGAACAGGCATGATAATTATTGCTGGTTCATTCTCAGTGATTATTCAGTTGAACAGGTATGTGGAGAGAGAGAGAGATCATTTTGCACCTGTTATTTATGGATCTCCACTCCGGTCCAATGTCATGGTTGAATCGCACCTCCCAACCGCAAAACCGGGTATAACGTCTTCCCTATGTTGAAAACTGGTACAAATGGAGACCTTAGGTGTTTTGGGACGCGGTTTCAACCGACGTGATAGCTTTGATCCTATTGACGGCCTCCTGAGTCAGCTATGTTAGCAACTTCCTCCATCCTATCTTCTTCCTCACATCTCCCCCTCTCTCTATTCCCTCTTCGTCCTCTCTTTCCCCGATGACCGATGTGTTGCCGTGGCGGTGGCAGCAACCGACGACAGCAGCTGCATCCTACCTACTATACCGATGGACGGCGGCGCGGCCGATCCAGGGGGTGCCGTGCATAGCGACGTACCCGTCAGCGATGGCCACTCGTTCCTCGGCAATAGTGACCACCGGCCCAACCGGCTCTCAACCCCTACCACTCCACGGCGTGGCCCTCGTCGTCGCTATGCTCCATGTCACCGGCGTTAGCTCCTCCTCCGGCTGCTCTCGACCCCACGTCATCGCTGTTGCATTATGTGTGTCCTAACCAGATCACTCACTCACTCACTCAGCCAGCCAGAGATAAGAGATAGAGAGAGAAACTGAGAGTAGCAAGAACGCAAAGCTAGTGAAGTAATACCAGTAGTAGTATTTTTTTTTCTTAGCTCGGACACACTAGTGCAGTATTTTTGTTTGTCCATTTCTTGGTGTCCACCACGCCGCTTCCGCCCCAGCCGCCGCAGCGCCATCCATGGGGAGTGTCAGCAGAGTCACAAGCACGGATGCATATGCCATCATTGGTTGCGGCCGCCGCCATGCCAACACATCAATCGTCGAGGGAAGAGAGGAAGAAGAGGGAAGAGAGGAAAGAGAGTGAACGAGGGGAGAGATGAGGAAGAAGGTGTGATGGAGAAACTCATTGTCAGGTGACTCAGCGAGTTAATGGGGTCAAAGCTGTCACATCGGTTGAAAACCGTCTTTCAAACCACTGAAGAAGCCAATTTCTATCGGTTTTCAAAGATGGAGAAGACACGGTTGGGGGATTTAACTTAGGAGAAAGTTGAGGGAGGCAAAGTAAACTTATTGCTTGAGTGATGCAATGAAAAGCACATTAAGCCCATTGGTTAATATCCTTGCAAAGTGACCACGGGAAGGCCTCGGTACTTCGGTAGTGGCAGCTGTCCTAGTTTAGATTTGTTGGTTGTGAGTATGTTAAGTTGTGGCTTTTCTTTTGTTGATTAACTATGTATGGTTTGTCTCATTACTCTTTAAAATGAGTTATATAAAATACAATGGTAATGGCTCGGTCTGTATGGGTAAAAAAGTATTACCAATTACCATATGGCTACACTAAACAAGCTAAAAAGGATAGATTACAGTACTGCAATTTATTTTTGAAAACAAATACAAAAGTGCAATTTTGGAAAAGAAAATTGAGGTAACATCTATTATATACTAAAAGTCCATTAAACTTCCTACAAACGCTCTCAAGCCGCCACGTGGCATTCTACAAATGCTCTCATAATGCCATGTGGTACTCTAATAAATTAGAGAAAATATAAGAAATATCTAGCCATTGATTTATGCGCAAACATATGGATTAGATTTGTTAAAATCTCTCTCTCTCCTTAAAACCGGCTAATGTCCTTCCTATGCGCAACAGATGTGAAAAAAAAGGAAAGAAAAGGTCCGTTATTCATTTGTTAATGGGTAATATACGGCGGCGAGACTGTCACGAACCAACAAGTCGGATCGGAATTATCTCCTGTGAACAAAATACAACCATGAAAACACAGATTAAGTCTAGCACCCCGTGCTAATTGAGTCGCCTATTGTCTACCAGCAGTCCAGCATGATTAGTATACATTTGATCAGTTGGATAGTTGAGAAGAGTATTAGAATGATATACTGACACATCTAAATATTTCGAATAAATGATAGATATATATTATATGTTTAATTACCGTATAATTTAGATTAGTTGTATATATAACATAATCGTTTAATGGAAACCTACCTATATTCTGTATTTTACAACACAACTACGTAGGACCCGGCCATCCGTTAGTTTTCTCTTTCCTTCCGCCTCTAAGTTTTTTTTCAAACTGTGCATATATACCAAACACTCCTATGAGGCTGTGAAGAAGCCACGCCCCATGCCACGGCGGCGCCTCACGCTATCCATTGCTCCGCTTTCTTACCATCAATCTATCTATCTATTATCTATTCTATTATATACTAAAAGTCCATTAAATTTCCTACAAACGCTCTCATGCCGCCACATGGTGCTCTAAAAAGCTCTCAAGCTGCCACAAGGCGCTATAATAAAATAGAAAAAAAACTTACCGAGTAATACTTTCTATAAAAAAATTGACTAGAAAAGGCTGAGAAGGCATTGGTACGTACTAATTAACAACCACAACCGAGAAAAGAAGAAATGATATACAGCAAAAAAAAAAAACATACTGTATACGTATGTACTACTGGAAAAAAATTAAAAAAAAACATCGCTTTTTTTAAACTTGGATTTTCACTTCCTTTGTATTTTTTTTATGACAGCCAACGTTAAATATTTAGTGAAACTACCGAAA